>JAGWEN010000045.1:0-537064 GCA_018703685.1 Orius laevigatus
ATAGTCCAAGTAATTCTCACCACACAACATATTTTTTTAAGTTTTCACACCCTGTCTTAGTTATGGCTAAACCTTCAAAAAACCTCATCGTTTTCTGCAGTTTTCGCCTCATTCCTAATTTAGTTCACAAATCTTTCAAAACTGATTAATTTTATGCCTGGATTTTTAATTACATGTTTTGGCATCGAATTTATTTTTAAGTTGGACTGAATTTTTTATTTCTTAGGGAAAAACCTTTTATTGAATACACCAAATATTTGTCCTTATTTATGTTTCTGAAATGGATAATCCTACTGTAAAAATAATACTAGGAAAATAATTCTTCGAATTTAATAAACCGTTTTGTAAAAGTAATGGCGATTATAATTTCTTTTTTTCTATATTATTAATTTGTGAGGAGGTTGGGGGTTCCAGTTAAGCCCTTATTTCTTATAATCTGCTCTTTCTAATGATCTGGGCATCTATTAACCCTTTCCCTTCTCCTAATTGCAAATAGGCTTAGCCACCCCCTTCTTCATGTAACCTTGCATTAAAAGCTACTCCTCCCGTCAGGAAGAGGGAAAAAAAAAGACAGCTGTCTTCGGTCGACTCGAGAAAGCTCGAATATCGGGAATTCCCGTCGCATTCTCTTCCCGTAGGAGCGTAACGTTTTCAACTTAATTGTGTTTTTCGCTATAATGGCTTTTGAAAGTTCAGAATGGTATAACGGGGGGGGGGGGGAGGGGGGGGCGCGTCGGGGGGGGGTGTGGGGGGGGATTGGGGGGGGGTGTCGGTCGGGGGGAGGGGGGGGGTCATCCAGTTTGTCGGCAAACTTTGATGTCCTCTCATTAACCAAAGATCTTTAATTTTTGTCTTTCCTATTGAATTTTTTTAAGTAAAACAACCATACTCCAACTAGAAAAAAAAAAAAAAAAAAAAAAAAAAAAAAAAACAAAAACCTACGAAAGATTGTTTCAAAATTTGTGGAAAAAAAAAAAGGGGGAGGAGGCCTTCTGTGTCACCTTGGACAATCCTCGGGATTTGTCATCTCCTGATGTCAAGAAACCATTAAATACACCTTTGGCCTGGGGGCTCACGGAACAATACGGATTTACACGTTAACTCGTTAATCAAAAGTGATTATAAATCGGCTAGAACCAGGAAATTCTTATTTCCACATATTTTTTTCTTGTCCTTCCCGTCAAAAAGTCGCTTTCTGGGATCCGCCAATCTTAAAAACGTCCATTGGTTCGAATTTTCCTTTTTTAATTCCTTCTCGTTTTATTCCCCCTAAACAATTTATCTGGACCTGCCTCAATTTGGGGTGGGGGGGTGTGGGGGGGGGTGGGGGCGCAGGGGGGGGGGGGAGTTTGTGTTCACTTGCAGTCGTCACCCACCGAGACATTTGTTCTTACGACTTATGTCATGGATATTTTGATAAAAAGGTAGGTTGACTGGAGTGAAAAGTGCTGTGTTGTGACGCACACATTGTATAGAGTTGTATTTACGAATCGTGTTTTGTCATAAGTTAAAATTGACTTGAATATACGATATTCGTCTCTTTTGACGATTTATGACTAGTTAAGTAAAACGGCGAATAATATTTTTCGAGCGATCATGAAACCCTATCGTCTACAGGTTTTACATTGTGTGCAGTTGAAACATGTTGAAACCGTTATTAAACTCCAAAACCGACTTTTTCGAGGCTGTCTTAGACTAAACATTCAAACCGATCATTTCGCAGGTTTCGTTAGAGCGCTAGATGACGGCGGGCATTTCAACAGGTTCTAGTTGAGTCTAAATCTTCGAAATCGATCAGTTTCAAAAGTTGAGTTGACTGACCTTTCAAACACTGATCAGTATCACAATTATTTAGTTAGACTAAACATCAAGACTGATCGGTTTTGCAGGTTTCAGTGGACTAAACCTTCAAAACTGACCAGTTTCTTAGATTTCAGTTAAAATAACTCTTTAAATCCTATCATTTCCAAGGTTTCAGTTAGACTAAACCTTCAAAACTGACCATTCTCATATTTTTCAGTTAGCCCAAACTCAAAGCCGATCATTTCGCAGGTTTCAGTGAGACTTAACCGTCAAAACAGGCCATTCTCACATGTTTCAGTAAGCCCAAACCTTCAAAACCGATCATTTCGCAAGTTTCAGTTAGACTAAGCCTTCACAACCGATTATTTTCGCAGGTTTTTTACACTAAAAATCAAAACCGATCATTTCTCAGGTTTCAGTTAGACTAAACCTTCAAAACCGACCAGTTTCGCAGATTTCATTTAAAATAACTCTTTAAATCGTATCAGTTCCATGGTTTAAGTTAGACTAAGCCTTCAAAACTGACCATTCTCACATGTTTCAGTTAGCCCAAACCTTCAAAACCGATAATTTTGCATGTTTTAGTAAGACTTAACCGTCAAAACAAGCCATTCTCACATGTTTCAGTAAGCCCAAACCTTCAAAACCGATCATTTCGCAGGTTTCAGTTGGACTAAAACTTCAAAACTGACCAGTTTCGAATGTTTCAGTTAGCGTAAACCTTCGAAATCGATCAGTTTCAAAAGTTGAAGTTAGACTGACCTTTAAAACTGATCAGTATCACAAGGTTTATTAGACTAAACCATCAAAACTGATAATTTCCGACAGTTGAAGTAGACTATACCATCAAGACTGATCGGTTTCACAGGTTTAAGTTAGACTACACCTTCATAACCTGTCATTTTCGCAGGTTAGAAAAAAACCTTAAAAACTGAACAGGTTTCACATGTTTCAGTTAGCCTAAACCTTCAAATTTTTGGAGTTTTCCAGATAAACAGATTCACTTTCAAAATTTGGTAATAACGTTTCTTTTTAAGCATTTACATTATGTAACTACGTTTTGCCATAACAATGCTTTCACAATTTACAAATTTTTGAGATAAAAATGATTACCTGATTCGTTCATTCGGAGTTCACCTTCGACGTATTCTCCGACGCCTACCCATTGGTAATTTCCTGGTGTAATTTGCTTAAAATGGATTATGTTGTACCTCGCAGGTCCGTCTCCATTAGCATCAAAACGGAATTTGTCTCCTGATAATCCTAATCAACATATAAAATAGTCACTAATTTAAAATGTAGGGCTAAAAATTACTGTATTTTATTAAAATGATCAAAGTGTCCATTGATTTCGAACGATGATTTAATTTTGATAAAATTTAATCAACTGCTTTTTGTCATGTTAATATTGCTATCGTAATAACCGTAGCTTTGATCTAATGATATTCGGAAGCATTAAATTATTAGTGATTATTGGGTTGTGACTAATTTTTTGCCTACCTGTGAACTCGACGTTTTTCAGATAGCGTAAAAGGTCGTGCCCTTTGGTCGGCTTCATGGTCTCGCAGAGTCCGTTCATTTTGCCGCAAAGTTCGGAGTGCATGTTTTTCAGGGCGACGCAGATGGCCATCACAGCATCCGAGACGAACTGAAGCTGGTTTTCGAAAGTCGTATTTTCTCTAGTAAGCCTCTCGTTTGTCGTGCACATTCTTTTGTATTTTGTGTTGTACGGTGTGTACGAACTGTTTGGATACTTACATTGAAAATGGTCTTCCCAAAATTCTGAAACGAAAATTGTTTAAATAAAAGATGGTCGAAAAACACGTAAACATTTTTCCTAATTGCTAATTTTCCTGGAAACATACTTTTAAGCTTTTCATCCTTGACGAAACTTTTTCTCTTTCATCCTACATCTTTTGAAACGAAATAAAAGTTAGGAAACGCAGTTAATTTGTCCTTTTCACACGTTTGTCACACGATAAATTAATTGCTTTTTTTCACATCTCAACACTGATAAAACGTTCCTTTAATATAAAAGGAGATTCAGGGGAAAAAATTGATGAAAAGAAGGTAAAAATAGAATGAAAATTTTTCTAAAAAAAGCTTTTCTATCAAATGAGAGTTCTAGTTGTACATTTTCTGTATCCAAACAGGTACGTGATTGTGATAAATTTTTTAAGCATATAAAAAAGGCCAGTTCTGGGCCAGTGGTGGTGAAGGTGGTTGGTTGGTGGTTGGTGGCGGTGGCGGTGGTGGTGGTTGGTGGTGGTGGTGGACCTGGTGGTGGTGGTGGTGGACCTTGTGGTAGTGGTGGAGGTGGTGGTGGTTGGTGGTTGGTGGTTGGTGGTTGGTGGTTGGTGGTCGGTGGTTGGTGGTCGGTGGTTGGTGGTTGGTGGTTGGTGGTTGGTGGTTGGTGGTTGGTGGTTGGTGGTTGGTGGTTGGTGGTTGGTGGTTGGTGGTTGGTGGTTGGTGGTTGGTGGTTGGTGGTTGACCAGGCGGTGGACCAGGTCGTGGTTAGTGGCGGTGGTGGTGGACCTGGTGGTGGTGGTGGTTAGTGGTGATGATGGTGGTGGTGGTTAGTGGTGATGGTGGTGGTGGTGGTGGTGGTTGGTGGTTGACCAGGTGATGGTTGGCGGTGGTTGGTGGTTGGTGGTGGTGGTGGACCAGGTGGTGGTGTTTGTTGTTGTTTTTGTTGTTATTGTTGGTGGTGGTGGCTGTGGTGGACCAGTGTGGTGGTGGTTATTGTTGGTGGTGGTGGTGGCTGTGGTGGACCAGGTGGTTGGTGGTGGTGGTAAAAATTCAGTGTGAGGTTTGGTTGAGAAGCCCAGGCCACGGTCTGGACAAAATTATTGTCCTTTTAATTGTGTCCCCCCACCTCCACCACCACCATTGGCCCAGAACCGGAATTTTTTATCTACTTTTTTTGTTCAGCATAGTCTTAAGGGTGATAAAGTCACTTCCAAGATTCGGTCAAATCTTATATATAAGAAAAAAAATTCCCTTTTCAGTTGAGGATTTCATTAAGAACATCACTTAACGCAATCAGTGTGCGATACATGCTCTAATACGTCACACATAAACTGAGTAGTGCACCTTAATTGCTTTTTAATGTTTTTTGTTAACGAGTCCCATTAGGGTGGAAAAGTACGTTGAAAAAATTGTTTATAAAATAACGATACGAAAATCACGTTTTGCTTCTTTTTTCCATTTGAAGACTAGAAAAAGAAAATATAAAGAAGTTAGTTTGTTATTCTGTCCAAAGTCGTTAGCCTCACTGTAGGGAAGCACCGGTGAGACTTTGTTTAACGAGGCACTTTCCGGATTTATGTTTCTTGTTACAAAATTTTTTTACCTTTTTGTATTATTTTATATGTAGGATGGAAAGCTGTCACGGACAGAAGGGGGATGAAAATCCAATCAGAACACAATCAACACGTGGTCGATTAATAAGGGAAAAAAGATTAAAGGAACACGAAATTAAATTTCAGCTTTATCTAGAATCCTTTTTTCCGCCAAAAACAAAAACGGAAATATTTGGAACCCATTTAGCGTTTTATTGATGGAAAAATGGGCGTTGACATCCAAAAGAAGAGGGGTTGAAGGTTTTAAACTCGGGGAAAATTAGAGCCGTCCGGGAGGTCTATTTGTGGCGAAGAAGTTTCCAATTAAAGTTCACACCTGAGCTTAATCTAGAACGCGCGTGGAAAGCTTTCCTAATGGCGGTCCTCACAAACGTTTTACTTACTTCCATTCAAAAGGTACTTAACTTAATGAGTACCGTTCATAATTAAATTTTCGCTAATGAATTCGTCTTAGAAAATATTAGAAAAACCCTTTAGAATCGTCCAAGTCAATACCGAATTTATTGCAGGAAATATTCAAAAGAACCGAAGAAGCCCCTCGAAAAATTCCCACTTGAGAATCCTAAATCATTTTTTATGACAAACATCAAGGAAATGAGTTTTCACTAAGTATTCACCCCTAGAATGGTAAACCCTCGACTTTTTGACGACTACGTGCACATTTTCTTCCAAAAGGGCTAAGGGTGGGGGTTTCCGGTTCCCACCACCTCTGGGCGATTAGTAACAAATTGGCCTTTGTCCTGTGCAGTTCCCTCCTTTTAGCGGATTTCCGTAGGAAAGTAGGCTATTGAGGTGGTCGTCACGAAGGCTTCCAGGCTAGAGGCTTATATATTCGTGATCTGGAAGCTCTGGGGATCACAAAAATATAGGATGTTCCTTTCATGTTTATTTATATATATATATATTTATTTATTTATTTATTTTATTTATTTATTTATTTATATATATATGTACATGTTCATCGCATAACTGGAGCAATTTTGGCATGAGGTAGATGAAACTCTGTATTTAGGGCCTAAAAAAATTGAGAAGGAAACCTATTGAAAATGGCTTGAATCGAGCAGCGGTTCTGGTACTTCGCTTAGGGCATAAAGGGCATTTTCGTGATTTTCTCGGAACCTGAAGGTTTGAGATGGTTGAAAATCGTGACGGGAAAGTCCTAGGGGCCGAGGATCATAGTTAATAGCAGTTCAAATTTCAAAATCGGTTCTGGGACTTGGCTAAGGGGCCTAATTGGAATTTCGTGATTTTCTCGGAACCTTAAGGTTTGAGATGGTTGAAAATCGTGATCTGAATGTCTGATGATCCGCAGACCGTATGGAGGCTCCGGGCTCAGAGACCCATTTCATTATTTTATTGTGGCGACCAGGACAAATATAGGATTAGGGAAGGCCTTTCCGGAGGAAATCCGCTGCTTCTCGAGGCTGCCTCGAGGCTTTTTTTTTCTTTCTTTTTTTTTTTTATATGAAACTAACGTTTTTCCCTGGACTGGTGTCCACTTTTTTAGTCCAATGTTATTCCTAATTTTTTAAACTTGTACTATTACTAATTTTTAATTATTTTTATGTAACCATTGGTACCAATATGTGATAAGAGATACGTAGTTATTTTAAATACGGCACTTGTAATTAAAACATCATAAAATTCGCGCTAAATAAAGGAGTCGTCAAAATGACGAAGGTATGCCAATAAGCGCCTACTAAATAGGATTGCCATGCTAGGGCGAACATCTAGTGAGCCATTTTCTACACCTAGTCAACCTCTATGAACGCTAGTCACCCTATATTCAC
The DNA here is from genome assembly GCA_018703685.1 of Orius laevigatus. Taxonomy (NCBI): domain Eukaryota; kingdom Metazoa; phylum Arthropoda; class Insecta; order Hemiptera; family Anthocoridae; genus Orius; species Orius laevigatus. The sequence goes on from JAGWEN010000045.1 coordinate 6,956, forward strand.
CCCCTTGTCACCGCTATAAGGTCGGCCTCTATGTTTAATTATGTTGATTATGAGAACCACAGTTGTAACTTTTTACCAATTTCGAATTCGTTCTTGCCAAAAAATAATTACCAGAAATGCGTGTGAAGGGTTTCGAGTAATATATTCAGTCGTACTTGGAGTCTGCGAACTAGATATAACAGTTGGTAAACTTTATGCAAAACGTCTCGGTCAATAGTCTAAGAACAACAAAATAGTTAACGAAAGAAAGGGGGGTAAGTTAGGTAAGTGTATTTTAGCGTCAACTTGCTTAAAAAGAAGTTAAGGGAAAGTTGTGCGCGAACAATAGAAACAAGGTTTGGGACGCTATGAAAAGCTTTTGTTTAGTGTCCAGAATCTGGAGTAGTTTCGACACCCGCAAAAGTACGACTTTCCCTATTTATCGTATTGTTAAAAACAAACGGATTAAAAAAAGCAATGAACGTAATCTCTGGTACTAAAACTTCACCATGTTTTTTCGAACACCTGGATAGGGATAAAAAAAATCACCGGCCTTGGCTATAAAAACCGTGGAAGTTTCATGTAAAGAGCTCCCTTGATACGATCTTTATTGAATCTACCAGGAACGTCACATACGCAAATGTCATTTGTTTTACACCCATGAAACCTCATTCCTTCAAGCAGGGATTTCGCCTACATTTTAGCCATGTTATTTATTGGAGGCTATTGTATCTTTTCCCCTTTTTCACTATTCCATTTCCTTTTTTACAATTTAACTTTAACCTTTTTAGTCCTTTTTGACTTCGTCCGACGATGTCTTCCTAAATTGACGTAATTTGTTAATGGAACTGGCAATTAATGGCTTCCCCTTTGATGATTAATAGGGAACCCCTTTACGAGCTAATTCCTAAGATCGACTAGTGTACCTAACTAGTCGTGACCCTTTCGAGAAAATTAGACAATAGACAATACCTTTGTTGTAGGCAACGTTTATTTGTGATTAAGACCGCAGCTAAACTGAAATGATGGAAGTTGTCGAAGAGAAGCACTTATCCATCGAAAAGCACTTAATTGGCCATAGGCATCAATGTATTATGGATATTTTTTCAATGATGGGTTCTATTGGGATGCATGATGACCTATGGACTGTACTTACCGACAAACCATGGATTCCTTTTGTTGTTCTCGACGGTCAAGTTGAGAAAATATTCTTCGAAACCTTTGACCGGATTCGCCTGCGGTTGTACAGAAAGGGTCCCTTCGACTTCCTGCTCGTTGCCAATCGAGACCAAATCACGTGCGCTCCATCCGTCGGATCCTATCCACCAGAAAATCCCAGTCGCGTTGCACCTCCTCACCGCTCTCATCATCTCCGCGACTTCTTGGTCCGACCCGAATATAATAACGCCTGTAAAAGACAAAAAGGGGCAAGTAATAGTCTCGTTACGTGAGTAAAGGGCCCTCTTATGTACTATGTAGATAATATTACTTCCCCTCCATCTAGTCCGTCTAAACCCCCGAGAGCGCGTTTTCCATTAACCAAGGACAATGAGGGGCCCTTAAGGCAACACTATAAAGCTCCTGTTATCACAGCAAATAGCCTTCTCTTATCAAAAAAACGTCAATTAATAAACCTCACCAAATCCACAATATAAAACTTTTGTTCTCCCATAATTTATAAACATTATAATCTAGAAAAACATTTTTACAACAAAAAAAGTTTTTAATTAACTTTTCCTTTTCCATTCTCATATTATGAAACAAGAGAAAAACCATAAAATCTCGCCATTACAGAGAAATAGCGGAAAATAAATCGTTTTATTTCTCTATAATTGGCCCAAAAGGATTTTAATACCACGAACCGTTATGAAAAAAGGTTTTCCCCCCTTTTTTTTATTAAAGGAGATTTTCGGTCGGGTTGTTATGGGCCCCGAGTTAGTGACGGAGGGGGGGAATGTATCTGAAAGAAATTTTCCTCGGGTTTTCCCCATGTATTTCAAGTGAAGCGATAAACAGGAACATAAATTTTCTACCCCTTTCCGTACCTAGAACGCTTCCAGGTTTCCCGAATCGTGCTAAAGGAAGGGCCCTCTTAGTTATCACTATAGGAAATAGAATCATCCTCGCATGACTCAACGTTATAAACGTATAAAAAACTCCCTTCATATCCAAATCGTCACATTGTTCCATTTCTCTTTTAAAAAACTTCAATGTTTTAGAACATTTCCATCAATTGAAAGTTTGCTTAATATATAAAGACTTTAAGTTATTTAGAGGTAAGACGAGTTTCCTCTGTTAAAGATGGAGTTCATAACTTGGAACTTCCATATGGGGAATTCAACAGATCTAAATTACTGAAGCACAAAAGGAGTTTAAGTAGCTTATAACTGTTATAACTAACTCGTTTTCGCATTCGGTGTCTTAAAAATGAATTTAAAAGTTTAACGTTACTTCCTCATTCTAAAAATCGATTTTCTTCTTTTATGGTCAAAAGTCTTACAACTTCAGTTTCTAGCTGGAAAACGTTGGATAAAACAATGACATTTGTTTGTAGTTTTGAATTAAAATTTTTTTCGATCAGAATGTGGTTTTTTGAACATTTTCAGGGTGAAAAACAAGAATCCGAGGTCGTTTTTGGGATATGAAAACATTTTTTTCGAGTTCATCAAAGGGAACACCCTTCTTCACTATTTGGCCCCGAAAATTTTCATTTCTTTATTTCATCCAAAATGTAGTTTTTGAGCAATTTTAGGGTGAAAAACAAGAATCCGAGGTCATTTTTGGGGATATAAAAACTTTTTTTTTACCACAACAAAGGGGGGGCCCTTCTTTACTTTTTGGGCCCGAAATTTCACTTTTTGATTTCATCCAAAATGTGGTTTTTGACCATTTTTAGGGGAAAAACTTTACTAAACAAATGTCACCATGCCGTCGCAAATGTCACTTTTTGGGGTGTATCCGCAAGTGTCACATCAGCAAAAACGACCACCCTATTCCCTCCCCACCTTCCTATACCCTCCTTTACCCCCTACACCATCACTCCCCACCTATTCCCTGCAACCTATGTCCTCTCACCACTTGAAAACATTAGAAAGTCCATTATTAAATAGTTCAAAATTAGGAGATTTGAAAACAATATTTTTGACAAGTTGAAAACACCCTGGGATCAAAGTTTGTTGAAGCTTTTACACACTTTTCCCTTCACGGGTCGAGTTTTATAGCTCTGACAACTTGACAATTCACAGCCTCTCAAAGCTTCGAGAAGGTTACAAATGCCTTTTTTTCCCATCCGAACTTTAGTAACTTTAAACCACTTATTGTTGAAAGAATTCAATTTTTATGGCGTTTTAATAAAAGAAAAAAGTACCAGGGAAGAAATGAAGGAAAGCAACAAATTTCTCCCCTTCTGAAAATGACACTCGTTTCCTTCTTCAATTTATATTCATTTTTTGTTTCATATTTTTTAAGAAAAGTTGTTCTCGTTCGGGTGGGGTTAAACGCGACTGAGTAGGGTGGTTACGTTGACATGTAAATGTTGAGGAAAAACGGATATGCAATTCCGTATTCATGAAGGCAACGAGACACGAGACGAAGGAGGACAAAAAAAAGAAAAACCTTGCGAAATGAATATCAATCTTTTCAAAATCCCAGCTAAAAAGAAATCAAAGCAATACGCCATTAAATGTTTTTTTCTCCCTTCTTTCATATAAACTTTTACTGGATTAAGTGAACTTCAATCAGATTCCTTGAACATTTCAGGAAATCAAACTTAAGGAAATTCTTTAGGAAACGGCATTTCAATGTCTAAAGTTTGGTTCGTATTTTTTTTTTTGAAAAACGCCTATGAAAAATCCAATTTATTTTCGGTTGATTTTTTGGAAATTTGAACTTTTGTGTTTTGTTATATTTATGACTGACAAGCTTTTTCGGTGAAAGAAATAAAGTTTATAGGTAGGCAACTTGGTTATTATGGAAAAGGGGACGTGGAGGTTGGGGGTTAATATAGAGTACAAACATGCGTCCTTGTATTGTGTTCCCCTTACCTCGAGCTCTCGGCTTAGTTTGAAGATGTATAATTATATTGTCGTATGCGGCTTCGGAAGCGACTCCCGAATCTTTTACAAGTTTCTCTTTCACCGCAATGCAGATCTCATTTTTGCTCAAAAGTACTTCCAACTCTTCAAAAGCCTGGAAAAGATAAGCGATTTCAGCGAACCCTTGGAACTTTCATGCAAAAATGATGTAAAAAAATTTTGTTTAAGGGAAAATATTCGCTCCGTTTGCTCAGTTTTTATGTAGGTAAAAAAGTGAGGCGTGAGAAAGGTGTGGAAGAGTTAAACCACCCGGGGTAAAGTTATTTATTAACCACTCTAGTATTTTGTTGAAAATGTCGGTCTAATGCTACTTTTTACACGATTAACTTTCCCGAGTGTGTTTTATATTTTAGACATCGCGAATTCCTTGTGTTTTTTAAACAAAAACTTGAAAAATGGAATTCCCAGGGACCTCTTTAGGCTAAAAAAAAGGGAAAAGGCTCACTATGTCCGGGTTTAGCACTTTGGGCCATTTTGGGCTATTTTACAATCTACAGTTTTCCCATATTGGTCGATGGCAAATTGGGCTACTTCACCATATGCAGTGTTCTTGATGTTGGAGTTATCCTGGTGACTTTTTTTTATATAGGATAGGAGGGGGGACTACAGGACCGTGATCCGGACTGGAGGTCACCCATCCACATCCTAACCATGGCTAACAATTCCCGGTGACTGCCCCTATCCTGGTGACTGTATACTGTTTGGTGGTTATGGATATCCAGGAGCTTGCTGAACAGTAGCCCAGTGTTGCCAAATTGGCCAATTCATTGCAAATTGTGCTTCTTTACAGTATCCAGTCTTGCCACACTATTCGATTTATATTAAATCGGTTGGTGATGGACAAAAAACTAGAGTAATACAAGGAAAACAGGCTTTGAAATTATTATTGTCAAAGATGTTCAAATTACTTAAAGTTGAACGGTTTTGAATCTGTTGTAGAGTGAGAACTTTATTTTAAGTTTCGAGTAAACTAATTTAACAGTTCCTAGGGAGTTGTAAAACTCGCTCAAATCGTCCAAGTTTGATACAATATCGTAAGACTTCGGGATGCTTTTAGTTCGGATTAAATAGTGAAGAGAAAAATCGACTGAAAAAGACGTCTTGCGTTTGGGCTAAAGGAGAGGCGTTATGTTGTGAGAAATACGTGTTGTGAATACAACAGGGATGGAGTATATCGTTAGAAAGAACCACATTGCACCATTCTTTGACCTTGTTATTAACCCTTTCTATTTCTATCCCGGCCGTATTCCGACGTCTTATTTAATTTAGAGGAAAAAGGGATTCGAGAAGCCCCCTACACCTTGAGAATTTAATCAATTTTCTCTCCCTGAAAACGAAAGACTTCATTTATTTTAATCACTCGTTTTTAGTCAAAATGAAACTCCCACTTACTTTTATGCCGTAGTTGGATTCTTCGTAGACTATCGAGACGTAGCTCCAACCGAACTTTTTGACGATTTCGACCATCGCTTTGACCTGGTAGTGGTCAGAAGGTATCGTCCTTGTGAAATACTCGAATCTCTGTTTGTTGCTCAATTCAGGGCTGGTCGACATATAGGATACCTAAGACAAAAAATTGTATGAGATTAATGGAAAAATCTCTTTGATTCCAAAAGGTGGGCGAGCTAGAGTCGACTATCTGCCAAACTTTCAATCTGACGACAAAAAGTATCGCAGTAAACCGCAGTTAAAACTTAGCGAGGAATCGACTGGTATCAATAACTTTTTGATCAAACATACAGGGTGCTCCAGGACGACCCTAACTTCGTTATTTTACAAACAAACCCTATGTTTTGACGATTGAAATTGATTTTACGATTAGTTTCCAGTAACTTTTACTTAAAACACTTTTTTAATAGGACCAAACGTTTCGGAGTTACAAATTGGTGGTCCACGTTTAGGTGGCAAAGTGCTCAAAACGTTTGGTCCTATCAAAAAACTGTACGAACTAAAAGTTACTGGAAATCAATCACAAAATGGAATTCCATCGTCAAAACATAGGGTTCACATTTCAAAAAACAAAGTAAGGGTCGTTGTGAACACCCTGTAAGTCAAACCCAAAAGTTATTGATGCTAATCGATGCTTCGCTCAAATCTATGGCGGATTTACTTAGAAACTTTTTTCGTCAGGGCAATAGTCTGGCAGGTCAATCTAGCTCCCACACCCTGTATATGGCTTCCAGATTTTAAGCCTTTAACGATCATGGTGTAGAATCGATTTAATCTTTATATCATATTCCTCAGCCGTATAAAAGAAGCAAAATCAGAAAAAAAACCTCCTTTTGTATGTTCGAATTCAAGATGTTGGGCTCCCGTTATACATTATTATTTCCACAAAAGAACCGTGTCGGAGAAGACGATTGTAGATGTCGGGAGAAAGAGAGAAGGCAGGGTAAGAAAAAAGAGCCGAGGGTGTTGTGGTGTAGATAAAGAAGGACTCCGTTATTCCACTCGGCGGCGTCTAAAATAAGGATGAGCAACTCCCTAAGATCCAGGACTAGACTTTGTTAAAAAATTGCTTTTTATCAAAGACGGGACTTCTTTTTTTCTCTAGGCCGTATTCTTTTTTATCGGAGGGGAAGCTGATAAAGTTATAAAAATACGCCGAAAGGGCGATCGTCGATAGGAGGATTAACGAGATAAGTTATTAACACCATCAACTAGATGTTCATTCCAAAATGATTGAAAAATTTCAAGCTTTTTAAACCGTCGGAAAGTTATAGAGCTACAAAATTTGAACTTAAAATAGCCCAAAACGCTCCTTACGCCTCAAAAAATATAAAATTTAAGGTTCATTAGAGGTCGACAAATGTCCAACTAGTTGACATGTGCTGTTTATGCAAGTTGAGACTTCAAAGTTTCTTTTTAATGAAGATGCAAAATGCTACCAACTTCCCAATCATTTTATAGACCACCTGTAAGACTCTCTTCATTAGATTCCAGTTGTAAGATTACTTTCCACATCGTTTTGTCTTTAATGCTAGGGATAAGGTACCAGGTAGGGGTGTTGTGGAATGTGAAAGGAGGGGGAATTTTTGAGGAAGTTTTTTATAAGTACATCTCCATACTAGTATTTTATAATGTTGTGATTAGGAATCAAAAGACAAAACGAGTAATTAACAAATAAGCTCGTTTTTTAATTAAACTACCTTTGTTTTCTCCTTAATTAAATTTTTCAATTAGTTTATTTTTTTCTGTCAGCTCTTTTGTTCAATTAAAAATAAAACTTTTCCAATCTCTTCAAAATAACGACGAAAACGTTTTGTAATTGAGAAACTTGTAAGCTGATATCGTTTTACCTTCTTTATTAGCCTGAAGAATAAATTAATTTTTTTTTCTTACTCGCCTAATTAAGTTCTTTTTATACCAGCATAAGTATTCTGAGAAACGATTTGATGTCTACATCACTGGGAAAAAACCTTAAAGGGAGGGTGGGGAGGTTGGGGGGAGAGGGACGAGGGTCGAGATGATGGATTGTGAAGAGGTCTGTGGAGCCCCAAATCTAGAAGCTCAAATTATGGGATTCGCCATACCAATTTTTAACGAGTTTTTTTCCGCTTTGAAAACAGAAAATTTATTTGAAAAGCTGTTAAACCTTCAAGTTTAATCAAACCTTGACCCGAAAGCAGCCAGAAGAGATAAAAGGCGATTATTTGATTTGTGTTACCTTTTCTCGAACTCGTTTCTCATTTTTATCGATTCACATTTAATCTATTTATCCCACCCGTTTAGAAGAACCACAACTTGAACCGTTTACATCGCTTTTAATTGTATTTGCTCATACATTTCGCTGATATGTCAATAAGATTGTGGGAGAAAAATTTCCGACATTATTCTTTATAGGAAACCGTTATTGATTAAAACTTGAGCGTGAAGTGAAAAGATTTTGATGGTCAGATATGGTGGGCTTGCCTACTGTAAATATACACATAATTTACATTTTTACATAAATTAGGGAAGGAACAAAAATCCTTGGAGAAGTCTGTAGAGCCCTAATTCTTGATATCCAGTTTTGTACCTGTCAAATGGTCGACAAAAACTTAAAACATCGGCTAAGCATTTTACAAATTGACAGTTTGCCTACGAAAGCTCTTTTTGTCCTGGAAATTCCCTGATAACCAACAAATAAATTTTTTGTTCGTGAATTTTTTTTTTCACGTTTTTTACCCAGATGAACTTAATTCTTTTTTCTCCGTCATACTTTGAACTTGAGGGATGACATAGAGTTTCCCTCCTTCGGCGTTTGTATGGGAAGGTCCCCTACGGCTGGCGGACGGCATTGTTCCGAGTGAATTGCCCAGAATAAGAGATTAATGTCTGTTGTTCAAAACTAGGCGTCCGAAACCCGGATTCTACCGACTTGCCTACTGTAAAAATACACATAATTTACATTTTTTATTTCCTCATAAAAGCTTAAAAATTCATTCTTTTAGCGAAAAATCGCTTTTTTCCGAAAGAATTTTTTTTTGTCCATATTCAATGAATAAACTAAAAAAACGATTTAGGTGTTGAAAAATCGTTGTAAATCGGGATGATACCGTATCGGTTCCCGTAAGGTGATTATGAGTCCGTTTCGGTTCCCGACTTGCGAACTTTGCTACCTGGGCACCGTCCGCATTGGTTCCCGATAATAGTTGTTGGTATGTATTAATACCTCGAGTGAGAAAAGAAATTCTGCAGAACTTCAAATTTAAAAAAGAAATAGTGGGAGGTTTCGCTCCCATAGATAAATTGATGTGGAGACAACCTATAGATAGATCCAAGGGCCACCAATGGATTGGTGGATTCCACCTATATGGATCCTAGTATACTAATGAGTACCTAATGACAGCCCTAACTCCTAACCTTCATATTTTGAAGTGGACCGCGCGTTACGTGACTTAAATTAGTTTAATTTTAGTCCGTTTTGCATGATTTTTGAGGTATTAAAAATTAAATTGATTATAAAAATCTTTCGAGTCCATTATTTATTCAATTTTCGATGACTTGAAAAAACTTTTTAATCTTTTTTGACATATAAAAATTTAATTATTCAAATTTTAATCAAAAACCACATGAGTTTAGGGAAAAGTTTTCCCCATGGGAGGGTCGAGCGTCGTTTTACGCGACCGCTTCAACCACCGTATAATTGAAAATCAAACCGCATTTTATTAGAGTTGTACTGGAGGGCCATAAAAAAAAATTATTATTTAAAAATAAAAAAAGTCTTCACGGTATTTTAGTTTGAGTCATGTCGAGGTAAAATTGTGCAGATCAAAGGTTTGCAAATAAGGATAAAGGAAGCCGCAAAATCAAAGAGGCGACATCAAAGGGCAAATCCTGTTTACGGGCCAAAGAGTCTCAAATAAAAAGATTTTTAGGGAAGGTAAAAAAATCGCTTCAGAGTAGTTTAACTTAATTAAAAAAATAGATAAAATGACACCCATGAAAGTAAAGTTTGTGAAAAAAAAAACCGAAGGAATTATTTGATTTTTTTAAATAAATTTGATTGGTAATTTAGGCAAACGAAGTTCTCAGCCCCTGTTTAAAATACAAATCGCGAGATGTGGCGAAGTAGCCTCCGAGATTTCCAAGTCTTAGCTCGAAAGGCCCCCCAAAGACCGAGCATAATGAATTTAAATTATTCTAATTCATATTCATTGACCACTTTGTCTTCATTTCGGTTTTAAGACCTTTCACCGACCCGTTTTGTCTTAATATATTGAAATTTAAAAATTGAGACTTTTTGTTTATAAAGGCCGAAAAAAAAAGTTATGTTGCAAAAAAGATGATTTTCACTTGGTTAAACAAAAAAAAAGTTCTCAAAGAAAATTACTGAAATCAAAACGCCAAGGGAATGAGCTGCAAATGAGAAATTATTAGGTAAGCAGGACACCTTTTTCTTCGTCTTCCGCTTGATATTAGGTTAACGTCAAGTCAAAGACTGGCTCTATTATTCAGGAAAAAAATAAAGTTTAGGACAATCTACTTAAAACTTTTGAGAATTACATTTTTCTGATAAAAAAAACTCGAGGAAATTTTTTCCAATGAATAAATTAAAAAACTAACACTTCCATACATGGAAATTTGCATGTTTTCATTCCATAAAATAGAGTAGATACTAAAATTTATGTGTTTGTACTGTAATTTTGCAAAAACCGTGGTGGACACGCAAAAATATGGAAGCTGCCTTCGACGAGAAATTGTTGTTGACGAAAAAAAAACTTAAAAAGCATACCGCTTAAACTCGACCCCTCCACACACCACCATAATCACCCCCTACCCCACCCCAACACCGCCACACACCAGCCAAATCCCTCCCACCACCAGCTAAATCTCAACTCCCCCGCCTACCAAACCCCCTAGTCTCCCACACCCCCACCCCACCCATCTCCCCAACCCCACGGCCTACACAAACCCAAATATCCCCCACCCCCACGCACCACCCAAATCTTCCCCCCCCCCACAATCCAAATCCCCCCACCACCAAACCACCCAAGTCTCCCCCCCACACAGCACCCAAATCTCCCCCCCCCCAACACACCGCCCAAATCCCCCCCCAACACCCCGCCCAAATCTCCCCACCCCCACACACACCACCCTTCTCCCCCACCCCCCACGCACCTCCCAAATCTTTCCCCACACCACCCTAATCTCCCCCTCCACACCCCCCACCACCACACACCACCCGAATCTCCCCTCCCTCCATATCACCAAATTCTCAGAACACCGTCAAAATCTCCCTCACCCCCACACACCATCCAAATCTCCCCCCTCCCATCGGACACACTACCCGAATGTACCCCACCCCCACACACCACACACAGCCCCCCCCCCTCTACAACCAAAATTCCCCACATAATCCCACCCCTATTCCCCCACACGTCTCCCCACCCCTAAATTCCTGCCACGTATCCTATACTTATCCTCCACACATTTAACCTCCCCCATCAGGTATTAATTTACAATATTTCCTTCATTCTCAATATTATGAAAGGAGTTTTTTTCAAAATATGACGATTTTATGAATGTTTTTTCATGAGGAAAAATATAAAGGGGTGAAAAAATTAATTATACTTCAGCCCCTCTTGATTATTATTTGACTAAGGTATAAATTTGAGTTTCCGAGTTAGCGTATTGTTATGTAAATCCATGAGTTGGCCCACTCGCCCTATCTCTGGCACAGATAATTAACTCGAGCACCGCTCCGAAGCCCTCGCCCCCTCATAGCCCGTAGCGTTTTCGCCACCCCGGCGACCTAATAGTCATACAGTGTACAAACAAGACTTAATTTTACCTTCAACTCCAACAGATTAGGATATGTTTGTGAATTCATAAAAATGTTGAAAAAAATTCAAAATTTTTTTCTTTTCTTCTTTTCACGTCGGATTTTCGATCCCTCGGGCCAGTAAATTCCACCCTTAACCAACTATGTCAAAACGGAATTCACAATTTTATAGCCCCCAACGAAAATTCACCTATCCACGAAGTTCGCTCGAGATAAAACAAAAGGGATTCAACATTCGGATAAAATAGCGATGACGGGAGGTCGAGGGGGGGTCGGGGGAGTTGGGTTTCGCGCGGTTTTGAGGGCGTAAGTTTACTTTGGTCAACACATTAAAACTTTTGATCTCGAAAACGGCTTCCTTGACGAATCCCTCGCCCATAAAACTAGAGAAGTGCGAACCACCTACCATTTATCTCAGCCCTCTCCCCTTCCTCATTCTTCTAACTTACGACGTCAACTTTTCTCAAATCCGATCTAAATCACGAATATATGATATTTCCATAGACCAAACTTTCTCATTATTTCAAGCCATCTCTGCCTATAAAACGCTTCATTTTCTCTCCTCCGACCAAATTGGGAATCGTAATGTTTAACTTCCTCAAAAAGATATTTCCGCACACTTCTTCCCTATCTAGTACACTTATCTCACTACATCTTGCATATATCTTCCCCAACATAAACTCCCACATTTCTCATTACTTCTCTCTTCCTCATCATCTGTTCCTACATCTTCCCCCACATGGATAACCATAGTTTCCCATATGTCTCGGCTCCCACATCTCTCCGACCTACCCATCCAACCAGCCCATCTTCCTTCACATCTCCCCCCCATCCCCCTAGCTCCCCCTATATTTCCCCTAGCTCCCCCTATATTTCCCCCCTAGCTCCCCCTATATTTCCCCTATATTCCCCATATATCTCCCCCTATATCTCCCTCTAGCTCCCCCTAGATCTCCCCCAAGCTCTCCATATCTCCTCTATATCTCCCCCTAGATCCCCCTATATCTCCCCCTAGATCCCCCTATATCTCCCCCCTAGCTCCCCATATATCTCCCCCTAGCTCCCCCTATATCTCCCCCTAGCTCCCCCTATATCTCCCCCTAGCTCTCCCTATATCTCCCCCTATATTTCCCCCCTAGCTCCCCCTATATTCCCCATATATCTCCCCAAATATATCCCCCTATATCTCCCTCTAGATCCCCCTAGATTTCTCCCAAGCTCCCCATATCTCCTCTATATCTCCCCCTAGCTCCCCCTATATTTCCCCCTAGCTCCCCAAATCTTCTCTATATCTCACCCTAGCTCCCCCTATATATCCCCCTACAGCTCCCCCATAGCTCCTCCTATATCTCCTCCTATATCTCCCCCCCCCCACAGCTCCTCATATATCTCCCCTACAGCTCCTCCTATAACTCCCCCACAGCTCCTCCTATATCTCCCTAACAGCTCCCCTATATCTCCTATTAAATCTCTTCAACTTTAATTGCAATAGAAATCTACCTAAAGAACACATCCCAAATCTCTCCCCTCATCTCTGACAATTTTTTTTTTTCCCACCAAGGATCATTCTGTGCGAGCATTTCCACGAGCTCAAATATCACACCCATAAACTTGGGAAGAAAGTTACAAATGTTGTTTTTAACTTTCGTAAACTCAAAATAAAGGTTAAAAATCTTCTCAAATTAAAAGACGATTTCTTATGAATGTATTTTGACGTGCTTATATCGGTTTTTCCATCAGTATTATTCTTCGTTTGTTTACCCCGTTTTAGAATTCGCCCTCATAATCCTAAAATCAATAGGACTTAGCAGTTCCCAGGTTGTTTAAACTATAAAAAAATTTATATTTTGGCTTATTCAAGTATATTCTTATCTTTATTATATGCTCTACCCTTGGTAGGCACCACTAAATTAACCTTATCAGAGCTTACCGAATTAGTTTCTAAATACATTTAACTTATGTAATGTTTTATACGTCAACTAATTTTAGTGAGAACGTCAAATTTGAAACGTTGGGATGACACCTGTTGCCTTTTTTCGCTTTATAGTAAAGAATCCTCCTTTTTTAGGTGAGATACGTGAAAAGAGACGTCGGTATTTCCCGAGAGAGCCTAAGTCACGCTTTGTCCTCTATGTTTGTCTTTCCCAATCCCTGGTTTTATACCCTAAAGCCGGAATTGTTGATATATTATCATTTTTTAAAGGTTGATTTTTTATTTACTGACCCACGTCACTTTTTTCTTTTAATAAATTACGTTTCTGGGAGAAAAGTTGAAAATATGGCGCTTTAAAAACTTGATGATTTTTTGACTTGAAGAAAAGGGAAAAACTTTAGGTCTTTAAATCTCGTTTTTCGTCATGCGAAAAGTTTCAAGCTTTGAAAAATTGCTGTCTTTGTCAACGTTTCTCTTAGACGTATAACTTTTTAAGGACACTTCTTCATATTTTTGGACGATTTGCAGAAAAAAGCGATACCAAAGGTTAGTATAAAAGTTGAAAATTTGATGGCCTTTGAATAAACAAGCCAAAAATTCAAAAATCACCGATTTCCATGCAAAATGTGGGAACTTTCTCAAATATTTCTTGAATATTGGAGGTTTTCTACCTTGGTCTTAACCTCTTGAGGTCCTATCCAGCATATGATGAAAGTTTGGTGAAGATTTGTGGTGTTCTATCTACAACGAGGGAGCATTGCGGATAGAGTTTATATCTGAGGAAGTTATCGTCAAGGGAGGCTCCATACAAGGCTTTATTGGAACTAAAGACCTTAATAGCAAACTTTTTATTATTCTATCTTATTTAGTTATGTTAAAAAATTTTATACGTTTAAACTTGGGACGGAGGTTCAATATTTAATTTTTTTTATAACTGAATTATTCATCATGCATCACATCACAGGTAATTTTTATGAAAAAAAAATTTTTTTTTCGGGATAAAAAAAGGTTTAAATAATACAGCAATCATGCCGTCGCAACGTCCATAATAATTGAGTTCGTTTTCGACAAAAACGTGCTGTTGGGACCGAAATTGAAGGTTTTTTATTGAAGAAATCAACGGGTCCGATCAGTTGGGTTAAAAATGAATAAATTCTTACTTTTTAGGGGTTGATTTTGAATTGAATAGATTCGTCGCTTTTTGAAAAGAAATAATGAAATGTTAGCTTAGCATGAGATAAAATCGAAGGTTGTCAGATTTTTTCCGGTCTATCGAGAAAAAAGAGCTTAGGGGAGATAGAGTAAAGAGCTTAAGGGGGAAGGGGCGTTTGAAAAAGGATTAAGAGGTCGGAGGTCGTTACAGGTTTGGTCCTGCCACAAGGGAGCTCTTATTGATACAGCCAAATCCCCCCCCCTTCAAAAACCCCCGGGGACTTCGCCTCTAGGCGACCTCTTCACGAAATAACCCTTCGAACAAGACATTTATGAACGCCTTTTATCCTCCGACGAATTTATGTCTCCCGAACCGGATCCAATATCGAAAATGATCTATTCTATTCTCTCACTAAATGAACAACATTCATAAGTTTCTCTTGGGGTTATTGGGAAAAAATGTGATATCTGGTTATGAAATTCTACCTCCGGGATATTAGGTCGAGAGACGTTTTGCCATCTAATAACTCCATTTTTTTAAAATATAGAGTAGGCAGATTATACGTTTTTGCTGCATTATTAAAAAATTCCAGTGTTAAATAAATATTCTGCTTTTGTTGCTAAAAGCCATTTTGAAGTTCCTCTGAAATAGAAATACGTTAGAGTCAAGTTGTAAAAACAAATTGGTTTTGGTCATATTCCAAAATCGAGTTTTAACTTTCATTATCGAGAATGTTTCAAAATCATTACTATATACAACATAGAAGGAAATGGATGGTATCCAAGCTTTGACTTTACAGATGTGTTTGGACTAGTTTAGGTGAACATATCAATAGTCCACACTCCTACACCCTGAGCACAATGATGGGTAAAGGTCAACGTTTTCAGTTTTTTGAATATTTCTCAAAAACTATTAATTCTAGCGACATGATTACCAAGTTGACAATTAAAGATGACAAAATTTTCTTCAAAATCACTTATATGGATTTCTTTTTCGAGATCTTTAAAATCTCTCGTCTAAAAAGACAATTTTTTTCAGCTCCCCACAGTCCGGACTAGGCTTTAAAATGTAATTTAAATCAATAAAAATTTATTTAAAAAATAAAAAAGTTTTAGGTATTATTGAAAGTTTTATAAGGAAACAATTTAGAAAAAAGAACCAGGGCAAATAGTAACGTTCGGACGATAAATCAGTTCTTGTAAAACACCTGAGCCCGTCTGCAGAGACTTCCGAACTACGTACTTAATTATAGACTTTTCTCTTTTTCGATACTCAAGAGATAAAATATAGAGAAAATTTATCTTCGGATTTGAAAGAAAAAAAATATTGTATAGCATGGATAATTTTAAAACCGAACACGTAGAAAAGGTTGTTGTTTTCTTTTTTTATTGGGTGAAGAAATAGGAAGCCAATTTCAGAATGTTTTCGGTGGGTGAATTGTGTAGGAGAGAAACTCAAATTAGAAAACACGAGTGAGACCTTTTCATAAACTAAGCAGTTTTCAGGAGTAGCGAAAAAAAAACTGAAGTTTTCGTATTTTCACGAATGGTAATTCCTTTCATTTAAAAACACGGTTTAAATTACCAGCGGGGGTAAAAAAGGCGAATATAAATAGGCACTTTTGAGGTTTCTTAACGAGTCTTTTCACAATAAAAGAACTGAAAATGGAAGCTATTATTGGACTGGAATTATAAGAAAAATGTTGAAGGTCAAATGGAGATTTTTAGATTTTTATTCCATATTCAGGACATCATTGGTGATTTTTGGGCTAAAGGGCACATAAATCTTTAGGAACATCAGGAAAGAGAATGGCAGTAAAATTCTAGTGATTGATTCACTGAGAATGACAGGAAGACACGCCCACGTGAGGTAGAGAAATATAGGGCTTAGAGACTATTTAAAGGTGTTCTATTAAAGGAGAGACGGTAGTGGGGTAAGTAGACTAGTCTCCTGTTAGTGGTCAGGGGAGAGAGTAGTAGGGTGGGTAGTCCAGAGAGAGGGTAGTGGTGTGGATATTTAACAGGGAGGGTAGTTGTGTGGGTAGTTAAGAGGGAGGGTAGTGGTGTGAGTCGTTAACAGGGAGGGTAGTGGTGTGGGTAGTTAACTGGGAGGGTAGTTGTCTGGGTAGTTAAAAGGGAGGGCAGTGGTGTGGGTCGTCAACAGGGAGGGTAGTGGTGTGGGTAGTCAACAGGGAGGGTAGAGGTGTGGGTAGTTAAGAGGGAGGGTAGTGGTGTACTGTTAACAGGGAGGGTAGTAGTGTGGGTAGTTAACTGGGAGGGTAGTTGTGTGGGTAGTTAAGAGGGAGGGTAGTGGTGTGAGTAGTTAACAGGGAGGGTAGTGGTGTGGGTAGTTAACTGGGAGGGTAGTTGTGTGGGTAGTTAAGAGGGAGGGTAGTGGTGTGAGTAGTTAACAGGGAGGGTAGTGGTGTGGGTAGTTAACTGGGAGGGTAGTTGTGTGGGTAGTTAAAAGGGAGAGCAGTGGTGTGGGTCGTCAACAGGGAGGGTAGAGGTGTTGGTAGTTAAGAGGGAGGGTAGTGGTGTACTGTTAACAGGGAGGGTAGTAGTGTGGGTAGTTAACAGGGAGGGTAGTGGTGTGGGTAGTTTACTGGGAGGGTAGTTGTGTGGGTAGTTAAGAGGGAGGGTAGTGGTGTGAGTAGTTAACAGGGAGGGTAGTGGTGTGGGTAGTTAACTGGGAGGGTAGAGGTGTGGGTAGTTAAGAGGGAGGGTAGTGGTGTACCGTTAACAGGGAGGGTAGTAGTGTGGGTAGTTAACAGGGAGGGTAGTGGTGTGGGTAGTTTACTGGGAGGGTAGTTGTGTGGGTAGTTAAGAGGGAGGGTAGTGGTGTGAGTAGTTAACAGGGAGGGTAGTGGTGTGGGTAGTTAACTGGGAGGGTAGAGGTGTGGGTAGTAAGGAGGGAGGGTAGTGGTGTACTGTTAACAGGGAGGGTAGTAGTGTGGGTAGTTAACAGGGAGGGTAGTGGTGTGGGTAGTTAACTGGGAGGGTAGTTGTGTGGGTAGTTAAGAGGGAGGGTAGTGGTGTGAGTAGTTAACAGGGAGGGTAGTGGTGTGGGTAGTTAACTGGGAGGGTAGAGGTGTGGGTAGTTAAGAGGGAGGGTAGTGGTGTACTGTTAACAGGGAGAGTAGTAGTGTGGGTAGTTAACAGGGAGGGTAGTGGTGTGGGTAGTTAACTGGGAGGGTAGTTGTGTGGGTAGTTAAGAGGGAGGGTAGTGGTGTGAGTAGTTAACAGGGAGGGTAGTGGTGTGAGTACTTAACAGGGAGGGTAGTGGTGTGGGTAGTTAACTGGGAGGGTAGAGGTGTGGGTAGTTAAGAGGGAGGGTAGTGGTGTACTGTTAACAGGGAGGGTAGTAGTGTGGGTAGTTAACAGGGAGGGTAGTGGTGTGGGTAGTTAACTAGGAGGGTAGTTGTGTGGGTAGTTAAGAGGTAGGGTAGTAGTGTGAGTAGTTAACAGGGAGGGTAGTGGTGTGGGTAGTTAACTGGGAGGGTAGTAGTGTGAGTAGTTAACAGGGGGGGTAGTTGTGTGGGTAATCAACAGGGAGGGTAGTGGTGTGGATAGTTAGCAGTGATGTGGTTCGAAAGTTACAGGATAGTGGTAACACATTTTCCTCTAAAATGGTCATGACTGGTGGTCATCCATAAAGATTATTATATTCTTTTCATTTTTCGGAAGCATCCCAATGGACCGTTACAATTTTTATCAATGTTATCGCTTAAAAACTTGTCTTCCCTCAAATCGAATTTTCTCAAAGGCTTCGCCTTTTTCCCCTCCATGTGAAGGAAAAGTTAAACTTTTTTTTTCTCTCCGAGTATCTTTCTCCTGGAATACAAACGCGGTTTCGGGGGTGAGTTTTCTTGAGAAACTCAACTCGTCTCTCCTTTAAATCCTTTCGTATTTAATAGTTTTTAAGGTTCCATTTACTTCATCCTAAAAAATTGAACTTTTTTTCTGTTAAGTTAAGTTTCTGCTAAAATTACGATTGTTCTTCAGTGTTTTAAAGGTGGCCATTTTTGAATATTTATGAACTCATATCACTGAAAAAAATTCCTTTCCAGAACATGAAAGGAATTCGAATTCCAAACTAAAAAATATAAAATAAAATGTTGAGTTTTTCGACATTTGGATGAATAATAAAATTAAGTTTTATACGAGTAACAAGTGTTTCGTTTGTTTTAGGATTGCGAGTGGTGGGGGGGCGAGATTAGTTTCGGAAATACGATTCGGAGTCGAAGAAGGGTCTAGAAACAAAAAGGTTTCTGGTAAATGGGCATGTCTAAAGGGGGATCCTTGGGTCGAGGTTTAGATTAGGGGCTACTATCGCCATGGGACACTCTTAAAAACATCGTCCACCTCCCCACCCGCCCATTTCCCAACTTATCCCAGCCACCCTATGGTCTAATGTCATTATTATTCCGTTCGGACGATACCAGAGCACTTTTTTAACCGTGAGAAAAACTTACTTTCCAACAATCCTAAAGATTTTAAGGACTAATTCAACACATCTTGAGTTCACTTTGACCTTTGTAGACGATATACTCTTCTATATTGACTTTTACCCATTATTGACTAATGACCATTACCGTTGTGCACCCTTCTATGTTAACTCATCATCGAAGATAGACACTTTGACCCTTTTAACGTTGGAAATGGCAATATGGTACTTTATCTACATACCCTTTTAAATAGACGTTGAACCTTTATTTGCAATGGAAAATCTGTGGGAGACATTTGCGACTTTTATTGTGCTTTAATAAAAAAAAATTAAAATAAGTTTTTTTTAATTATTCAAAAAGGCCTATCATTAATATCGGATCCTTAAAATAAAGTTATCAAGATTAATGAACTTAATAAGACTAATAACTTTGGATGTTGATAAATGATAATTTAATATCTGAACCGGTATCCTTTATCAGAGTTTAGAAAATTAATTTTGAGAAATATACCAATATTAAAGTTTTCTTGGGAGTAATGATCATCTATTCCAATTTCTACCTCGGTCCTCCCTTAGGAGACTCGAAGCGCTTAGTCGATGATGCTAATCCAGGGTTCACGTAATGAGAAAGAAACAAGCTTCCCTGGACTCAAGCCATTACTAATACTTAAGGACTTATTTACTTAAAAGTGAGGAAAACCTAAAAACAAAACACACTTTTCCCACCTTAAACGCTTACAAGTTTTTAACCCCTCTCACGGCTAACTTCGTCTAACTCAATTTGAATTTTAATCTCCGCAACTTTTATGGGAGGAATTTTTAGAAAAAAAAATTGTTATCTAAGTTTTGATAAAAGTTTATGCAAACTCACCTGTGGTATTCGGAAAAGTCGAAGAAGGTTGGCTACTTGGATGGAAGTGACGCTTGATGCAGCACCGACAACACCGGAAATGACCTTTTTTACTTGAGTTTTGTTGCAACTGTATTCACCATCATCGATGTTGCTTATAGAACCTAAAAAAGATGAAATAAAAGTTTTTTTTTCCGTTTAAAGCAGTGCTCGATTAAAGAGAAAGCTTCTTAGACAAAAGCACTCTAAGAAACAACCATGGGATACGTTATTTAAGGTATTGCTCAGGGCCATTTCATCCATTCCTCGTTCTCGCCCTTTTGAAGGAATTAAAAGGAGCTACCACTCGACCCAAAACCAGGTTTTACACTTTTTCCTTCTCTCTTATAATGACTTTTTCTTTCGGACCTTCAAAGCTTAGTAGTTCACTAACTTTAAAAAGGCTTTTTAAAGTAACGTTTTTCCCCATTAGGAAAATAGTAAGATTTAACTTAAAAGTTGTCTTTTTTAAAATATTTTTTAGGGAAAAGGCTTTGGTTGAAATTCCTTTTCTGCAACTCAAAATTGGTTTAATGGAAAGGACCGAGTTGAAAAGCCTAATGACTTCACCGCGGTAATAATCCAATCTCGATTCCACCCCTTTAGGCGAGTCAAGGAGGGAAAAAAAAGGAGTGCCGTAGACAGCCCGAAGCTTTCAGAGGATGAGAGGGGAGAGAAAAAAAAATCTTGAAATTTTCCGCAGTCTAATATCGTGCGCGAAAATACTTTGACTTGATGGAATTTCGGATGAAAATCAAGGGGAAGGATCAAATTATCACGTTTCATGCTTGCTTTTGACAATATCTCCTTTGGCAGCTTTACTCTGAGATAACTTCAATGAAACTAGTTTGCTCTGTTTACCACAAACTTCCTTCGTTGCTTGAAAATCAAATTACTTCGAAAAAACTTAACAAAAATCGATGATGGTCAGGCAAAAGTAAACCTAAAACTTGATGTGGAACGCTTGCCTCTCCACAATGAGGTAAAATTACTTTATATATAAGAAGGATTTCTATTATCAAATAAGGTAAAGGGGCACCACAAATAAGAAGAGAGCACCACAAGTGGGGTGAAATGAGCACCATAACGGGAAATAATTGCTCCAGTTAAGCCAGAGGTTCCCAAACCTTTTAAATAAATAATACCCCTTGCGCCCCCCCCCCACAAAAAAAAAAGGTTTTGAATGCTAACTTTGAGGTTTTTTAAGAAAATTTGGTTTTTAAAATGTTGATTTTGAGGTTTTGACAAAAGAAATTGCTCTTAAAACGTTAACTTTGAGGTTTTTTGACGAAAAATTGACTCTTAAAACCATGATTTTAAGGTTTTTGACGAAAAATTGTCTCTTTGAAGTTGATTTTGAGGTTGTTTTAAATGAAAATTTGGCTTTATAAATGTCGATTTTGAGGTTTTTGACGAAAATTTGGCTCTTAAAACAATGATTTTTGGGTTTTTGACGAAAAATTGTCCCTTTAAAGTAGATATTGAGGGTTTTTTAAACGAAAATTTTTCGTTATTAATGTTGGTTATGAGGTTTTTGACGAAAAATTGTCTCTTTAAAGTTAATTTTGAGTTTTAAACGAAAATTTGGCTTTATAAATGTTGATTTTGAGGCTTTTGACAAAAAATGGCTCTTAACACCTTGATTCTAAGGGTTTTTGACGAAAAATTGACTCTAAAAACCATTTTTTTTTAGGTTTTTGGCGAAAAATTGCCTCTTTAAAGTTGATTTTGAGGTTTTGTGCGAAAATTTGGCTCTTAAAACCTGGATTTTGAGGTTTTTCACAAAAAAAAATAGCTCTTAAAACCTCCATTTTGAGGTTTTTGGACGAAAATTAGGCTTTAAAAATGTTGATTTTGAGGTTTTTGACGAAAAACAGCCTTTTGAGGTTTTTCATCAAAAACCTCAAAAGCATGGTTTAAGAGCCAAATTGTTTGTCAAAAACCTCAAAATCAACATTTATAAAGCCAAATTTTCATCCAAAAACCTCAAACCTATATTTTCGTGATCCCCAGAGCTTCCTGATCTGTGATCACGAATATATAAGCCTCTAGCCTGGGAGCCGCCATGACGACCACCTCAATAGCTTACTTTCCTACGGAAATCCGCTAAAAAGAAACCTCAAAGAACAACCTTGAAAAGATGTCTACTTTGCCCAAAAAAAGGATTCAAATCCACCAAAAAGAAGTCAAAATCAAATTCCTTTATCATCAGTTTAATGGACGAAAAAGAGTCAATGTCCTGTCGTGCCTTGTTCCTATAAGGAAGCTCGCTCAATCTGCATCTCAAAAAGTTTTTGGGGTAATTGATGATAAGAATGTTAATAAATTTAAATGGAACAAGAGACAGTGGAGAGTCCGTGCGTTAGAACTGTGGGATTGTTGACTTCCCCATCTCTCATTAGTTTAAGGGAAAGCATCTCAATTATGTAAATTTCTCCAAGTTGGGCTGTTATTCTCGCGGAGGGTACCCCTTCTCTTCACCGTTTTATTTAAATGAATCATTACGGACAATTTACCAAGTGAAGGTACTAATTTACTTTTTGTTTCGGATTGTTTTTTAAGCAAGGAAACGTTCTGTTGCGGATTGGCTCTGGAATCGAGAGAATTTGAAGGAGGTTCTAGTGGTTGACCGCACTCTGACAGAAGCCTACCTGCGTTTCTAGGTTTCCATATCGATGCCCCTTTAAGTTTACATTGTTGCCACATTTTCCTACCCAAGATTCGAAATAGTTTGCGATATGTAAATTGATGGCCGAAGGGTCAACGGGAACGTTTCAAAAACGATTTGGGTCAAGAGCCTCGGGATTTATGAATGAGCAGCTCAACAGTCCTTATTCGTATAAACCTTTTTGCAATAAATTTCAAACCCTTTCCACCGATAGACTCTCCTGAATCATTTTAAAATTCTAATTTCTCAATTGACTTTTAAATTGAATCGCAAGGGGTAAAATATTATTTCGGGTTATCTAATATTAGCGGTTGTTTTACCATGAAATAGTGTATCCCCAAGAGGGTCGTACGAAATTTATTGACCTCCAGTGACCAATCTAATCTAATTTGATGGTAAAATACACGTATATCCATCCGACCTAAAAAGTCGACGGAGATTTAAAAGGTTTTTATCTCCAACCGTAGATTAAAGTGACCCATTATGCTCCTAATTTTTACCAAGATGTACGATAACTTTAGTTTACGAACATGTGGCTGTATGTGGCTACTGTATGGTGTGTGATTAACTGAGCTAGTACGTGACCGTGGAGCGTGATTGGAGCTATCAAAATCTCGATAAATTACCAAATGGAGGTCTAATTTACAGACAGGAGCTACAAAACCCATCAAGCATCATGAATCTATATTTTTCCAAGAGAGTAAGTCTTTTTGAAAAACTCATTTCTGTGCTGAAACATTGCCTTTGCATTTTAAATCTTACCTGCTTGGAAATAAAACAAAAGAGGTCCTTGGCGTTCGTCCAAAATGGATAAAAACGATTGTTTTATTTTAAATCCTGAATCATTTGTCGATAGCGAGGTCGAGAAACTTGTATCCGTTCAACAAACTGATTTGCACCCGCTTTCATTACTTTGTACTCCCCTCTACCCCCCGCGAGTTCGAAGAGACAGCCGTGAATTAATCCCCAGACGTTCACAGACTCTATTTGAACCTCGGCTTTCATCTCAATGGAAGCCTTTCAGACCCCCCAAACGCCCGCCCGGCCCTTTCAATGCCACTGATTCAAAATTATTGTCTTGTCCCACTAGGGTGTGATATAATTAAACCAATTCCTTTCCCGTGTGTTGATTAATTTAAGAGGTTACCAAACCACAGGGACTTTCAGACTTCCACGTTCGAGGATAGTCTCCTAAACTCAGGGAGGCTCTTAACCAACATTGTAAATTTAAGCTGGTTCATATAATATGTTATCTGTTTCGATTAAGCGTCAAGTTGAGTTTTGCAGATGTGTTCAAACCTCAAAATAATGAAGTTTTCCTTCTTCATTTCCCAATTTAGAAAACGATCAAAAAGTCTTTCACAGAATCTGGGACCAACCACTAGGACATTTTCCATCGCATTATCAGTTAATATTCAAAAAAGCAGCTCGATACAGAATCGAGGGATCGCATGACAAAAGTATTTGCCAAGGACGAGAGTCGAGAATATGTAAAATTAGTGCTTATTACATCCAAAAATTACATGAAATCTCCAAAAAGAAATAAACATTCGAAGAAACCTTTTTATATTCGAATTCCGCTCGAGAAGGCGACCTTAATGGCAAAATTAAAACAGGTCTCCTCTCTCATTGAGAATTGAATTAGGGGACGTAATTAGCAATTTTAAATCAAAACGTCCATTTTCTCGGTGCTAATCACAATGGAATTATCGCAAAATCCGTAACGGTCTTGTTTTCGACCATAAGTAATCAAGTTTGATGCTTAGTAACCGTTATAAGCGGAGATTGGAGGAATCTATGTAGCGAAACGTGCATTATTCCCGTTTCCACGTTATTAGTCTTATCCTTTGATGTAATATATTTGTCTCAATCAAATATTGAATCCAGAATTTAGTTTAAACAATAGACCTCACCCGTCGCCAAAAATGGACATCGCTCTACTGATAAATTCCATGGAAACCTTTCGACGTTTCGAACTCCAAAACGGCAAATCGGAGAAGAAAAATGGATAAAACAAAAGTTGCAGAGAATTGATTTTCCTTTAAGAAGTTATGGGGATTTCCATAGAACGATTTTTCGATATATATTAATATTAATAGCCGCCAGTCTGAAAAAAAGGAGACTCGGAAAATAAAAATTGATAAAATAATTAAATTATATGAAAAGGAATGCAACATTATAACTCAATAAAAATTATGATAATCCACATCTAGCCTCTAATATGAATATCTCTCGAAAAAAATCGTCCTATGAAAATTTCCATAACATATTCTCAATGGAAAACTAATTCTCTACAACTTTAATTTTATTCATTTTTCTTCTCCAAGTCGCTGTTTTGGAGATAACTGGAAAAAACAGATTTTTCTCATCTAGATTTCAGGTCAAAGAGTACACTTTTCTGCAGCGCCGACATGCTTGATTGGATGCTGGATGTGCTCAGTGGTCTAGATCGTAACGTCGGCAATGACAACTGGTGGTTTCGCAGTGCGAAATTGAAAGCAATTCTTTTTTAAAAAACTGACTTTAATAGCCCCTTTAATGCTTCCATCCGTTTTGTCGAAATGGACACTTTAGTGACCACGGGATTGTCTCCAGCAAAACGAACGTCTCCGTTGGCAATCCAATTTCGAGATACTTTAAAATTTAATGATCCAAGAAATCATTTCCCTTTTCAAATTATGAAGAAGCCAAATTATCAAAACCACTCTCGTTATTTGCATAAAGAAGGTTTCGGTAATATGACAACAAATGGTTTTAATTAAAAGTACTATCATAACCACTTGGTTTGTAGTCTCTATTTTACACTCACTACTATTTCGCGAGGAAACCCTAAACTACAGCATTACTCTGATTTATACAAGCAAAAACTCGTTAGCCTGTGTCGGACAATGTCCGAAACGTGTTCTATATAGTCGGAAAACTAAATAATGGTCTAAACCGTTGACAAGGTTAGGGGGAAGTTGTAATTTTCATTTTTAAACGAGAAGGATTTATGTTTGTGGAAAAGTAAGATTTTTGAACTTTTTCACACAATGGTAAACCGCAGAACGGAAATGTCATCGGGTGGTTTACGGCCATATGGAATTTTCACCTTTTATACCATCATTTTCGGTTTTGGAGGCCGGAGGACGCGGCGAGCGGTTGAACCGTGTGGAATTCCTTTCATTGGGAAAGTCACGTAACGGAAACCTAATTGCGCCGTCTCTGACAATAAACGCTTTCCCGCCTCGTCCCCCCGACCGAAGCACGACCCCCGGCCCTAAAAAACCCCTCAATTTCCCCACAGACATTATCTGAGATTGTTTCTATACCAGTACGCTTTCTCGCTCAGAATAAAAGCGGAGACGTGGAAAAAGTTTTCACACATGTAAAAAACACTGTGACCCCAAATATGTTTATTTTTTCCTATGTAAAAAAAGTTACCAATGTTTGATCCTTTGTTTGTTTTTATACAAAAAAAAAGTCGTCTGCAAAATTGGAACCGCCAAAACGGGAACTTTCTCAAAAATTTGGTGAAAATAAGTGGCTTTCTACCAAAATCTCCATTTTTGGGTTGGGCGGAATGCTGCCTCGTTCCCAGCCCTAACCTCTAAAGGTAACGATCGATAACCATCCCTGTACCTATATGGTGATTGGTAAAGATCGGAGGTGTTCTACCTCGTCCCTAATGAGGTCCTAACTATCCCTAACCTCCAAAGCTTACCATCCCTAACTATCCCTAACCATCCCTAACTATCCCTGTATATGGTGATTGGTAAAGATCGGAGGTGTTCTACCTCGTCCATAACGAGGTCCTACTATTACTACATCCCTAACCCCATGCTAACCATCCCCAACCATCCCTAACCTCCAAAGCTTACCATCCCTAACTATCCCTGTATATAGTGATTTGTTAAAGATCGGTGGCGTTCTACCTCTTCCCTAATCAGGTCCTAACTATCCCTAACCATCCCTAACCATCCCTAACTATTCCTGTATATGGTGATTGGTAAAGATCGGAGGTGTTCTACCTCGTCCATAACGAGGTCCTAACTATCACTAACCATCCCTAACCTCCAAAGCTAACCATCCCTAACCATCCCTAACCATCCCTAAATATCCCTGTATATGGTGATTGGTAAAGATCGGAGGTGTTCTACCTCGTCCATAACGAGGTCCTAACTATCCCTAACCATCCCTAACCTCCAAAGCTAACCATCCCTAACCATCCCTAACCATCCCTAACCATCCCTAAATATCCCTGTATATGGTGATTTGGTAAAGATCGGAGGTGTTCTACCTCGTCCATAACGAGGTCCTAACTATTACTTACCATCCCTAACCTCCAATGCTAACCATCCCCAACCATCCCTAACCTCCAAAGCTTACCATCCCTAACTATCCCTGTATATAGTGATTTGGTAAAGATCGGAGGTGTTCTACCTCGTCCATAACGAGGTCCTAACTATCACTAACCATCCCTAACCTCCAAAGCTAACCATCCCTAACCATCCCTAACCATCCCTAACCATCCCTAAATATCCCTGTATATGGTGATTTGGTAAAGATCGGAGGTGTTCTACCTCGTCCCATAACGAGGTCCTAACTATTACTTACCATCCCTAACCTCCATGCTAACCATCCCCTAACCATCCCTACTCAAAGCTTACCATCCCTAACTATCCCTGTATATAGTGATTTGGTAAAGATCGGTGGTGTCCTACCGAAATCTACAATAAAATTGATGGTCCAGGGGAAAAAAAGATGAAAGTGACGAAAAAGTGATTTCGAGAAAAGTGAAAAACGAAGTTTCATTTCTATTAATCCCTTTGTAAAATCCTATTGTAATGCTTGTGATATTCATTATTTTCCTCCTTACCCCGAATCTTTTCATGCACATTTCGGACAATTCTCATCTTTTTTCCCCCTTGACATGACCCTTTAATTTATAACTCCAAATTCCCTTATTAGCCCACAATTACCCCCTTTTTATCCCCTAAAACTTCTTATTACTGTACTACCTCCTACCGCACCAAATTCTACCCATTATTATTCAACTCCTTAACCTTCGAACCTTCTTTGATCCTGTTCTAAAAATACGAATTCCAGTATAACACCCATTGATGTAACAATTAATTATTCATCGAATAAAAGTAAATAACAGAATAACCATGGTTGCATGATACGTCAACTAAACAGTGCAGAAGGAAAGGTACACTCATTACGTTGCCGGACTTCTGATCAAACTGACTCTCATTAAAACTTGGAACAAAGCATCATTAAACGTCCTTCAAAAACGTCATGATTTTAAACTACAACTTTATTCTTTTCTTGAAGAAAACGAACTCTGGAATAGAATTATTCCAGTCTCGGTCTGAAATAAAAGTGAGGAAGTCTTGTTATTTTCGAGTGGAAGGAAACGATGGGGAGAGTAGGTGCAGTGAAATTTTTCCCGGGGACGCAATCAAAGAGCAAACAAGGGAGAAAACGGGCTTTCTTAATTGAATGAGGACCATAGGGCACCCAACTTTACTTCTATCTCATACGTTTTACACGCCCTTTTATACCTTGTTTAATATTTTACTAGAGCACTAAAATACTCTTTGGTTTCTCCATGTCTTTTATCTGCAGCCTAAAAGAATAAATGAAAGCTGTCTACTTTTTGGTGGTGACTTTTCAAAAAGGTAATTTTCTATAGGGAACTCAGTAGAGTTTTGGTCCTAAATGAGAAAGATGAAAGTAAAGGACGTTGTTAAAATCAAGAGATCGAAACGACTGTGATAAAAAGGTTCAAACTAGTTAGAGCCATCCCTTACTAAAGCTGAGCTCATCCGTGAAATCTGAAGGAAAGTTCTGGAAATGACTGGCATTCTTCGAATTTCAGGTCGAAATCTAAGATCATCCACCTTTTCATATAAATTTTAAGGGTGAGGGGTGGGAAGGTGATGGGTGAGTGTTGGGAGGTGAACGTTAGAGGAGGCCAGAGGTGGATGGGATAGGATAAGGAAATGGGGAAGGTAAGATGAAGGTGGGGGAGGTGGGGTTATGTGGAAGAAAGTGTTAGTGGAGCGGTCTATAACTTTTTTGGAAATTTCAAGACTATATTGGACAAGTTGGATTGTCTTAAGCAAAGAACTTTGTGGTACCCCATGTTTGAAGACATCTGATAGTGTGTTTTTGCAGGACCCATCTAATACCATTTAATCGCTGTCAGTTTGGTTGGAGGACATACAAATATTTGAAGAAAAAGAAGATTTATTGTAAACATTTTTTTTCTTATTTAAAAATGAAATTTCTCTAAAAATATAAGGAGAAATGGATAATGTCCCGGGACCTGTCACAGGTTAGGAAGGTGTTATTTATATAAACAGGAAAATCTACTTCGGGAGTTGAAAATCCGTTAAAAAGACCGGCTTAAGGAAAAGAAACCTTTTTAGTAGCTCCCCTCTTGTATATTTTTTCCACAAGGAGTAAAGAATTTTGCCAAAATTTGGCCCCCAAAAAAATATTGACTCTGGCTTTTTCAATATGGAAAATGGATGCCTCAAGGGAGGATTTCGCGATATGAATTAATAAGTTGTACAAAATCCCCAACTGGGGAACACGACATACTCGACGAAGGGAGATTTTGCCTAAGGACTGTAAACAAGATGAGGATCTTTGTTTGCATTGGTTTACCCCCGA
This sequence comes from Orius laevigatus, assembly GCA_018703685.1. Classification (NCBI taxonomy): domain Eukaryota; kingdom Metazoa; phylum Arthropoda; class Insecta; order Hemiptera; family Anthocoridae; genus Orius; species Orius laevigatus. The sequence goes on from JAGWEN010000045.1 coordinate 36,048, forward strand.
GCCCTGACTAGATTCTCAAATTCCCATCCCCTAGGAATAATATATCGATTCAGATCAAGGGGGAATAATGTTTTTATTTAAAAACACAAAAGCTCTAAATACCAAGTATCGCTTAATAATTCAAACAATCCTCCATGTATACATGATATATTAACATGAAATTTATCCTACATCCTATATTATCGTGATCCACACAGGGGTTGAAATTGAGTGAAATTTATTTTTTTGAATCGTTCAATTCAAATTTTAAATTTTATTTCTCGTTCAAATAATAAATTTTATAATTTGAATTTTATTTTTCGTTCAAAAAATAAAATTCACGGGTTGAATTTTATTTTTTTTGTTCAAAAATGAAATTCAAATCGCTCTAGCTCCTTTTCTATTGTAGCTAGAGACCTGGGGTTGGTCTCGTTGGATTCAGCGTTCAAAAAACTACAAATCTATACCATTTAGATACACGATTTTTACCTTTTTCAAGGAGAAAGGTGACCGTAATTTATTAAAATCGAAGTAAAGTGCCTTGATCAAAAATCAAGCTGAAAACGGCCTTTTTTGTCGAAAAGTAACCAATTGTAGTCGCTTGTAGGCACTAATTTACCCTGAACACGAATTTAAAGGTCTTTAGGCCCGAAGCACGTCACTTTTGACTACATTTGGTTCCTTTTCGACAAAAAAGGCCGTTTTAGCTTGATTTTTGATCCTTTTTTGACAAAAATGGCACTTTACCTCGATTTTTAGAGATTACGGTCACTTTTTACTACATTTGGTTCCTGTACGACAAAAAAAAAGGCGATTTTTGATCTTTTAGCTATTTTTAGCGAAAAAGATCAAAAATCAAGCTAAAAACGGCCTTTTTAGTCGAAAAAGAACCAAATGTAGTCAAAAGTGACCGTAATCTCTAAAAATCGACGTAACGTGCCATTTTTGTCAAAAAAGTATCAAAAACAAGCTAAAAATCCTTCAAATTCGTGTTCAGGGTAAATGAGTGCCTACAAGTGACTACAATTGGTTACTTTTCGACAAAAAAGGCCGTTTTAGCTTGATTTTTGATCAAGGCACTTTACTTCGATTTTAAGAAATTACGTTCACCTTTCTCCTTGAAAAAGGTAAAAGTCGTGTGACTAAATGGTATAGATTTGTAGATTTTTGAACACTGAATCCAACGAGACCAACCCCAGGTCTCTAGCTACAATAGAAAAGGAGCTAGAGCGATTTGAATTTTATTTTTGAACAAAAAAAATAAAATTCAACCCGTGAATTTTATTTTTTGAACGAAAAATAAAATTCAAAAAATAAAATTTATTTTTTGAACAAAAAATAAAAATCAAATAATAAAATTTATTATTTGAACGAAAAATAAATTTTAAAATTTGAATTGAACGATTCAATAAAATAAATTTCACTCAATTTCAACCCCTGGATCCACCGAGCTTCCTGATCACGGAACCAAATTTAGAAACGTTTTATACTTCCCACCTTCGAAATATAATGTACCTACTATTTAGTGTTCAATAAATCGATTTTCCTTCTTTACAGTCTATGATTTTAAGAAATAAGTACTTATGTATCCGGGAGGATTATTTCAAGAACTTCTGCACGCCATTATACAATTATCGCGTTATAAAAGGTTTCTCTGATGTACCAAAACACGCGATAATTCGAGTTTAAATTTTTTAACGTTAAGTCTGAATATATTTTTTTAACAACTCATCATTTTAGGGAACATGTTATCTCAAGGATAATTAACCAGGAAGATTTTATAGTTTGTCAAGAGGATAAGTTGAAATTTCATAATGAAACCGGTGAATGAGGGAGCTCACTTGTTTACTAACTTTACTCGGTTAGGGTTTTCCCCCTCAGTAATTAGGTGAAGATCACTTGAGTTTAATACTTAAGCGCGGCGGTTCTAATACTTTAGCGACGAGTTTTTAATACTTTTTTTTCGCAGGTGCGCCCTAATTACGCTTTCTGAAAGAAAAATTAATTATCCCAAAATTAATCTCCATAAATTCCTGAATAATTTTTAGTTGGATATAAGTGGAATAACTCAAATAATCGTAATAGGGGCAATAACTGAAAAAGGCTTGAAATTGAAGAGGTAGAAGGAATTTTCATTGCGTTATTATAAATTTACGGTATTCCGCTCTACTTAATATGTTTTTGCATAATTTCACTGCTCTTTATAGTAATTGGATACTTCGATCGTATTAATGTTGTTAAATCTGAAAATTATTATGATGAATGATGATGAAACCCAATCACCTATGTAATTTAATTTTTTTAGTTCGAAAAAACCTGATACCTTTGAATAGGTGTGTATTTCATTTTTCCGACATTCTCTCATTTTTGATTAGAGGGGGTACTCAAGGTTAAAATGGATCTACATAAAACAGTCAAACGATAGTTTTGAAGGAGAAACTATAATGGATGACGTTTGGATAGAGTCGATTTTGAGGCGAAATCAAAAAGATAATGAAATTTTGAAAGTTTTAAAATTTGAAAATGATTCGATTGATCCGGAAGGCGATAATGAGGCGAGAGCTGTCAAAAAGTACAAGCTAGAGATGGTCCTCCTCTCCGGGAGGCGGGTCAAGAAAACTTTCGTCGTCAAAGTGCTCGAAGGTATAAAAGCGGAAGCTTTGAAAGAAATGGAAACTTTTAAAACCGAAGCCAAAGTAAGTCAATTTTTCATTTTAATTTATTAATCAGTGGCTATAGATTTACGAAAATGTTTTACCACAAATGGAATCACTTATGGACGAGTTTGAAGATCACCGTGAAAAATTATGGTGCCAGATGTACGGCTATAAGCCCAACAATGTTCTCGTTTTGCAAGATTTGAAGGTAAAAGTTAAAAAAGATTAAAGTTACCTCATTCCTCGTTCATTTTAGGAACTGGGATACGAAATCGCCGAAAGGAGGAATTGCTTGGATCTAAACCATGCGAAATTGTATTTAAGATCAATCGGACGTTTTCATGCCATGTCCAAAATTTTGATCGACAAAGGAATACTCTCAGCGACTGACGTTCTTCCGTTTTTCATCGCCAAAATGTGCGATTTCATAACATCGATGATTCAAGGAACGACAAGGAACCTGTCGAAAATCGTTCTCCAAAAATGGCCATCCGAATGGTAAAGTTAGCACCATCGATCTATATTAAGATTCATATTTTAAAGGAAGGACTTTGGATTGAAACTAGAGAAACTAGGACATGTGGTTTTAAAGAGGTTGCAAGATTTGGCGGCCGAAGAAAAAAATCGTGAATCCGCATTGGTCGTGTTGAATCATGGAGATTCTTGGACGGCGAATATGATGTTCAAGTACACAGAAGATCGAATCCCAGCATCTGTTAGGTAATTTAAATTAAAAAACTACTATACTACATACGTTTTTAGGTTGCTCGATTTTCAAGTAAGCCATGTCAGCTCTTACATATGGGACGTTCTTTATTTCCTGTATACCAGCGTAAAACCTGAAGTTAGAAGATCAAACCTAAAGGATCTGTTAGAACTCTACTGGGAATCTTTAGATACAAATTTGAGGCGTTATGGATACGAAAAGTACATTCCGACTTTGAACGACGTATTTGAGGAAGCGGAAAAAAAAGATTTGTTTTCGTTCACTATGTTGGCTCTTTTCCATCCCACTTTTACAGCCGATTTTAGCCAATCGTTCGATTTGGAAAAAGCAGCAGTCGGAGCCGATGACATGATTAACGAAAAAGTTTTCTTGGCTCCTAAATTTCTTAATGCATGCGGGGAAGACTTTAAATACTTTATGAATAAAGGTGTCTTGTAGAAGTTATTTTCACTTTATTAAACGAAAAAATCCGCTAAAACAGCTTTTTATTGTTTTCCAACTTTTTCATTTTTCGCACCTTTTGTAGTCCAACGAACGCTCAATGGATTGACATCATAGACTAGGATGAAGGTTAATATAAAAGGTAACCCACCCCTAACATCCTATGTTCAAGGTCAGAGAGAGGAGATGATAAAAGTCTTACTTTTCATTTTTTCGCCTTTATCTCGAAAACTACGAGTCCTAACGGCATGACCACTAAGTACAAAATTAAAGCTGACAAAATTTCCTACTATTTGCAGTAATTAATTTTATTAGGACGTCATTTCGTGAACGATATTCCCCTCCGTGACTATTCTTGAAAATTAAAATAAAAAAAATATTTTCCCTAGACTTTTTGCTCTATTTTACCAAATAGCGTGAGGGAGAATTGCTGATCTGATTGAGCCCAGACTAGGCTCATTTCAAAGGTAATAAACTTAGGAACATTTTAAAAAACGTCCTAGTTTGATACCGTTTATGGTTTGGCACTGGTAACTTCATCAAATTTTGGCTATTTTTGACAAATTTAACATTTTACTATACATTTATGTCATCTGCGGGAGAACGGGAGGTCTTAGGAAGTCCTGGTTAGTCTTACTTTAAAAATAATTAAATTAAAAAGGACGAATAAAAAGCTGATTCAATGGACAACCAAAAACAAAAATGTTGTTTTTTAGATCGCTTTGTGGTTTCACAAAACTTAATAATTTTGAGGCGTTTGTTTTCCTGAAAAATTTCTTAAAGAATGTGGGGAAAACGCCTTGTAAAAATCTATTTTTATTTTTCTTATAATAAAACATGAAATGTAAAACGATACCTATACAGAACACGATATCTGGTCCGAAAGTTACACAAGATGTTGGCATTAGCCTCGCCAACTTGACCAATCGACTTGAAATTGTGCTCACTTTTCTCTCTCTCCAAACTATTATCCAAAAATATTATGCATAAGCAATTACAAAACTGCATTTTAGGTTTTTACCGAAAAAAAACCTTTTTAAAACCGTCAATCTCTGTGGTGTTGTAAATAAATTGGTATACTGATTATCTTTAAATTCATAATTTCCAGGGGGGCGAGGCAAGGGGACTCCTATAATGTTGGATCAGGAACAAATAAAAAAGGTCTGGTCTGGTAGTTATGGAAATGGAACCCCCAAAACGGGAACTTTCTCAAAAAAGTGAAAATCGGTGGTTTTCTTTCAAAATGTCCATTTTTGGTCAGGCGGAACACTGCCGTGTTAATAGCCCCAACCTCCAAATGCCCTACCCGGGGGCCTTTTTCCTTCTTTTAGCGAATTTTTCTGCTTTTTCTAGAAATCAGTTTTTCCGACAAGAGTCCCTTTTCGCTTTCCGCCTCACATATTTCCGTCCATAGTAATCGAAATAGTTTATCGCATTATTTAAAGCGATTATCGTGAAGTAACCGATGTCGTTTTCCCGATGTAATTAACGATGTCACCCGCCGATTTAACCGAACGTAATTAACGGAAAACGAGCCTGAATGGGTGGGGAAATCAATTTACGAGTTTAGCGACACGAAGACTCGATACGTATTATTATTTTTTATTTCACTCGGCGAATAAAAAAGAAAAAAAAAAGTCACGTTTTAATTCTGGGTAGGCGAAAAAAATGCCCCCGACCTCAACGGAGAAGCGTGACAGCCATCGGGGGAAAGTCATTTTTTCGCGGCTATAAATCATTCGCTTTTTTCGGGCATTTTTATGAGTTTTCGGCGATCAGTTTTAAAAAACGGCTTTTTCGATTAGGTTCGAAACATATTTAAAGATACAAAAGAGGGAGAAAATGGCTTCTTTGGAAGAAAAAAAAAAGTTTTTAAAACTAGTCTTGTCTTTTCCTTCAAAATTTCCCGTTTTCTGTCATCTCGTTAAGGAACGCTGTTTAATTAAAAACTTCGTCTTGATAAATATAATTAAATGTCTGACACTCTGAGATAAGGGGAGAATGGTTTTTCTTAAAAACGGAAGAATTAACAAGTTTTTCATTACCTTTGATGAAATCGACGGCCATTTCGAGGCCGTAGGTGTCTCTGTCGCAGTCGTCCAGGATGTGGGCGCCGATTTTGAAACTTTTGACGCCGCGGTTGATGACGTCTAAGGTGTAGAGCATCGTTTCGACGGCTTGGATGCCTCCTTGAGGCATGACGGGGCCGCAGATGTAAGTCTCCTCTCTTTCATGGACCATCATGAGCCCACCCAAGACTAAATCGCCTTCAACGACCGCTTCCCTCTTCACAGGCCATGATGGCTTCTGCGGACCCTCCTCGACCAACGCCATCGTCTTCCCATGTCTCTTCCCGTGCCTATGACGTAACCTCGCCTCATTCACATTCGACGTCACGACACAAACGCCGCTCAGAACCAACCAAATTATCAGCCCCTAAAACAAAAATTTAAATTAAAAAGTATCCCATAAACTTTTCCTTGTAACAAGATACCTGGTTTGTAAAGCGATATAGCCCGAATCGGGCCGGATTCCTCAAAGCCTAAAAGGGATTTTTTTCACAATAAAAGTTTTACTTTTGACTCTAACGATCCAAAAGGAGAATAACCGTTTCAGGTAAGCGCACATCCAAAAGCAACCTTTATTAACTTTATTTCCGAGAGACGGAACCTCTTTTGTGGACAGACAAACAGACCGGACAGTAGAAAATTAAACTCCGCCCGATCCTTCTTTCAAAACGAGACTTGTTACGTTTAAAGAATCTCAGATTTTATTTACTTTCATTACTTTATTAAAAGTTGAAAACATTTACAATTTAACCACCAAAATGAGTAAAAGTAGTCTATGTTTAATTTTTATTGAACTTGCAAAAACAATCTTAAAGAGCTTTCAAATTATATAAATATCGATGAAATCAGTCAAAAATTGAGAAAGTTACGGGGATTACGATCGAATGGTGCCGCAATGAATGTGTTAATCTACAACCATTCCGCAGAACTGGTAGGTCCTGCGGGCTTAGTCTAACCGTGACGGCAGGGTTGTTAGTGGCCAAAAACAGAAGAAAAGTCGCCTTTTTTCAAAACAAGAATAGAAAAAATTAATTTTTGATAAAAAATTTAAGGCCCCAGATTGGGCTATTTGTATAAAATTAGGGTATTTCCCAAATTCAGGGATAACACGCCCAACCTAGCATCACCTAAGGACTAAAAAACCTCGAAATCAACATTTATGAAGCCTGATTTTCTTCCAAAAACCTCATAATCAACATTTAAAAAGCCAAATTGTCGTCAAAAACCTCAAAATCGACATTTGTTATGACTAATTTTCGTCAAAAAAAACCTCGAAATCGACTTTTAATTGACAATTTATCGTCAAAACCTCCAAATCATGGTTATAAGAGCCAATTTTTTTGTCAGAAAATCTCAAAATCGACGTTTTAAGTGCACTTTCTTTTGTCAAAAACTTCAAAATCATCATTTTAAAACCCAAATTTCCTTCAACAACCTCGAAGTTAACATTCAGAACATTTTGGGGTTTTCATTTGTTTAAAAGGGGGGCGCACTGTGAAAAAGTTTGGGAACCTCTGCCTTACCTATTCTTTATTTTTATGGATTTCGCATAATAAATTCTCAGTGTAATAAATCTATCCTCAGTTGTATTATGTTAAGATCGGACAGGGAGCGATTAGGTATAGCCCCTTTGTTGGGCGAAACAATGTCGTTTGAGGGCATTTTGATCAAAATGGCAATCCACCCCTTCCCCACTCCAAGAAACTAATACATAATATTAGGCAATTTATCATGAGTTCAATGTTAGGTGCCAAATGCAGGATATAATCGTGATTGGACTAAATAGTGATGAACTCTATACTTAAAACAAAAACAAAATGAGTCAATCGATTTCATTAGACACTAATCAATTTTACCTCCCACGTCTCCATAATTGGGAAAAGGATTTTCATTGAACTGGGTTCAATTTCCGAACTTTAATTGGCAATCAAATTCGAAATCAGAAAATTTGATTGACTACGGACGGAATAAACAGTAAATGAAATATTTTCATATGTTTGACTAGGAGGTGTTTAAGAAATGGGAATTTTTTAATGAATAATTTTCGATACGATCGATCTTTTTTTGTGATATCCAACACTTGGGTGATGGATGGGGTTCCTTTTTAAGGTATTGCTGTTTTTCAAAGGAACGAACTCAAAGCAAATCAATCAGTAGATAGAGTAAATAGCTACCTAACTACTTTTCCGAGATCCCTCGGGCCATTTTACATCGGTATAGACCGACGTTGGTTTAATCGAATCGTTATTTCTTCTCTTGATCCATTATCTTGTTGGGAAAGGCTGGAAATCGAGTCGAAAACGCCATTAAATCATCTAAATCTGAGGTTCTCAAACTTTTTCACGGTGCGCCCCCCTTTTAAACAATTAAAAACCTTTGCGCCCCCTTCCCCCCACAAAAAAAAACTTTTGGATGTTAACTTTGAGGTTTTTGACAAAAAATTGTGTCTTTAAAGTCGATTTTGAGGTTGTTTTAAACGAAAACTTGGCTTTATAAATGTTGATTTTGAGGTTTTTGACGAAAATTTGGCTCTTAAAACAATGATTTTTGGGTTTTTGACGAAAAATTGTCACTTTAAAGTTGATTTTGAGCTTTTTTTTTAAACGAAAATTTGGCTTTATTAATGTTGGTTTTGAGGTTTTTGACGAAAAATTGGCTCCTAAAACCATGATTTTCTTTTTTTTTTTTTTAACGAAAAGTTTGCTCTTAAAAAATTATTTTATTTTATTTTTTTCAACGAAAAATGGCTCTTAAAACCTTTATTTTGAGGGTTTTTTAAACGAAATTTTGGATTTATAAATGTTGATCTTGAGGTTTTTGACGAAAAATTGTCTCTTTAAAGTTGATTTTGAGGTTTTTCTAAACAAAAATTTGGCCTTATAAATGTTGATGTTGAGTTTTTTTGACGAAAATTTGCCTTTGATGAAAAATAGCCTTAAAATATGTTAATTTTTGACTAATAAATAAGTGGAAATGTCATTTTGGAATTTTACGAGCAAAAGTGTTCAACTGATATTTTCAAATTAATTTACAAAAAAAAAAAAAAAATTAAAGGATAATTGAAAAAATCTTGAGCCTGCCCACGCCCCCCGGCCCCTGGGGACAGCTTACGCCCCCAAGTTTGGGAACCACTGATCTAAATTAATCAAAAACAAGGCTGGAAACCAATCAAAAGCCCACATTCTCCCCAAAATGCAGAATACCACACCTGATACCTTTTCAACCCTTTTTCCACCTTTCAAGTTCATTTGTAGCTATTTTTATTAATTTAAATTTCAATCTAATTAGAGGTCTAAAATGTAGGACTCATGATGATGCGTTTGTTGTATAAGAACCAAGCTTTTTGACTTGAAAAACAATAATTGAAAGGAAACTCTTCAAAAGTTAGAGAGCTTTGTTTTAAGGACTTAAGGGGGACGATACTTCGAAAAAGTCATTTATACTAAATAAGGTTGTTTGAAACTTTATATTTTTTCCGCAAATTGAAAACTATTAAATTTAAATTGGAAGGTTTAATAAGGTTTCGTCTTTTGAATAACTAATAGGGACTTAGAGAGGAGATAAATTTTAATAAAGTGACATGGGTTTAGGAAGGGACGGATATAGAGGACAACGTCGCGGTTGATAAGGACTGATTAGAGGCATTTGTTGGGATATAATACCCGGAGCGAGTGGCTCCCCTACCCCACTCGAGTAGGCTCCTTACAGCTAAACTGCATTACGTCCTTTCAGAATTGAACCCGTCTCGGAAAGTGCTCACCCGGATCGATTTACCAATAATACCAGTTCCGGAGGGGCCCAACTTGAAAACGATCCCAACTTCCGAAACATGTAATTCAAAAATTTACATTTTTATTGCCATAAAAGTTTTAAATTTTACAAAATAATTTCGAGATACTCTCGAAAATTAAGCGAGAGAGAAAAAAAGAGGGATTGAAGAAAGTTAACCATTTCGTGACCTCACGAAAACCGGGTATTACCTTGTTACGTAAAAGAAAAAAAAAACATTCAAGATCTATTATTCTTTTGAATTTTATCACCTCTATTTTGTACCTTTTTTTCACAATTTAGATAACAACGTTATTCTAACGCTCTTCCAGGGGTAATTGCTACTTTCATCGTTTATAATATGTAAATTTATGGAAAAAATGAGATGAGAGGTTTTTTTCCCCTCATCTTTAGTTTTTTGAAGAAAAATTTTTTTTTCGTGCAAGGTCAACGTTTTAAATTTTTTAATTATAAACTTTCAACATGACGTTATTTATGGTTCATTTTAGGGATTACAAAGTTCAGTGTTTTTCCCAGAAAACGTTTATAAAATACAAATTTGAGCGATTTTTAAAACGAAAACTACTTTCAAACTTTTGAACGAAAGTGGTGCGATCTATGGAATTAGAAACAAATTAACTTTTATGTATGATACTACTTAAACCAAATTACTTCATTTACAACTTAACACTTTCCGGACAAAGGTCTTGTATAAAAGGCAGGTCTCATATAAAAGACTAGTCTTATATAAAAGACTAGTCATTTGTAAAAGACACGTCTTATATAAAAGGCGGGTCTTATATAAAAGGCGGGTCTTATATTATAAAAGGCGAGTCTTATATAAAAGACACGTCTCATATAAAAGGCGAGTCTTATATAAAAGACACGTCTCATATAAAAGACACGTATCATATAAAAGGCGGTCTTATATAAAAGACACGTCTTATATAAAAGACACGTCTTATATAAAAGACACGTCTTATATAAAAGACACGTCTTATATAAAAGACACGTCTTATATAAAAGACACGTCTTATATAAAAGACACGTCTTATATAAAAGACACGTCTTATATAAAAGACACGTCTTATATAAAAGACACGTCTTATATAAAAGACACGTCTTATATAAAATGCACGTCTTATATAAAAGACACGTCTTATATAAAAGACACGTCTTATATAAAAGACACGTCTTATATAAAAGACACGTCTTATATAAAAGACACGTCTTATATAAAAGACGCGTCTTATATAAAAGACACGTGTCATATAAAAGGCGGGTCTTATATAACGTGTTACTAGTTTTACTATTTCAAATTAGAAGCACTTTGTTGGGAGTTTTCAAATAAAAACTTTATGGACTCGGTTAGGTTGATTACAAACGAAGAGCTTTGCCTAAAACCAGTGGATTTCGCATCACAATTGCCGAACCGAATTGGATATTAAATTCCTACAAATTGGATATTAAATTTCAACAAATTGGATAGTAATTTACTACAAATTGGTTCAACGTTTTGGGAATAAGAGAGCCCGATTTTTCAGCTCTTTTATTCCAGGCATGACTCTTTTTGTGAGGGAAGCCCCATTTAAGAGGAGGCTAATGTCGGTTCTCGGAGGCTTAGGGTCCAAAGTACATAATATACAGAGTGATGGATCTTCTTTTAAATATAAAAATTTTACACTTGGTTTTGTCTCTTGGGATAGTTTCTATAGGCCATTACTTTTGTGAGCGGTCTCCCGTAAAATCCCGATTGCATTATTTATAGTCCGCAAAGCAAACTTTTTTTCGAGCCGCTGTCTGCCGATGACCCTAGGATTTATGTCTGGCCCTGAATCACAATTTGCGATTCACCTATACGTTTGCCTACAAACGCTTTTGATTCTCCTAACGCCGTTTTTTATTTAAATTATTACGTTCGGATCAATGAAAAGGACAATAGTTTAAAGAAAATTGTTGGAGAGAAAAAAGGTAGCGGAAAAAAATGAGGAAAAATGTATGTGGTAAATAAAAAAGGTGGTGGAAGGTGGGGGATACGCGTAACAATGGAGGGTTAAAGGAGCCTCTGGGGGAATGTAAAATATATTGTATCTAGGGCCAACTGTGGTGAAAAGTTAAGCTCCTACTTCTCAATACTCATTTGTCTAAAATACCAACAATTTTTTGTCTCGAGTGCCGCCTAAAAAAAATTTAAATCCTCGTTATGGGCGAACATTTGAACAAGTCGATAAGACGTGACTGAAAAGTTAGTCGTGTACATGCTCGGGGAAGCGATGTGAGGGGTAGTTAAACGAGATCAAGTTAGCCGAGAACAAGCAGCCCTGCTAATTCTAGATTGTCAACATTGATCTTATTAATCATATCCCCCAAACCCCTCCGGTGACTTGAACTTGTTAACAAGTTTGATATGTATCAAAAGATCATTTTGTTCCTTAATCGCGTATATGGGGATCACCGTATCAAAATCGAAGTTACGTTATTAAACCTTAAAAAGCACACTTTAGGAATACTTTAGCAAATCACTTCCAAAGTGATCAAAAATTCAGATTACAATTTCATCGTTAGCCTTTGACATGTAACAACTTTTTGGTCTCCGTTGGATTACTAGCAAGCTCCTCCTTTTTAGAACCACAAAAATGTTTAATTGCCATTATTATGATGCGAATGATGGTCTCTGTCCATAAAGTATTGGGTAGATAGCAGAGCCAGTGCAGCCACCGATAACTCGGAGGAAGATTATAATGATGTGCATGAAATACGCTGCCCACAGGGACAAATTGTTTCAATTTGGCAATCTCGGCCTTTCAATTATGCTTCATTAGTCGAAAGCGAGTATGTCTACAAGCTCATTCTGATATACCAAAAAACAAAATTGCCCTTACTTATCGAACATTTAATGGTCGGATAGAAGTTACCATGGTGATGGGAGAGAGGTGGGAGGTGTTGGGATGTTGGGGGAGGGTGGGGAGGTGATGGATTTGGGAGAGGCAATTGGTGATTAATGTGGGGGGAGGTATGGAAAGGTGATGGTTATGGGAGGAGGCGTAAGGAGGTGATGGATGTGGTGGGAGGTATTCACAAGGAAAACCACAGCACTTTTATTCGAGTTTTCAAAATTCACCAACTCCATAAGCCTGACGACTTCGCCCCCTTTAGAATCCCCCCATTACCCCTTGGAACCAGTCTGTCACTGCCAAATTACCATTTTAAAACAAAACTTTCTGAAACCTCAAAATCAACATTCTAAAAAGCCAATTTTCCATCTAAAAACCCTAAAACAACATTTCATCGTAAGGACTTTTGTCACAAGCCCAAATCAACCTCCCAAAAATTACTTTTAAACCACCGTTCTAGGTAAAAAAATGAGAATCTTCCCACAAAATCGATAGTTCTACTTATTTCATTCTATAGTTTTGAAGGGTAATATTAAAAAGTCTATTTCCTCGTCTGTTTGCTCTCAAGAGCTGAAAACCCAAGATAATGATTGGCTATTTTAAAACTTTTATTAAAAACTCTGATTAATCTCCGTCTATAACTTTCCGTCGAATTTTAAATTCCCCTTCGTCTCCAATAAAGCGAATTTATAGCTGAAAAGGGTTCACTTTCTATATTGAAAGTTAAAGATGTTAAAAAGTATCGAGAGGCGACAGGCTCTCAAGGCTTTATGAATATCGAATACGTCTCAAACAACATGTTTTTTTAAGGAGAATTCTTTATCTTTGACAAAAAGGAGAAGAAAGATCTTTTCAACGTATTCTTGGCACTCCCTAAGGGAAAGAATCGCTCAATATAAACGCGTTTATGTCATATTATATAAAAGGAAATATTATGAGACAAAAGATTAAAATTCTAGTGTCGGAATAACGAGTTGGCTTATTTTCTACCCCCTTTTAAACTTATTTATGACGAGGGTCTTTTTAATGGGTCTTAGTTGTTCTTCGCTTTAGTGCTACTTAAATAAAACACTATTTTCCTTCGTTTAAACAGAAGGCCTCCTTTCGTCATTTCTTTACTTCATTACGGTTTTGTAATTGCTTTTAAACGCCCGACAAAATGTGTTTTTGCGTTTATAACCAAGGATTATAAGTTTGAACTTTTCTTATCGTTTAATGTTTGAAGTAATCAAAAATTGGCTTGAAAGTTTCGAACGTTCTTTTGTGGGATCTAATTTTGGGCGTATTAACGGAGCTTGTTAGTACTACCGGAAAGAATAAAGTCGCTTTATCGGTAAAATCGTTAAAGTAATCGTCCCCCCCTTTCCCTTTCACGTCTTTTGTCCTCGTATTTTCTTTCGATGTTGTTCCGTCGTGTGGAAATCACGGGAGAGGGCAATTGGTAAAGTTTCGAAAGTGAACTCGGAGCCGTAATCGAGTTCCAACCACGCGTCTCAACTTAAATCAGGGGTCGGGGGATTTGCGGACGAGGGGTGCTCATCGCAAGGGAAGTTGATACGCATCCAGGATCAAGGGGCTTGTTTGCCTGTTTTCCATCAAACACCCTATTACCTTTACACATAACATTAGCTTCTCTATTGCTATCAAATGTCCCTAAATATTTAGTTATTAACCGTATATTATTTATAGTCAAATTATCAATCAGTTTACCTTCAAAATGAATCAGAAACATAAACTTCTGAGCAAAGGTTTGGTCTGGTCATCTGGTCAGGTCTGGTAGTGGAATTGGTGGCTTTCTAGATAAATCTTCATTTTCAGTGGGGCGGAACGCTGCAGCGTAGCCATGACCTCCTAAGGCCGGGCAGGCTCTAATCGAGCCCAAATCCATACCAAAAGAGCCCAAGAGGAAGGGGGATTACGCGATGTCCAGATATTGAGCCATTTCCACCGACCGCACTGATAAGCCGAGATGTTTGGAAATGTGAAATGAGCCCACCTGAACTGGGGCAAAAGTGGCCAAAGCGAAGACTTAAAAAAACACGTGTTTTTTTGACTTCTGACGTGTTTTTCGGGCATTTGGGACAATTTTATGACAAATATTCATTAAATACAATATTTTTCTGAGACTTTAAGCTTTCAAAATCTACATAGGATTTCAAAGTTGACATTTTTAGAGTTTTTTTTTTTAGCGGATTTCTTTTTTTTTAAAGTTGATGGTTTTATCGACTCTATGGGTTAAATAAAAAAATTCAAAATGGGATTTCAAGCATTCGGTTCATCCTTGATGCAACGTCCGAGTTTCAGATGATCCGCGTGCATGGTGAAACACTATACTACCGCGTCAATCGTCCGAGTTTCCTCCAATATTTGCAATCCACAAAACGAATTTCCTTTGAATCTCCCTAAGAAACGACTCAAAACTCATACCGTAAGAAAAACTATTGGCCGAAACGCGGCTGAAAGAGAAAACCTTGTACCATATATTGTATTTTGAAAATTTTATTTCAATTGATAAATGTATATTGAAACAGTTTTATTCATCCTGAAACATGGTTTATAGGTAAATAACCTATGGGCTCATTTGGTAAGCCTCAATCGTGGGCTCTTTTGGATAAAAATGCAGTGGGCTCTTTTGGTATATCTCACGGAGGGCTTATGATAGGGGTGGGCTCATTTCACATTGAGCTCATTTGGATAAAAGTGATTTGGGCTCGATTAGACGTCGCCCCTAAGGCCCTACTGTACACGGTCACCTGTGGTGAAAATTTGGTGAAGTGGGGAGTTCCCTATCAAAATATCCATTTTTGGGGAGGGTGGAATGTTGCCACGTGCCCTATAACCTCTTAAGGACCACTCCAATGCGTGAAAGAATGGCGCTGATCTCTTTTCGTCATTAGAAAAATTTCATGATTTTGTTTTGTCAAAAATCAAGTTTTTGAGAGTTTTATGGGTGAAAAACACGAATCTGAAGTCAGTTTTGGGATTTAAAAATATATTTTTCGACCACACCCTAGGATATGAAACCTGAGGATAAAGTGCCATTTTTTTATTCTGTGGTCAGTAACTTTTTCGAAATTTTCAACCTTTTTTTTCGCTCTTCATACCTTTTCAAAACTACAAACTATCCCCTAGCACCTCTTCCCCATTTTACACTAAAACTCTTTTTTTTTTATCAACAAACTCTCCATTTACAAACGCGTTCTTGCTTTTCCATCTCTTTATCCGAGTAAACATCCGAGTTAAAATGTTTTCCACGCGTTTGAAGAGCTGGAAAAGAAAGAAATTGAAAAAAACAAAATTAAGAAAAAGGGATGAAAAAAAAATGTAATGCAAAGAAAAAATTTTTCAACGGAGATAAGAGTAGAGAGGATCAGTTTAAATTAAAATCGCCCTCTGGTAAACTCACCGGCTTATTCCTCCATAATTACTCAACCGGTTTAAATCATGACCAACATGATATTTTAATGAATCCTTTTTATTTAATCTCTTCGGGATTTTTCGCATTGGAATTAATTTAATACGAAAATCCGAAGTGGCTTTGTAATTTTCTTTCTTTTTTTTCGAGTGGAGAAAACTATTGTCAACGAAGTAAAACCACAGGAGGGGCTTTAAGCCTCCCTCGGGGAAGTTTTAAAGGACGGTAATAATATTTCCTTCCAAGGTTCTCATTTCCACTGCTCAACCACTCCCAACCCCTCCAGCCGCCCTTTCCTTGCTAAGAACCCGAAGAAACAGTCTTTACAACTAAACTTATTTGATCCAAATAAACTTGAAACACTCGTTCCCACTTAAAAAGTTTTTTTCAGAAAGAAAATCAAACATATTGAAACGATCGAAATTTATTTCCGAACTTTTCTCTATCCCTTAGAGGAAAAAGGCGATTCGGATTTCAAACTGGACAAAATATGGCTTAAACTCTGATTTTAATTTTAGTTCCAAAGCCTACTTTTATTTCAAAGCGCTAAAACTTCGTGGTGGCCAAAAAATAATTAACTTTCTCAAAAAGTGTATTGCCTTCGAAGAGTCTTCGAGTAAAGAGCTCTATATAGTGTCAAGAAAAAGTCATGATTAGGAGATTTCGGTAGAAAACTACCAATTTTCACCTTTTGGAAAAAGTTCCACTTCCACAACTACCAGATCAGACCTTTTCCTTTGATTACAAAACAAAATGGGCACAAAATTTGTACTCAAACAATTTTTTTCCCCCAGAAATAAGAACTTGATTTTACGGTGTTTCGCCCTTTGGTGGTAGGTTAGAGGAAAATTTCCCAGTGCGGAGGTCGTTAATATCTGAAAAGGGGGCCTATTTAGGGCATAATGAGGGCTTTAGGGATAAGCTTGTTTGTCCTGTGCTAATAAAGCATTTGGGGACATCATTAGACTGCCATCGGAAGAGCTTCTTAATTCAAAAAGTCATCGAACAATACGTTTCATTCCCCACTCGGTGATTAAAAACTCGTTAGAAATCGAAATGGAAAAAAGAAATCGTTTCGATATCGGAAACCATTAAAGGTAAAAAGAAAATTAAAATTTCCAGAAACCTTATTTTTGAATTGTACCGATCTTTCAAATTGTTAAAAATAAAAAGGTTTTTTTTTGTTCGTCGAGATTTTCATTAACGAACTAATTAACCGGATATGAAAATTAGAAGATTCCACTTTATAAATTATTTCGAAGCTCATGACATCGATTCGAATTGACCGTCGTCGTAAATCAGCTTCTAATTAGTTCGACACGGGCTTTACGTCCTCGCACCCGAGCCACAGCCATAACCTTTATTTTAAACCTTCAGGTCTACCGCAAAACTCGAGGTATTAATTAATCAGGGTTCTGGAGAGACGTTTTCCTAGTTCAAATATACAAAACTCCGGCTTAAAAGTATGAGAGCAAGGCCGGACCCTTTAGGATAAGGCCTAAAGAATTTGAAGATTTTGGGAATTTTAGGTAGATTTCTTTCAGAAAATCTACCTATTGCAATGGGGGCAGTAGTCTCAGAATCAAAAATTTTTGTGACAGGTTTTCATTCAGACCCCCTGGACCCCCAAAACCACCCTCATCTCAAAAGTTGTATATATATATATATATATATATATATATATATATATATATATACTATATATATATATTATTATATATATATAATATAATATATATTAAAATTTTTGTTTATGGATAGCGAAAAAGTAAAGTTGACACAAAGAAAACACAAAAATAAAAGAGATTTACCGGAATTTTCGATTTTCATCGTCATCGGCGAAGGAGAATGGGGCCCCATTCTCCTTCGCCGATGACGATGAAAATCGAAAATTCCGGTAAATCTCTTTTATTTTTGTGTTTTTCTTTGTGTCAACTTTACTTTTCGCTATCCATAAACAAAAATTTTAATATATTTCACCGCGTGTGTTTTCTACTTTCTTGTTAAATATATATATATATATATATATATATATATATATATATTCGCACGATAACTTGAGTAATTTTTACTTGACGACCATGAAATTCGGTATTTAGGGCTTTTAAAACTAATAGAATTTATGAGTTCGTTAACGGCTGAAATCGGACCAGCGGTTTTGGTACTTTACTTAGGGCCTAACCTGCGAATCTCGCAAACCGTTCATCCAATCGCTTTCAAACTTAAAAGTGATGTTAAGGGGATGGCTAAGAAAGATTTAAAGTTGGTTTGGATCAGCTGGGTGCAATAGATTTGAACCTAGGTAAAAAAGAATTTTTTTGAATTTTTACCGGGAAACAGATGATTTTTTTTTTCTTCGAATTATAGAAAGTTCTAGATCTAACCATCTGAAAGAAATCTACCTCTTTAGTCCTGCTGCCGCGGGACTCATTTTTTTATTTTTTTATTTTTTATTTTTTATTTTTTATTTTTTTTTAAAGGTTTTTAAATGGAACATTGACATAAGGGTCATGGAGAATAGGGGAGGTGATGGGAGAGTGTTAGGGAGATAGTTGAATGTGGGGGAGGATTTGGGGATTCTAGAAAGGCGTTTTCCGAAATAAAATACACTAAACTCCGGTTTAAAAGAAATTTGGGGTTTTGAAATAAAAAATTTTAATTTTGGAGGTTTTGACAGATTTGGTTTTTTGAATGTTTAAGAAAATCTGATTTTTCAACGTTTTTGGATGTTTCAGACAGACTATCAACTTTCCTGGGCCGCTCTGCCCCTGCAGTTCCCCTAAACACATTCAGTCCGGCCCAATCGGCATAATTTCCACAATTTATGAACGATTTTATCGATATTTATACCGTTGGAAAGCCTTTTTAAAGAACTAAAAAATTTATTCATGCGTAAAATCTCTCTGAATACTCCTTAGCCCTCAAAGGTTGTCATGGATGAGTAAAATATATGTGCCTACCTATTGTAATTAGGGCCCTAGTAATAAATAATAACTCCTTGACACACTCCCTACTTCTTATCTATGCATTTTGAAAACTGAAATATTTTTGGAGAGCTTTTTTAGGAAATACTAATGTAAAAGACCTTATTAGTGTCTAGAAACCAGGAAGACAATTTTAGTTCGGATGAATTCCACAGGAAGAGAGACGCTTCTGATACAAACCTAAGATCTTCAGATCAGGTTTCAGGGCTCGCTGTAGTTAAAGGTCAGCCGTTGCAGTACTCAAGAATAATCTGAGCCCTTACTATCACTCTACAGCTTCTACTGCAGAATCCTCTCGTAATTCATAAATTCATAAACTTCAAAAATAAAGTCGGCAATGTGCGAGATTTTAGGCTAATGAACTAGATGGGGTTTGGGCCAAAGCGTTGCATCTGATTTTCATTTTTCCGTACCCCGTTGTGTGCTAGCGATTTTAACAGAAAATTTTTTTTATTATCTAATATTTCTGGAAAAAAAATTACCTTGTTTTTATTAAATCCAGACATAATTTGATCACAAGGAACAACTTCGCGGAAGGGAGCCGAAAAGGGAGGGAAAGAAACTCGATGGGGGTTGGAGTTTGTCTGATATGGTTGAGTGCAATGTTAACTTCGGGGGGTCCGCTTGGGGGTTTTATAGGTGCACCTGGGAGGGTGGCGGTCATGCGCTTCCCACCCCCGCCTTCCGAACGGCCCTTCTTCATTCATCTTTATGCGATGGGTGTGGGCGGTGTAAAGAGGGCCCTCTCTCTCCTCATTCATACCGGAGGGCAGACGCGACCCCTCAGCCGAATTATCAGTCTGATTAATCATGAAAACAAAGCCGGAGAACAAAGTGTTCCCGAGTCGGAAAAGCACTCGGAAGAAAAAGAAAAAGTCCGAATGAATACGGTCGGAACTAGCGGCTTTTCGCCCCCTAATCTAATTACCATCCCATTGTCTCTTTTACGGAAATATCCAACAATTTTCATTCATCTTTTTAACTACCACCAAGAAATCTGTGTTTTAAAATTCTACTCGACAAACAATAAAAGCTACAGTAGATTTTTTTCCTAAACCCCTAAAAGACCCCCAGGGTTTTTCAATACTAATAAGCACTGTTTTTTCATTCCAACCAATTAAAAAAATTAGGTAGGTATAATAAAATGAGGTTTTTAGGTCGATTTTATGTGAACCTTCTTGAAAGTTGGACCTGAACAAGAATTTTCTTATTCCAACCCTTTAAAAGTTTAACTAAATCAGTGTTCTTTCATTCCTGAAGATTAAAAAGTTAGATTAAAGGTGGCATTCAGAGACACCGAGTGGAAACTCAATTCAAATAGGTAGGACATTACGTTTTTTCAGATCCCTATTGACCAATCGAATTTTTTTTGGCAAATTTCCTCTTTAAGTTATTGACAAGAAAAAATCCGCTAAAAACTATTCAAACTTCAAGTCGGTTTTAAATGAGCCCAAAAAACTCAATGTCCTGTTTGAGATAACTGATACTGACCAAGTCAAATTTTGTCTTTCAATACTCTTTAAACGTAAAACACTGTTATTTAAAAGTTGACCCTTAAAAAGGTTAGATTAAATCAGGGTTCGCATTGCGCTTTTTCAGCATCCCATGGGCCAATTGAGTCAAAAATTGGTATAGTTCTTCATTTTAAAAGCTAAGAGTGAAACTGGTTCTGTGGTTGAGTGGTCTAAATCCTCCGTGATACAGACCTCAATAGCCTGCTTTCCTCAGGAAATCCGCTGAAAAGTACTTTCTTAATTTAAATCGATAAACTTTTGTATATCCCATAAATGGTTTTTTGCCTTCGGTATTTTTATCCAGACAGGTCCTTCCCGTTAGAATCTTCGGTGTAGAAAGTAGAATGTGCTGCATTCTATCGTCAAACGACATAACTCAAGGAAGCAGTGAATGGAGAATTATTGTTTCTTGCCATGTTTCTTAAGTTATACAACAACAAAAAAGTCCCATTCAAAAAAAAAAGTATGCCACGGCCCGACGTTACAGGAATTTTGAAAAATTGAGAAACCAGGACATTTTTTTGTAATAATCTACTTTTGTTTTTCAATTAATATTCTTTTTTACCATAAAAGTTTGTTAACTAAAATTTAAACTTCGTTTACTTATCGATAAAATGAGAAGAAAAAAGTTTTCCCATATACATATTTCCTAGGAAATTCTAGAGGAAAAAAGTAATTTTTTTTTTTGTTATTTGTTATTAAAAATATTCATATCATCTATTTATTTTTCAGTGATTCACGTTAATCATAATTATTTTTTATTTTCTTCCTATAGGGTAAATAAAGATATTCGTACTTATCTAATGTAAATATGGATCAAACGATCTGTACCTTAGAATTAAAAATAAATATAAAATTGAATTTCCTACCTAGTTCAAGAGCTACATTAATTTACTTTTTGCACTTTTTATTTATTTTTTTTCCTTTTAAATCCAACTTAATGGATTTTGGTTGCAAAATATGTTTTTTTATATTTTAACTTCCTCGAAAGGACATCATAACTACCTTAACCTTCAAGTCATAACTAAGTCATAACCTTCGAAACTCGAATTGGTTTTTCAAAAAGAGAGTCAAAATGACCCTTGCTAATTAATATTTCATCCCCTTGTCATAACTGAAATGTATCGAAAGTGTGTTTTTTCAAAATAACATTACAAAAGTTTTTGAATGGTAAGTAATTTATGATTGAATATGAAGTATTTATGAGAAAGTTTTCGACAATAAGCTCCAGACTTTGGCATAGCCTTTTCGTACTTGAGATAGCGGGTGATTTAACACGACTCCTAATCTTGGTTGATAAGAATAAAAGAAAATCTATTAGCTTATTTTCCAAAAATGAACTCTTTGATACTTAACGACCGCGGAACCGCGGTGGGGAACGGAAAAAAAACCGAAATATAAGTGGGGATGCTCACTTTTACCTCGATTCCGCTCCAGACGAAACACCAATCTGCCCAGTGACTCCGATCTGAAGATCCGAAACTCGAAAAGATGTCAGAACAGGTATTACCTTTGTGTTTTTTTATAAACTAAATATCATTTTTCGATCGATTTTAATTTATATTTCAAATCAAAACACGAGCTACGAAAAAAAAAAATTTTTTTTTTTTTAAACCGTTCCATGAAATATTTAATCGTAAAAATAAATGAATCACCGATGTACCAAGAGGTAAATTTTTTACAGAATATTTGTGTTGATTTATTTTTATGTAAATCGTTTCCGACAAAATAATATTAAAAAATCCGCTAAAAAAATTCCTCTCACGTTTGCATAAAATAATTTTGCCATAATCTCAAAGAAAAAAAAAATTCGCATTTTCAATTTTTGTTTTTATCAATTTTTTCTGAAGAGAGAGTCGGTATTTTAAAAAATTCCAAAGAAGAAAACCCCTCGCTTGTACAAGTCATCGCGTGTGAAGACAAATAGGAGATGCAAATACATATATTTGTATAGGAGGGAAATAGAAAATATCCTTGTTTGAAGCTTTCACCTTTCAATCTTTGAAGAAACACGAATGCATTTTAAAAGTTCCTATTTCATGTCTGCAACCGCAACTTTTCAATCATAGAACTATTTTTGGATGAGATTCGTTAAAACTATGAAAAAACACGTTTTCAGAGTAGGTGAATACCTTCGATTCCGACGATGAAGTATATTTTTGAGGGTTAATGAGTACCCGAGATTTTTTTTAGCATAAAATAGCTTTTTTAGGCCTTTACAATAGAAGGTTCAGTGCTTTTTGCACTTAAAATCGCGCAGAATACTCTATGGCCCTCAAAAATGTACTCAACGAATTGAATGTTTAAAATCATCCTATGATAAAATTAGAACATTCTTCTTCAAAAAGTCAGTCTCATTGCATTAAAAATCATAAACTTTTTTTTTTAAACATAGCATTTTTTGAGGAAAAGCTAAACGAAGCTCTGAAGAGGAAAGGCTTGAACTCGAAGGAATTCAGATCGAAAGTTTACAATAAAAAATTGACCAAGGCTAACGACCGGAAAGAAAGGGAAAAAAATCATCTATCCTCTGGCTTACGTACAAAAATTCCGTGATGTTTGAAAATATTCGTAATTTTAAAATGCAAATAATTTCCCCATTGTGTTCGTTTTAAGTCGATGCAGTGGCGTGACTTGTATTTAATTATTCTATTAATTAAACATTAACATGAATTTATTATTTTTCTTTTAGAATTTCGCTTTCTAATACACATATAACAACAATAATAATTGTTGTTTTTATAATTAATAGTTTAATGATAGTTCTAAACTTAAAAATAATTGGTTAAAGAATTAAGACTTATGATACACTAAGAGAAATCTTACATCAAGCTTGACCTTCACAGCAAAAAAAAAAAAAAATTAAACAGAAAGCTCCCAGCATTTTTGGTTAATTAGAAACCTTCGAGAAACGACCCAAAAAATCCGTAAAAAACCGTTATCTTTTGTACTTATCGTTGAAAATTAAAAGATAAGGGCTCATTTTAGACCGTGAGGGGTCATTTTAGTCAGTGGGACCTTTCGATGACCCATTTCTGAAAACTCAGATTTGCAACATTTCGGTGATTTTTTTTCAATTCGCACCTTTTTGGTCTCTTTCGAAAGTCGTCCACGAGTTTTTTTTTTATAAAACAAAAAAAAACTTGTTCGTGATTTTCTTTGGATGCTCTAATTTTTTCTGTTTTTAGAAATTTAACGAGTGTGCAGAAAAGATAAAAAATTTGACGAAAAGGCCGTCTGATGAGGAGCTTCTGGAGCTTTACGCTTTATTCAAACAGGCAACAGTTGGAGATAATGAGACTTGTAAGTTTTGATTTCACTTCTGCAAATATCAGTATCATCATGTAAAAAGGCTCCAACCATCTTTTCTTTACCCATTACATGAGATTTTTTTTTGGTGGATTCTAGATTTTAGATTAACCATCCGCTCATAAAAAAAAAAACATCCGCTTTTTTAAAAGCTATGAACCTTAATGATGAGTTTTAACTGATTTTGAGGGACAGAGAAAAAAGAACAAAATGTTTAACAACCCGAAACGAATGCCTTTTCAAGTTTACCTTCACTTTTGTACGCAAAATTAAAGTTTTTTCTTTGTTTTTAGCCAAACCAGGAATGTTGGATTTGAAAGGAAAGTACAAATGGGAAGCATGGAACAAGAAGAAGGGAACGTCAAAAGAAGACGCCATGAAAGCTTATATAGAATACGCCGAAACTTTAATGGAGAAATACAAATAAAATTGTTCCTAAATGATAAAATAACTACTTAAAAAAATGACAAAATATTATTATATTTTTAT
The DNA here is from genome assembly GCA_018703685.1 of Orius laevigatus. NCBI lineage: Eukaryota > Metazoa > Arthropoda > Insecta > Hemiptera > Anthocoridae > Orius > Orius laevigatus. Next base: position 60,294 of record JAGWEN010000045.1, read on the forward strand.
AAATAAATTAAAATAAAAACTTTATTTTAGCAATTTTCATGTCTTCCACTGATCGAAAAAAACATAAGAAATCGGATTAGAATTCAATTTGCAAAAAGTTCATCAGGTTTTGTTCCATGAATCAATTATCAATCATTTTACAATAATGCATTGAGGGTGTTATCTCTCTTGTACAGGGGCAGCCAACTGCCTAGTATGGCCGAGTCTGGACTAAAGCCATTAAAGCTCATTTCGAGTCAAATTTTCACCTTCGAATTCAAGCACGGATTTTGCACAAAATTGGGTCGAGGGTGTATAAACCAAAGACTTTTTCGTTAATAAAGTCAAAATATTCACTCTCAAGGAATAATAATTACTAAATATGTAATCACAACTCAATCATCCACCACAATTTCAAGTTGCTGAGGCCTGAGATATTGTCCTTTTTGAGAAGTTTTCATACTAGTTTTATCTCAAATCTCAATACCACTCAAAATACCAGATACTTCGTAGTTACTCTTTATGAAGAAATTCAAGTTTTGAGACAACTAAAAATTATGGAGGGGCACCTATTTTTTGGATTTTTACATTTCTATTCACCTAAGCTTTCTAAGAAATCATAAATTTTCAAATAATTAGTAGTGTAAGTAATTAAATTTTATTTGTAATTTAAAAGTTATTCAAACGAGTGAGAAATTTCGTTAAAATTCTTTCTACGTTGGCTACTCTGTACTGGGTGTAGCAAGTTTAACGTTTATTAAAATAAATCGTCTCATTTATCAGTTTTATTTGCGTTCTTTGTCTTTACGAAAAATAATACGATTACCCTTATTAAATTAGTTAAAATTAAGTAATACAGTGGTTGTTGGTAGAATTTGTGATCTATTCTTGACAATGAAGTAGAAAAACTATTATTATAACTATGGGACCTTGATAATTTTTTTTTCTTGTTCAAAATATTTTTTGTTTATATTTTGAGAAAGACTAACAAAAGGTAATCTCGATGCCGCTCGCTTTGATCAATGAGGGCGAAAACTTACCTTGTAGGATTTATATGCACTGTTGCTTTGACAATAATCTTGTTGGCATTCGGTGATCAGAACCCAAAATTTCAGAGTATCGTCTCTGAAACTCATCGGCAGATAAAGGATAATATTCAGACGATAAAGGTAAAGATTTTGTTTTGTTTTTTTCTTCTTTATAAGGGCCGGACTAGATGAAGTAGAGTGTTCCTTTGAGTTAGACAGAACTTCTGCTTCTGATTTCATGGCAAGCAGCCAAAGGACAAGTGGCACTGTCGCAACTTGAGCTTCTCTGTCTCTGCCTTGATACTGTTAGCAGTGTTCGTTAACTGTACTTTGTTTTAGGAGCAATTGGATGGAGGAGATGAAGGACTTTATGTTGACGAGAAATACCTTGTTTTGCTTGGATTGGGAGGTGAGAAGCAAAGGTCGTATCCTGAAGATGTATGGAGTAATACATCGTTGCCGGTCGTCGTCTCCTATGTTTCTCCCAACGCTTTCAGCCAAGCGGTCGGCCTTACGCGCAACATCGGCCACTTCCTTCCAAACCACACGTTACTCTTGTACAATATCGGGCTTTCCGATGATCAACTCCAAACGGTATTAAGAAACTTAATTTTTTTCTTGATTTAATATCGATTTTTAGATGGCGTTGTATTGCAACAGTTCGAGATGCGTGATTGTCAAATTCGATTTATCGCTTTTCCCACCGCACGTTTCGGACGAGAACCTTCACGCTTTCCGTCCGCTTATTATACAAGACGCTGTAAGTCGGAGCGGTGCGATTTTTTATCTGGAAAACGACCAGCGGCTTACAACGAGCGATATAGCGCCACTTGTCCGAAGAGCGTCTTCAAAAGGCGTTCTCACATGGAGGGCCGCCCATCCTGTCACTGCTCTCACCCATCCCAGAATGCTTACCTATTTCACAGTCCCGAGTGAAACTTTTTTCTTCACGCATATGGTCGAAGTGACCAGACTTCTTTTGTACAATACAGCTTCACTTCGGCAAGGAGTCATGCTTCCTTGGGTAAAATGCGCCCTCAACCATGATTGTATATTCCCATTAGGTAAGTCAAAACTTTAATCTTTATTTTTTATAAAGATAATTTTAGGTGCCCAATCCGTCGGATGTCGATTCGACAAAAAACCGTATTACCGATATTCAGGTTGCCATGGTAACGACGCTTCTGCTCTTTCTGTCCTTCTCGGAATCCTCTTCAACTCCGACACTGATGAATATTCTATACAAACCGAAAGTCCGACCAGTTCCCAATCTACAGCTCAGCCGAGTGGTTATTTCAGACGTGTCGACTCAACTGAAGCCGCCCTCGAGCTCTCATTACTTCAGGATAACTCAACCGATTCAACCAGTTTATAAATTAGATCTCTTGTTTCACCTTTCTAAAAATTAGTCTTCCTTTTTTAAAAGTGTGTCCAGTAATCTTCAAAACGAATACTTGGAACCTCTTCTGCAACACTTTCTTATTCAACTTTCATCCAAACCTAATAAACTTATGTACTAGCACTATACATCCTCTTTTAGCCTTCACTGTTCTCCATTAGCATCGTGCCATAACTCAAAAAGTTCTTTTCCGATTTTAGAAAAAGCTAGTCAATTGGAGTGGCCGAATCTCTGCAAAATTCAAGATTGACTCTTCAATTTATAATTTTGGCTAATTTAAGACGCTTTGCCCCTCATGCTTAGATGTTCGATTATTGTTAGCTTTTAGACGTGTAGGTATATTTGGTTTTATCAAAATCAAAATATTGGAAAAAGGGATCAAAAAATACGTTGCTTTAATGGAATGTTGAGCTTATTGAAAAGTTTTTTTAACTATATGTACCTATTTCACGTTTTATTTTGTCTTTTAAAATAAAAAGTTCAAAATAATATCTTTCTTTTTGAGAAAAAGGGTTCATTCGAGAAAGAGGGACCCTTTGGCCAAAGCGGAAGCCACTAGAATGCTAGAAGAGTTGTTCATAATGAAAATTATGACAACTAAACAAGATATCTCTGATACACAAAGTTCAAAGGGTAATACAAAAACTTTTTGCACTTTGACAATAATTTACACTTTATTATTACACACAATTTTTAGTGGAACACAGTCAAGATGGAAGGAAGGGCTTCAAACTAACTACTACCTCTGAGTCTTAGTTGTTTTTAGTTTATTTCATTTTCTTTGGTTTCATCAAAAATTGTCTTCAGATAAAATTTAAAAAAAAAATCTCCCCTTGAAAATATTGAAAGAAAACTGCATTTTGTGCACTTCAATAAAGCACCATTTTCGAAATGAAATTCTGACTAGACAAAGGCACTGCCTGCAGAAGAAAAAATTAAAATGGACCCATTTCATTGATGGAACAAAATAAATTAAGGTTCACACAAATGGGTTGTTAGGATGTCAACTTTTTGGATGGGAGCATCATTCACCAATAGGATTCTTGGTTTGAAAAACTTATTCCAGTCCCCTGCTTTGATTGGACAGCTCATAAACCTATGGGTTGCCAAGGCCCCACCAAACTCATAGTAGGAAAATAATTCAAATACATAATTGGATAGCAAATAATAACGAAACAAGTCCATTTTCTTTCTAGTTTTGCTAAATCTTAAAAATTGCTTCATTAAAAAAGGAACTAAACTTTTTTTTGGCATTTAAAATTTCTTTCTTCCCCGAAAAATTTTAAACAAAATAGACTAGATTTTTGGTTTCTTTTTGATCCTTACCCATAAGACCAGAGATTTTAGAAAATCTTGCAACTCTAAATTTGAATTGTGCTTTCGATTGCTGTACTAGATTAATACTGGGAATGCTCATAAAAGTTCAAATGATCTGAAAAAGAAAAAAACAAGGAAAAAATAATTTAGGAACTAATGGCACGTAATGCCATCCGGCATTGACTAAAAAAAAAGAAAATTGACTAGAATATCAGGTATTGACCGAATGGTCAAAATAAATAAATAAAAAAGACCATTTGGACAGAGCGTTCCCAAGCGGAGGTAGGAGAATAAGAAAGAGTAATAAATATTTGCTGAAGACTTTTTTAGCCCGAAGTTCCATTGTATCGTTTCGACCTGAGAGCACGAGGCGAGATGCCCATTTTGAGTGACCTCATCGCCATCGCTCGGTTAAAATGGCGCTGCCCTTTGATACCTTCGGGGTAATCGCTTTCGAGATTTGAGTCCATCGAAGATATTATCACCAGCAACACCCCCAATACCTGGAAACGTAAGTTAAGATACCGACAAAAAAAAATTAAATATTAACTTACCAAACATACGATGATGAGGAGGGTATAAATATGAATGTTGTTGTCTGGCGTTGCCTCGAGATCTTTGAGGACTGCTATTGCTGGGTCGAACCCCGGTCGCAGATGGAGACAATGGCGCATATGAAGAGAAGCCTCTTGATAATGCCCATAAGCCTAAACAAGTTAAATTTTGCGATGAAACAAAATTTTCAATATTGCTGGTCATAACAGTTGCTCTACGTCCAGAATAAACATATGAAAATTATCCATATGGTAAATTTAAAAATTATTGTTAGAACACAAAACTCAAGGGCAAGGTGACACTTTTTTATGAACAAGACAAGTAAAAATCGGAAAAAATGAAACCGACGCATACTCTCTATAAAACGACTGATAAATTGCTTAAGGGTAAGCAAATACTGAATATTGGCAATGATGATTCACAAGGGAGGCAAAAAAGACATTTCTTGACGGCTTGCGTATTAAAAAAGGATCCCCCTTTATCATTTCCGGTCAGTTATGATCCACCTTTTGATACAGGAAGCGACGTCTTTATAATAAATCCTGTGATTTACGGTTACAAAAGGGAGGTCGAAGAGAAGGAAAGTGAAGAGGAGAAAGAAAAAGAAAAGGAAGTCAAAGATGAGAAATCTGATAAAATTGTCGCTGTGGATGAAAAAATGGTTATGATTTTTGACAGCCCAAGAACGCTTTTCTCAATAGTAAAGAAGTTGAATGGTTTAAACGGTCATCTAGTGCAGCTAAGATTGTTCACGACGACAGCCAAATTGACATCTTTTGATAACTGTTTGCCGCCACCGAATCCTCCAAAAAGTTCTCAGAAATGCATAATTCCACAGATTAAACCTCCATGTACGATACCATCACATTCAAAATGGGAAGGATGCGATAAGATATGTATGCCGTGTTGCTGTCCTGCGATTGAGACATGCCGAGAAATAAACCCTCCAAAGTTGAATACTTGTAAGAAGATCGAATATCGCCTTCCATCATTTGGGGAATGTAAGAAAAGCAAATTACCACGTCCTTGCCCAAAAGAATGCTGCTATATTAGGTATATTTGCCCTTATGAAACAGTAGGGAGTTCTATCCGACCGTTAATAAGCGTCAAAATACGTCAAGCGTGGATATTAGGGAGGAAAACAAGTTTAGACCATGTGAAGCCTTTTTCGACGAGTGCGGCTTCGAGGAAAGAAGAAGATTGTAAAAAATCGGGGTCGTTGCCATGTTTGAAGGCAAGCGAAATTCTAGGGACGCAGAAGAAAAAGACATCGATGATGAGAGGGTGCGAGAAAATCTGTATGCCATGCTGCGCTCCTGCTAGAGATCCGCCAGACTGTTTTTACCCGTACGTTAAACCCGAATGTATTAAATTAAGGCCCCCCAGGCCGGCATATTCTGAATGCAAGAAAGACATAATGAAAAGTCCGAAACCGTGCGAATGTCTCATCCCAAGGCCACCACCATGTAAAAGAACTGAAGATTCTAAAGGATGCAGTAATTAATGTTTTTAACTTGTGTCAAGCGTTTAACCTTGAGAAAAATAAAAACACCTTTTTTTTTAACTTACTTTAAAAATTTCACCAAGTGTGAAATATTGCTGCCAAGCACTTTTGTCAGGAGGCTGAACTTCAAGCGATCGCCTGGTCAAATAAATTGCGTCATCAAGATACTGGAGAGTAAAAAGTACCCGTGCAAGATTCAGTAAGACCTAAAGACAAAAAGTATTAAATTGAGCATTAATTGACACATTATGGTAGTCTCAGAAAGGGCTTTTCTTGGCTCCCTTAGGATAGGTCGACTTAAGGCTTTTCATAAGAATATTTTAGAAGTTATCTAAATTTCAATGACATTGGTTCAGGAAGGTTAGAAAATGGTTCATTTTTAGAGAATTAGGCACAGATGGTGTTGATTTACCTCAGCGTTATGTGGTGAAACAGCGAGCGCCCGTCGGAAGCATTCGATGGATTTGTAGGTGTCGCCTTTAAGGCGCCAGAAGTTTCCGATTTGATTGTAAAGTTGGACAGATTTCGGTTTCTCGCGTTTCGCCTTCTTTAATTTCCTCTCAAGAGCGGCGACGTCGATGTCCGTACTCTTTTTCTTGAAGATGAGAGCGACTTGCGGCTCTGGGACGTTCGGATGTGAAAACCGATTTGCGACTCCGACCAGATTGTCGTAGTATGTAAAGTTAACCGGCTTGCCGCAATCGAGAACTTCGTCATCCTCAACGTTTTTCGTCTTGTTCTCTCCAGATACCAAACCATTTCTGTAACAAAATTCTAGTTCAAAAACAAGCTCCTGCATTGAAGATTTTGGCTTTAACCATTCAAGATTATTATACCCACAAATAGTGGAAATATGACATTTTAGATACAATAAATGTTAAATTAGAGACACTAAAAACTTAACAAAACCAGCAGAGCCTCCATCAAAGGACTTCACATCGGTATTACCTGAAGGAGGCAATATTACTATAAGGTCATTCTAGTAAAAAACTCTTAGATCCAGTAACTGAACAAGATATGTCACTGTCCTTACAAACAATACTCTACAGTTCCGGGACCAGCAGTGTCAACACATCCCTATCAACACATCAAATCCACTGATCCAGTAAGTGTTGACATTACACTTCCTATTAGCACTGGAGTCACCAAGATCCTTTAGTAGTGAAGAGCATTCATTCCTCAATGCACAGAGAAAAGATTAGATTATGTATCCTCTAGTTGCTGCAAAGTGTGACATAAGGAAGCAAGTTAGGTCCAGCATGGTTCTTGCATTCGGGAACTGGTGCTACAGGAGAAAGCCTCATCACAGAAGCTCAGCTTCTTTAATATGATTGTTACAAGTCAGCTTACTCCATACTTGTTTAGTCAGCATAGTTATGAGTCTGCATCAATATACCCAAAACCTCAGTACTTACATTTCATAGGTTGAATTCGTTTTCTGACAGTCGGAACAGAACTTCTCGAGACTCTTCTTCGTCCAGGACTTGCCATAATGGACGGTGGAGGTGATAATGTTGAAGATGGGGTCGTCGAGGACGTCCTCAGGGCTATATGGGAACTTCTGGAAGGGCCCACCGCCTTCGACGATCTTACCCTCAGAGCTCAACTTCCAGAGGTTCGAAGTCCTCGAATTCGTGTGTATTATCTGAACGACGACGATATACACAAACACGAAAGTCATACAGTTCAAACTCGTCATGGCTTCACGTCTCCACAACGAAATACTATTTCGAACAGCAAAATTAAGCCATAAAAAGGCGATCGGTTTACATTCTAAATCCGTCCCACGAATAATCCAGAAACATTTAATTTACAGCCTTCAATTTTGGCAAAACTGCTCAACTGCTGAGATCACATCAAAGAAAACAAAAGGTTCTCAGCCTTCTAAATTAGATTACAATATTCCTTAACTTCTTACTAATTTTTATTCTTTACAAATTAATTAAATTATTATTTATTTTGGTTTTTAAAAAACCTTTATAGTCATCAACCTTTCCTTTATGAGATAGGTTTTTTGTTTTACACAACGGCAACACTGCTTTTGTTGGCAACACTTCGTTTTACGTTCGTAAATTCAGGGAGGTAACAACTAAAAACTTGTTATCTTTATTTGACAACTGACACGTTAAAACCCTTTTATCAATTACCTAAACGAATGGATTTAATTATTTTTATTAAAAATTAAACGAAGATGTCTGTAAAGCGTCAAGATCTCCGTAAAATATGGGATTCCTTGTTCCTCGAGTCTGGTTACTCGATGTACAATGAGGATGTTGAAATTCAAGGGTTTTTTCTCCTTATTGAAGGAATCCTTGTAAAAATGAAAGGTAAAAATAAATATTTTATTGCATAAATACGATATTAACACCTATATAGCATCTAGGAACACGTTCATGCAAAATCCCATATGTTGGCATGTTCACTGGATTTTTTGGTATCTAGATCTTGACTCCCTGTAGACTGATTCACTTGAAATTTTATACAGATACTCTCTAATACGATAGAAGGAAGCCCTAAAAATTTCGAGTTGATTGGTCCAGAGGGAGCTGAGAAAAAAAAGCCTAGTTTTTCACTTATACTTCATTCAGTTAGGGCTACAGCCTTGCCAACTTGACCAATCAATTGACTTATTCCAGACCTCGTGTAGGCCCAGAAACCATTCTCCCTCCCTCAATCAATCATTTTTTAATTTTATTTATTTATTTTTTCTAACAGGCCTTGCTGTGGATTGGTCAGAGATGAAGAGCAACAACGAAAAGCTTCTCGTTGAACTCCACGAGGCAAAAGCCGAAAGTAAGAATTTCAAAGAAAAACTTGAAAGGTATTCTAAATGTAATCTAATTTTTCTTCTTAGATCTCAAAGTCCATGCCAAGAATGTACGAAATTGACGAAAGAATTGTCTGAACTTAAAAAAAGTGCTCACGATGCTCAAAAAAGGATGAATTCCATAGGTAAAAAATTGATTTTTGTTGATTTTATTCAAATTTTTCTTCAGCTAAAATACTAAAACTTGGAGATTCCGATTCTTCACAAACTGAGAAGAACTCTGCCCTTAACCTTGTGACTCAAATGCTTTGTGGAAATTCGCCTAAAAATAAAAAACGATATGCTGAGGTTTTTACTGTACAAATCAAATTAATTATGTTTTATTAGTTTATTTTTTAGACTGAAATGCCAGATTCACCTAAAACTTCAAGAAATATTGTCATTCCTGATAGTTACGCTAACCAAATACAACTCAAAAGTCCTTCTCCCAAAGTAAGAAGTTTGGAGGACTTTGCTGGATGCAAGGGATACTAAATTTTTAATTTCTAGAAAAGTGTGTCCCCGAAAAAGATAACACCACTAAAAAGGAACTTCAGCACCTCTTTCCCTTTATTAAACACACCAAAAAAGTGTGCAAAGAAAAACCTGACGACAGATTTCGATGATGAAATCATCGATTCTTCTCCTCAAAAGCCACTTTCCTTTTCAATAACTCCAATCCTCAACGACTCTTTGTTAGATTACGTAAAAACAAACAATTCCCAATTAGAAAAAATTTGGTTCAACGAAGATCAAGAAAAAGTGAAACCTTCGCCGAAAAAAACCGAAGTACGAGCTTGGTCACTTAAAGATCGAAGCGGGATCGCCAAAGAGAAAAACCATAAAGGACAACGACTTAAGCAGTTGAAATTGGGCATAAAACATTTTAAAAAAGATACAATCGATTTATCAAAATTTAACAAAGATGATGAAATCATTGAACAGAGTCCAGAAACTTCTAGGTATATTGTGTTTCTCATCTCTCAAAAGTCAAATATAATATATTTATTTCAGAAAGGCCACACAATCTGATACCACATTATTTAAGCCTCTGGCTTCAAGTACCCAGAAACCTTCAGGATCTAGCGTGTTAGTTATAATTTATAAATCTATTGAAATTCCCTTTTCCAGCACGTTTAATCTTAATTTTTTTCTCTTTAGGTTTTCCGACATCGATTCAAGTCCTGATTTTGTTTACAAAAGAGACGCAGTTCGAAAAAAAGCTGAACGAAGAAAGCTCAAAGGATGGGAATGTGAAGAATGCGAAAAGGTAATTTCATTATTATGGAAGTCTTGTTATTACCAATTTTTCAGTACTATGCTGCTCTTGGTGATCAACTAAGTCCATCAAAAATTCAAGAACGAATGAATGCTTGTTCAAGGCATCGGAGTAAATTTAAGCTGACAAATGGTGGAACACCTCCAGGTACAATATTGCTGTTACTCCTTAAAAAATACTTATTTAATTTTTTTTTTTTTTTTTTTTAGAATTTTGGAATCCATTGTTTCCTGATTCACAAGACTGTAAAGATAAGGGACTCTATGAGTCTGTCTATGCTCCAAAATAACATGAAAGCGGTTTTAGCAGATTTTTCTGTTTGTAAATTTCTAGGGGGAAAAATGTTTATTTTAGGATATTAAAATAATAAAATGATTATAAAAATTATAGTTTTACTTTATTTTCAAAACTACAAGAAATCTTTTTTTGGTTGTAGGGTGGTAGATGAAGTCGAGGTTGAAGTCAATGGCATGGCAGTTATAGATGTTGAAATTGATGGCATGGCAGTTATAGACGTTGAAATTGAGGGCATGGTAGTTATAGATGTTGAAGTCGATGGCATGGTAGTTATAGACGCTGAAGTCGATGCGGTAGCTATAGACGATGAAATCGATGCGGTAGCTATAGACGTTGTAGTCGATGAAGGTTCGGTTCTACTTGAAATATCCTGGAGACTCGGGTTGAGAGAAGAAATATTTTCCAAATTTTTAAATTTAGTATGCATACTTTTGTGGGCTAAAAATACATTGTTTATTGAGGGTGTTCTTACTGACGTTATTGACCGAATGTAGCGAGGCATGCTTAAAGTATTACTAGTGCTAAGGAACGGATTGGTTGCATTTGCCGACACACAAACAGACGGAGTGGTGACATTTGACGACAAAAAAACTGGCACACAAATTGAGGATTTAGTGGTGACATTTGTCGGAATGCGAATTGAGGATGGAGTGGACATATTTGTTGACGTGAGAATCGACGATCTGGTAGTCACATTTGTCGGAATGCGAACCGAAGATGTAGTGACCACATTTCTCGGAAAGCGAACTGAGGATGGAGTAGACACACATGTCGGAAAGCGAATTGGTGATGCAGTGGACACGTTTTTTGATGAGAGAATCGAAGATCTGGTAGCCACAGAGGCTGGAGTGGACACATTTGTCGACATGCGAACCGAAGAGGTAGCGACCACATTTGTCGGAAAGCAAATTGAAGATGGTGTGGAGAAATTTGTCTCAGAATGAATTGAGGATGGCGTGGTCAAATTTGTCGGCAAGCAAATTGGTGATGCAGTGGACACATTTGTCGACATGAAAATCGAACATGGAGTGGCCACATTTGACGGAAAGTCAATTGAGGATGGAGTGGACACATTTGTCGGAATTCCGACTGAGGATGTAGTGACCACATTAGTTGATTTTGAAGTTAAACGAAACTTAGGACGCAGCAGTATCCTAGTTGATGTTGATCCCAGGGAAGGAGATGGTGAATTCTTAGCAGGGGTGGATGCGGATGTTATCTTCAAATTTGAACCAGAAGCATATTTCCTTGCCTTTCTACAAAGAAGGCATTTAGAATTCATCACCCTTCTACTATTCCGTTTCAAGAACGGCCAAGTGTAAGCGTTTTCCAACACATTCAACGTTTCAGTTTGGCTCTTCTGTCTCGCCCGTCTATTCAAAACTCCATGTTGCTTCTCTTCATGTTTCAAAAAGTGCAAGTGCATGACAATCTTGCTTCGAAGTTTGCGAGGCACATAAAGTTTCAAGTTACTGTCACAATATACATGTTTAGTCGAATTCGGAATATCTGCTGTATACATTTTTCCTCCGATTCTTTTACTCAAATTCAATAGATCAATTTCATCATTACGGCCAATTACAGAAAAAGAATCGAGATCAATATTCAGAGGTAATTTTAACAGTCGGGGGTCTAAGTGGAGTTTAAACTTTTCTCCAGTAAACCTGAAGGGCTGTGAATCAAATCTGAAGCGATTTCTCATCTGAGAGTCGCCATAAAACAAATTGGCTGCAGTGTTTGATGATGAAATGGGTTGCGCAGTTGAAGTGTTTGGCTGAAAAACTGCAACGTCAGACGATGATGCACTGGCTCCCTCATTAGATGATTTAGGATCAGTAATAGAGTTCATCTGAAAACCTGCAGCATCTGCCACTAGAGCCATCTGCTCCAAAGAAACATCGCACGACATCAGCATCGCTTGCACCTCAGGAGGCAACCGTCGAAGAAAGAGTGCTCTCACAAAATCCTCAACTTTCAATCCTTCAGCCAGCTTCCTCATTCGTCCCAGTAAAATCGAAGGCTTACCATCCAAAGATCCGTTAAGCAGTTCAGCAACTTTATGAGCTGAAGACTCTAAACTTAAGCACTTCAGCCTTTTCTTCATTTCAGCATAACAATCCATCCTCGGATTCTCAACGAGATCGACGACACGTGACACAATTTCATCCGGCAAACAACGCAGAACGAAACGAAACTTCTCCAACTCATCCACAATATTGGACATAGCGAAACTAATATCCATTTTCAAGAACCAAACGTCAATATTTTCCATCGAAAATTTAGGAAAAAATGAAAACTGTTCTGAATTCATCTCCATGTTCAAGAGAAAGACTGAACTATGAGTTATCAAAATCTGCAGGATCGTGCATGCAATATCAGTACCCGGAGGGAATTTTAGTGAGTTGGCCAACCTGATCGCACACTAAAAACGTCACCTCTGCCACCTAGCGAACATATTCAACTTGTTTGCTGACTGTCTGCCATTCGGTATGTCAATTTCCGATGTTATTTTTCTCATAAAAATAAAACATTAAAATATCAAATTTTGCAAGCAATATCCTTTTTGTTAACTTCTTTATATCCTTTTGTTGAAAATAAAGTTAATTTTTTTGTCCTTTAAGGGAGACATTCGTACAAAACTGGCTGGTTAAAGGTTTTAATCAGGACGGATCTTTGGCATACAGTACAGTAAGTTTTAATTTTTTTTATCTTTTTTTATGTATTTATTTTGTATTAATTGCTTTTATTATCTTTATTAGTATAATTTAATGTAATTTAAAGCATGAATTTATTTTGGTAAGGAAGACCTCATGGGCCTCTTCTTGCCGACGTGTCAATCCCGTTACCCCCCCTCGATTTCACCGGATCTCCTTTTTATTTTAGACTTTCCCATTCCTAGTCCACATTTTGGACAAAAGTCGTCACTTTTTCGTTTTTGATTGAACACCGATGACGTCATTTCGACATTTAATTGTTTTTAAAAGGTAATTTTTCGTGTGAACTTCGGAGATAACTTGGGTGATAAACATATGGAGTTCAAGGTCGGGTAAAGTCCGAATTCCTCAAATTTTAAGGCGTGATTCCCTTCGAAGAATTTGGCCCCAGCCTTAACCTTGGTTTTCCTCTTCAATAAAATAAAACTATTCAAATTATGTTTATGTGTATCCATAGAAACCTTTTAATACCAGGCGAAGGCTTTTCTCCATATTGCCATCCTGTGCAGCATGAATAAAAATCACACTTGCCTTGTAAAAGCTGAAAAAATACATGGTTTTCCAATCTAGGTCGAGAATCAACTAATATCTGATAGGGATCAACATGTGCCTTATATTTAATTGCATTTAGTTCCGGAAAAAATCAATTTAAAGCGTTTATTTTAAAATCAAAGTATTAACTGATTAAATAATGCCAACGTGAATAGAAAATTCCCAGGGCAGCCTCAAGAAACAGTGAACTTCTTCCTAAAATCCTATTCTGTCATTAAAATCTTTGGCAAACTGCCACATTTCTACTGAAAAACCCAGAGTTCAGTATAAAAGAATATAAAATCCATCCAAAACCACTTTAAAAACTTGCCCCTATCTGAAAACACCAGTGTTGCCAGATTGGGCGATTTATTGCTATTTAGATGGCTTTACACTGCCCAGTGTTGCCATTTACCAAAGATGGCTGATTGTGTGATTTATTCTAGTTTACACTTCAGTGTGGCTAGATAAGGCAAATTATCGCTATTAAAGCTACCTATCTTGAATTATTCTGTGTTATCCAATTTGAGAATTGGGCTACTCAACATGGGATTTAGCAATTCCCAATAGCGGTGTGTGGTTTTCCCTGGATGGCCAATTTTTAGAAAATTAGGAAATCCTACACCGTCTAGTGCTCCCTGATCAGTTGATTTATTATGGGATTGCCCAGTGTTCCCTGGGAGGAGTTGGGGGAATGTTGAGGTGGTTGGACCCATGGTCTGGAGGTTAAAGTCCATCCACCAGATTAGGCAACCATCCCCTACCATTGTTGCCAGATTGGCCTGTGCATGTATATTAGACATTAGGCTAGTTTACGCTGTCAATTGCCAGATAAGGTGATTGACCTATTCGGTTGCTACAATTTTGGCTTTTCACTGTGACTAATGCTATTTTGAATGGCCGAATTTAATTAATTGGGAATCAACTAATTTATGAAACATATAACATATCAACTTGGAGCATTTATGTATTTAAAAGAAATAAGATTTCATTAATGTTTTTCTGTACAATTTTCGTAATGCTGGATCATTTTGTATAAGTGATTGCCAATGCTCAAGATTTACTTTTGAAGACTTTTCTTCCATTCTCGATTTCTTTGGCGGCATTTCTTCATTGGGTTCTTCGGTTAATTTTCTTTCTTCAATGATGTCTTCTACAACGTTTTTTAGGTGTTCCTCAAACGCATGAGACGTCAACGCTGCAATATCTTTAGTCGGTTTAACGTAATGCTTTTTGCAAATTTCATCAATTTTTTCTTTCAATTTTTCCATCACCATTAAATAAGTGTCGCCACAAGAACGAGTGATTGCCCCAACCTTTCCTACTCCTTTTTGCTTTTCTTCATCAATGTTGATATCAGCGAAATTGCAAACATCGTTAAAACTGCGATCTGAAAAATTGCTGTCCGTTTGCCCTAAGGAATCAAAAAAATGATCACTGCGAATTCTTGAATCAGTTTTCGTGTCTTTCTTCATCGACTTGAAATCCATTTCCGCTTTCTTAAATTCTTTTTCCAGTCTTGCTTGAAATGATTTTTCTTCGTTCCATGGAGCAATAATTCGTTTCTCTGCATGTGGTATTCTTCTTTCCACATTCATTGTTAATTTTCTCAAGCTTTGCGACAATCAAAATAATCTCACTCAAAAAGTTAAGGTTTTCCTTAAATAAAAACCTAACATATGATCTGTTTTCTCGAGATATAACATATGATCAATTTTTTTTATTTTAATTTCTTTGCTTTCTACAGCAGTTTTTGATAGCAAAAAAAAATCTTTGAAATCTTTGAAAAAAATCTGATTGAATGAAACTGTTGACACTGCATAAGATATGTCATTACTAGATATCAAGTTTTTTCTGACCTTTGCTATCTCGTTTTATTTGCTAAATAGCAATTTTTATACAAAATGGCAAACCCTTCTCTGAATTTTAAATAGTATTAATTTATTGTGATGTCTAAGCATGTGTAGTTAGCCTATGAGGAAAAATGTGCCTTAATTTAGGTCATGATGTTCTAAATTAGTAATGATTTGCTTGTATTGGATGTTAGTAAAAGTAAACATAATGTGAGGCATTCAAGGTCGTGTTTTAATTTTGTAAATATTTTTTATTGAATAAATTATTGAAACGATGGTTAATCGATATGTTTTTTTAGTGTTACTGTAAGACACGGCTCGTGACTGGATAATTCAGCAAGCATAATGGATGAAGGACAAGTATACCAATCCGACCAATCGCACTTCGTTTACGATGAAGTTTTCCCCGCACTTCCCGAGTCTGTTAATCAGACTCCAAGCAGCAACCTCGGACAATGGAACAACAAGATGAAAATTCGGAGCTCGACAATCACACAAGTGTTTTTGGTACCATCTGATGAAAGGAGGTTCGACCACAATGATAGTTTTGGAGAGAAGGATTCGTTGAGAACCTGCTCGGCGATTATGAAAGATACGGGCGCTGTGATCGAGATTTCCTCGAGCAAAGATGGCTCACTAACTTTCTTACTCACCGGGAAACAGGAAGCGGTGATGGAAGCTAGACGGAAGATAATGACCAACTTTCAAACACAAGCGAGCTCCAAAGTTATGATACCGAAAGAACATCACAAATGCATTCTTGGAAAATCCGGCGTTCGACTTCAAGATCTTGAAAAGTCGACTGATACCAAAATATCAGTGCCGGCTATCACTGACAACTCTGACGAAATCACCGTCACTGGTACAAGAGAAGGGATTGACAAAGCGATTCACGAAATGCGATTGATATCTGACGAACAGGTTTGTTTCATTCAATCTCTAAATTTTTGTTATTATTTCATTTTTAGTCCAAGAAAGCGATGGAAAAGATTAACGTGCCGAAAATCTACCATCCATTCGTCTGTGGTGCTTATAACGAAAATGTGACCGCACTTCAGGAAATGGCAAACGTTAAGATCCACATTCCACCTGACGGCCATGTTGCTGAAGACATAACGATTGTTGGTGAAAAAGAAGGCGTTCTTGCCACCAAAGCGAAAATTGAAGCCATGGTTGCCGAGATTGAGGAAAAATACACAACTGTTTGTGTTGAAGTGAGAAAGCTGAGCCATAAATATGTTATTGGCTCCAAGCGATCTGGAATCGCAGAAATCCTTCAAAAGACGGGTGTTAGTGTTGAAATGCCGCCGCAAGACTCTCAAAAAGAGACCATCACACTTCGTGGACCTCAGGAAAAACTCGGAAGCGGTAAGGACTAATAAAAAAATTTAATTCCATCTAACTTTTATTTTAGCTCTTAACATGGTTTATGATAGAGCCAACAGCATGGAGACTAAAACAATTGATGCGCCTTCCTGGATCCATAAGTACATCATCGGTCGAAAAGGGGCCAACATTCGCGCCATCACTCAAGACTTAAGCAAAGTCCATGTCCAATTCACTGAAAAAGAAAACAAAATATCGATTGAAGGACCTCATGATGAAGTCTCCCTAGCGCAAGCTAAATTAGAAGATCTTGTCAACGAACTTAAAATGAAGCTTACATTTACGGCATTAACTGTCGATCAAAAATACTTCAAACACATCATCGGAAGAAATGGAGCCAACGTGAACAGGCTAAAAGAACAACAAAGAGTCCTCATCAACATAAACGACAAAGAGGGCAACGTTATCAGAATTGAAGGAGACAAAGCAGGTGTCGACGCCACAAGAAAAGTATATAACTTGTCCTTTTGTGTTTTTTATTATCAAATTTTGTAGGAACTAGAAGAAATGATTGCAAAAATGGAACTGGAAAAAGAAAAGAACATTACTATCGACGCAAAACACCACAAAGCACTTATTGGCGCTAAAGGGGAATCAATTAGAGACACTAAGGACAAGTTTGGCTCTGTGGTCATTACGTTTCCTCCCCCAGGTATGAAAAAATATCATTTCAACTACTGTCACTGTTGGTTTAAAATTGCCATATTAAACCCTGGCTATCCTGTTTAAACAGCTTATGATTCTCCAAATTTTTATGTGTTCTTAAATTTTTAGAGACAAAGAGCAACATTGTTAAATTACGTGGCCTAGAAGCAGAAGTTGAGAAATGCGCTGAATACTTGTTGAAAAAGGTCAAGGATATTGCTGAAAACAGCCATGTGATCAAAATCCCTGCTAATGGTTGTCATAGATTTATCATCGGCAAAGGAGGAGTGACCATTAATAAGGTAAAAGTCGTTTATTTAGTACTTTAAAGTATTGATTTGTTGAATAGTTAAGAGAAGAGACTGGAACTAGCATTGAGATGGCTACTGAAGGTGGGAAAGACTACGTAGTGATCACTGGGAAGGAAGGAAGCGTTCAAAAAGCAAAAGAGGCTATTCTCAAGATTCAAAGTGAGCAGATGAACAACGTGACTGAAGAGGTGTCCATTCATCCGAAAATGTACAATTCGTTAATCGGCGCTGGCGGGAAGCTCATCAAGTCTATCACCGACGAATGTGGTGGTGTGAGCATCAAGTTTCCTCCTTCAGACAGCTACAGCGACACAGTCGTTCTTCGCGGGACAAAAGAAGACGTGAAAAAAGCGAAGAAATCGTTGCTTGAGCAAGCCTCAGAAAAAGAGCTCAACAGCTACACTGCCGAAGTCCGGGCCAAGCATGAACATCACAAATTTCTCATCGGAAAAGGCGGAGCTAACATTAACAAAGTAAGTTTCGCTCATTAAAAAAAAATTTTAACAAATTTTTCAGATTAGAGAAAGTACTCAAACTAAAATAACATTCCCTTCGGAAAAAGACGCTGACCAAGAATTGATCACCATTATGGGCAAAGAAGAAGGCGTCGAACAAGCAAAAGCTGCGCTTTTATCATCTATTGAGAAACTTGTAAGTTGACAGCAGTGATAGGCAAAAAGCAATGGCGATTACGATTACCAATTCTCATAAGTAATCGGGCAACAATTATGTGTAGATTTTTTGCTATTATGATTACTGTAATCGTAATTTTTCCCAATTATGGTAACTGTAGTATTTTTTCCAATTATAATTACTGTAATCGTAATTTTTTAAATTATGATAAGGTACTGTAATCATTCATGCCCATTCCTGGGTGACCGATCATGATGTTTTTATCAACTTTTTTCCATTTATTACAGAACAGTGTGACCGACTCAGAGATGACCATTGACATCAAACATCACAAACATTTCGTCGCTCGTCGTTGCGAAGTTCTACATCAGCTGGAATCTGAGTTTGAAGGAGTCACCATCTCTTTCCCTAGAAACGGAGTCGAATCTGACATCGTCTCGATCAAAGGTCCCAAAAACATGATCGAACCAGTTAAGCAGCGCATGGCGGAAATCGTGCGAGACCTTGAAGAGCGAATCACCGTCGACTGCGTCATCCCTAACGTACATCACAGGTCAATAATGGGACAGAAAGGTTGCAAAGTTCAAGATATCGAATACACCTACAACGTTAAAATCAAGTTTCCGGACAGAAACGCTCGTCGTAAGTCTTCATCTTTCAATCATCCATTTTAATTTTTTCTTTTGTTAGCTTCCGACGAACAAGGAATCGAACAGCCGATATTAAATGGTGATGACGGTCCGAATCCAAGTGATATCATCAAAGTTACTGGAAAACCTGAAAACTGCAAACAAGCCATTCAAGCATTGAAAGATAACCAACCTATTGAATGCAAAGTAAACTATTAACATTTTATATTATTTTTTTAATACCGAATTTCAGATGGATGTACCAGCTGAGTACCACAAAGCGATCATCGGACCCAAAGGAAGCAACATCAAAAACATTGGAAATTACTGTGACGTTTTTATTGATGTACCTGGTCAAAGTAAACAAGAAGAATACATCCTTGTACGTATTATATTTAACACTTTCAATGATTTCATAACTGTGGTTATTACTAAAAAATGTTTTCATTAGATTCGTGGAACAGAATCTGCCATTGCAGCCGCCAAAGAGATGATAAACGAAGAGATGAGGAAATTTGATGAAGACAAGGAAGAGAGAAGGCTCAAGTCATACAAGATTTCTGTAAGTTGTTTTTTTATTTTTGTTACAAATTATTAGAAAATGCTTTCAGATTGATGTGGATCCTGAATTCCACCCGAAGATCATCGGTAAAAAAGGCGCTGTAATAACGAAAATCAGAAATACTCATAATGTCCAAATCAATTGTCCGAAACGAGACGGGCCCGAAGATACTCTCATCACGATCCAAGGTTATGAAAGCAACGTCCATGCCGCTCGAGATGAAATCATGGCCATCGTCAACGGACTCGTACGTTGTTACTTTTTTGTGTTTTTTTGATTTGCTGTTCATTTTTTAGAAAGAAATGACTAAAGAAGAATTCGAGATAGACAGTCGTGTCCATTCAAGGTTGATTGGTGCTCGGGGAAAGGCTATTAGAAAGATCATGGATGAATTTAACGTCGAAATACGTTTCCCGAGAAGCGACAGCCCGAACCCGAACCTCATTATCGTCCGTGGAGACGAAGATAACGTCTTAAATGCTAAAGAACATTTACTAAATTTAGAAGAAGAATACGTAAGTTTTTTTTAGAGAGTTTCTGTGAGAAAATAGGAGCTATTGGGTCTCACAGAGGCTTGTATGTTTGATTTTCATTATTTTAAATTTTCCTTTCAGTTGCAAGACATAAACGAGAACGAAGGGAAAGAGTCGAGAGGGGGCCCTCTCAGATTGGGCGATTTTACGCCTGTGACCGGAAATGGTTCCGCCCCTCCGGCCCACGGATTTGTTGTGACCGGCGCCCCTTGGGAGAACAACACCCATCAAAGTGCACCCGACACGAGTTCCACTCAAGATTTTCCGAGCTTCGGCGGCGGATCCATTTCCAACTCTGGAGCAGCACCTCCATGGGGCCCGCGGAAATAACTTCCAAATTAAAATTTAAACGGCATTTCACCTTCAAATTTGGTAATTTTAGATTATAACCCTCACCTACTTGAACCCCATATGGGCACTTGATACCTTCTCCACTGCTTGCTGAATCGGCATGACCTTTGGCTACCAACGGACTCACGTATTGATATTGCAAAACAAAATAGTAAAAAAGGATTAAAACAAAAAAAAGAGAAAAAAAAAATTCCTTATATGTAACAAGAAGTCTTCCTTTGGACGACATCGTGTGCAATATTCAAAATATCCATCCCCATAGGGAATATTATCATATAGGGAATTAGTTCAATTTACTTCAATTTTTTTTTAAATTTAATCACAAGTAAATGAACAAAAAAAGCAACCTGTCAAAGGAAGCAACCAAAAAAATAATTAAAAATATATATTTTGTTGTGAAATGTTTAACTTAAAATATTTCTATTGATTTATATTTATTATTCGTACTAAGAGAAAAAAATTGTAAAAAAACAACCCAGTTGTAATTTTACAGACTGAAAATTTTAGGTATTTTACAGTGTAATTTCTCTGGTGAGGGCTGCTGTTTTTATTGCAGTTGTTTAATTGTTTTTTCCTCAACCATTGATTGAAGTTTATTATTTGAAGGCCGAAAAAAGAAAAAAAAAATCGAATATGAAATTAATGTTTTTAGACAATATTTTTTACCGTCAAATTTTGGCCTCACTGAAAATAAAAGGTGATTATTGCTAATAAAATACTTAAAAAGACAGTTTTTCGTTTTCCTTGATTTCCCCTTCTTTGGTCAATAAAAAAAAATTACTAAAAATTTTCTATATTTTGTTTCTACTGAAGAATATAAAATTTGTAAAATACTTCATTAAGTAATTCAATTTTAAGTATAATTGCACTTTAAAAACGTTTTAACTAATAAGATCTTTATTTCGCCTCTTTTCTAAAATGGCAACGTTTGTTTCAGGAAGGCAGGCTCTGAAAAAAGAATTTTAATAAATAATATTTTATTTAATCTATATTTACTTGAGAAAGATAGCAAGAAGTGCAGTCGAAGTTGCGAATAGTAAAAATGAATAAGGGCCGATTCTGTTGTTGATGTCTAAAAATGTCATTCCGACTAAAAAATTGCCTGCCCAGTTAGAAACGCTTCCTAAAGCCATGGCAGCTGGCCTCGGTCCGAGATCGAATAACTCTAAAATATTTAATTGAATATCACGTTTTATGCTGTTTAATGTTTTACCTGAGCCGAGGAAAAAAGGTATCGGACCCAACCCAATACCGTAAAAGATGATGTATCCAAAAAGTGAAAGCGTGGAAACATACAGTAACCAATGATACGAATTCTAAAATATTAATGAAATTTATATGTATATATAAAAAAACTGCTTCAGGAAAAAAGTATCCCCCTTAGAGTTTAGCAAGCTTACAGTATAAGTGATGGCGAATGATAAAATGACAAGAAATGTTGTGGCCAAGGTACAACTTGTAATCGCCATAGTCCTTCTAGCGAATAAATTGATAAGCGGAATCATCAAAACCGCCATTAATAAATTAACACATCCAGCACCTAAACTAGCATAGATGGCATTCTTTTCGGACAATCCAGCCGTTTGGAAAATTGTCACTGAATAATAAAAGACCTGGAAGTGTAAAATTTAATAATTATCATTAAATAACGGAAGAAAAGTTACCGCATTGATTCCACTGGTTTGTTGCCCTCCTTGAAATGCGCATACGAGGAGAAGTTTGATCCTTAATGAGCGGTTTTTGATCAGTCTTACAATGGACCAACTTTCAACTTCTGCGCCCGTTTTTTCTTCTAATTCTCCGGCGACTAATTCAGCCGGTAATTGCCTTAAACTTTCAAGCTCTTAAAAATAAGAAAAATCCTCTTTTTAAATTTACCTTTTATCGCTTTTTGTCGAAGGCCTTTGACAGAATACAAATATTTCGGACTTTCAGGCAAAAGGGGTAAAGTTAAGGCGCATAATAAAGTCAAAATTGACGAAAATCCGAGAAGATAGTTCCACGAGTTTTCGGTACCCAAAATTTCCGGGAAGCCTAATAATTGTGCGACAGGTACTCCGGTACTTAGGCCTAAAGGGCAAAGGACGCCAGTCGCTCCTCGAAGGTTCACAGGAGCCAGTTCAGTCAAATACATCGGCATTATTGCAGTAACAAGACCTTGAAAAAAAATTTAAATTTTTTTGAGGCTAAACCCAACTTACCTCCACCAAGGCCGGAAAAAATTCGTCCAACTATGATAATTTCAATTGAATTAAAAGGCTTTGAAGCAATAAAAGAAAATGATGCTATTAGCAAAAGGGCTCCTCCAAGATTCAATCCACCTTTTCTGTAAACAAATCATTTTTTCATCAGCAAACAATGGTGATAGTTCAGGGAACAAGGAGAAGCGTTTGCCCTGTTTCCATGGCCTCTTATTTGGCCCAAACCAGGTTTAGTAGCAAAAGTGGGTAAGGATTAAGGCAGTAAACAAAAGTTTAATATCTTATCCAGTAGACTGAGGTTCCCTAAACAAATAAAGCGATTTCTCTAAAACAAATCAAACCTTCCAATCTTATCGGCGATCCAAGCACCTGAAAGAGATCCAGCCATCCCTCCAATCAGAAATATTGACACAATAAACGACCAAACGTTGTCCAGCCCTTGTTTACTAAGAGCCACATCATAATGGGCATAAATTGATTCATTACACCACGTTTTTATAATCTAGAAAACATTTCGTTGGTTGATTTTTTTTTAAAAGGTCAACTCACGGCTGCAGGAGTGTTGACAACTCCTATGGTGAACCCGACGGGAAGTGCGAGGCCAATAGTGGTCGAAATTCCGGCCAAAAGGAGTTTCCAGGTCCAGCCAGCATTCTGAAATAAAATCTTTCTCAATTTCACATTCAAATGCTAAGGAGGAAAAAACTTATTTTTAACGGAAGTTGAAAGAATGAAATCGTCAAAAAATAATCGGTTCTGAAAAGCCATGAAAGTACCCTTTGGTTCAGCACTTCTTGATATTTCTCAAGAAGACTTTCAAAAGAAGTGTTCCAATTCAAAAGACAATTCCAAACATTTTTTTGATTTGGGTAATCATTTCAACCTTTTTAGAGATATTTAAAAGTTGCAGATAAAAATTAGGCATGCTTTTATACCCTAATGACTGACAACTTTTCACATTCCATAGGCCACACCCTCATGCCACAACTATTCCCACAACCCTAGACATAAAACAGAAGATAAAACTAATTTTTAGCATGCTTAATTGATATCTACAGGATCTCTGCATTACATAAAAACTTACATTATCTTCAAAACGCCTTTTAGGACTTTCTATTTCAATTTTTTCCATTTTTCGACATTAACACTTCGTGACCATTAATAAATTATGTGAAAAAAAAAATTTTTTTTTTGTTATAATTATTATCATTTCTGACCTTGTTCAGTGTTGACGACAAAATTACAATAATATATCACATTTAAAAATTATTAAAAATGACAGGACAAAGAGGTCGGACAAACAAAGTAATTCCATATTCAAAATTAATTTATTGTCTTACTTTGGCCTTACCTCAAGGGAAGTCACAGGACCAAAAGTCATTGCAGAATCAAATAAAAATTTTGATGTTCATCGATCAATTGGTAAATAAAAGATAAATTTTTATTAAAAATTTTTAATAAAAATTTATCTTCTATAGCAAGATAAAAATTAGGGACTTACCACTTGTTTCGGTTCGGACTTGGGCGAGCCATCGTACAGAAAGTTTTTTTCCGCATCATCCATTATGATTGATTCTAAAACATAATTTAATCAAAAAGAATAATTTAAACACAATTCTACTTGAATTGGATTGTTGATTCGTCAATCTAAATCAATATTTGGATCAAATTGTGAAGAGTTTAATTAATAAGTGGCCATTGAGCTAATATCTTCAACGCGAATAAAAAAGAACAGACGAAGAAACTAACAAATAAAAAGTTAACATTGACACTGTACACATACTTATCTTCGGAGTAAATCAGGTCAAAGCCACACAGAGATGTGACTTAAATTATTAAAAATTTATAAGTTCTTTATGGACAACATCCTATTTAAAAATTGTGCAAAAAATTCGTAACTAGATGAATAAATTTTAAATATTTCTTTCAATTCTTTTCTTCAAATAGTTTGGAAAGTTCTGCCCTTGAAAAAGGAGTGTATTAACCTTAATCAGATTTTTTGGGATTAAATTTAATAACCAGCAATTTAGACAAAAAAATTTTTATTTGACTTAGAGATTTTCATAGACAAAAGATGAGAGGACACTTTTTCAATGTGAAATGACAATGAAAATTTCAAATTGATTGGTCTATAGGAGAGCAAGAGTCCATTATCATTTTGTCTATTGTGCGATAAAAAACGACTAGAAAACATGATTTTTGAAAAGGTGCTAAATTAGAATTCTTTGTGCGAGCTGAGAAGCGAGCAGACGATTGTGACCGATTCGACAAAAGCCGGGATGAGGCCGCAGATAAAAAATATTATCCAATAAAGCGACGTCTGCCAAGATTGTATGAGCCATTGTGAAGTCGTAAAACAAGCAAACGCATGCAGAAATATTGCTGAATATAATTTAAAGAAAATAATGACGAAAATTCCTCTAAATCCACTTTTCCAATAGATTTTAACAATAAAGGATACAGAGTAAACTTATAGATGTTCGGAACATTGAGATTCCAGTGAAAAATCCGAGTAATTCAATACTTATTGCAGCGATGCCGAGCGAAAGACCGATAGTGAGCCTAAATTTAAAAAAAGAACTAAAATTGGACCAAAAAAACAAACAAAAACTTACTCTTTATCTTTGGAATAGTATTCCTCTTCTTCATATTCATAAGGCAAGCTTGCAACTATGTTTGCATCCTAATAAAACATCATGAAAGCAAAGTATGAAGAATAAAAATGAAAACTTACTTTAGACCAAAGGGCGAGTATTAGAATAATTAGGTTTGCAATTAGAGTGAGAAACCTTGCAGGTATTAAAGAATCTGGAGAGAAATGCGAAGGCATTTTAGACTCTGGAATGACACAAAAAACTTTTATTTCAATAAAAAATCGAAAACTAAGAAGAAATATATGAACACTACCTACCTATAAGAAACGTGCACTTAAAACAGACACAGGGTGGAAAATGACATCAATAATGACAATTACAAGATCCCCTTGTTTGGTAGGTCAACTCTATCTCATCCAGCTGGTTAAATACAGTAAAATATTGGCTGAATGGAACACTGTTAACTTCGAAACTCAGACATCTATCTTGTATAAACATAGGTCAACTCTATTGTACCCAGCTGGTAAATTTCCAGCAAAAGTTGTGTACAAAGATTGAGGTAAATTACTATCAAACTCCTATTCCTTCCAACATAGGTCATCTCTATAGCACCCAGCTGGTTAACTTTTTCAGATTGGGTCTACCAAACTATCAACCTCCGATCGATGGAAGTCCTAGTATCCAACATAGGTCAACTCTATTGCACTTAGCTGGTTAAATTCCAATCATTACCTACAGCAAGCCAATGCGGCTCAGCTTTTGGTTAACATGCACGACCATACAAAATATGCAGATCACCTTCTTGAGCAAGGATCAACAAAAAATTTCAGAAAAGCATACAAATTTACAAACCTTGGTTCTCTTTTTTAATGTAATAAATTTATGATTTTTGAGTAGATTATTATCACAGAAATAGTAGGTATAAGTCAAAAAATAAAAATAAAATAAAATAAAACTTAAGTACAAAGTTAATGCATGAGGAGGTTTTGTTTGTTTACATCGTTGCCTGGCAACTTGCTTGGCAACCTAACTTATAGCCAGGCTAAAACCTCCTTGTTTCCCTCTCAACGCGACGCGTTCTTTCAACGTTGAATTCTTTTTTGAATAAAAATTAATTAAAAATGAAGATCGAAGAGGTAAAAAGCAGTGCGAAATCGCAGAGGATTTCGTCGCACAGCCACATCAAAGGTCTGGGCCTTGACGAAAACGGCGTCCCCATCCAAATGGCTGCCGGCCTCGTAGGACAAGAAAGCGCCAGAGAAGTATGTTAATTTTATAAAAAATGTGACCCTAATTTTTCATTTTAGGCTGCTGGGATTGTCGTTGATATGATAAAAGCGAAGAAAATGGCTGGACGAGCTGTGTTGATGGCTGGCCCTCCTGGTACAGGAAAGACCGCTATCGCACTTGCCATGGCACATGAACTTGGAAGCAAAGTCCCCTTCTGCCCAATGGTTGGCTCTGAAGTTTTCAGCTCTGAAATCAAAAAAACCGAAGTCCTCATGGAAAACTTCAGACGGGCCATCGGATTAAGAATCAAAGAAATCAAAGAAGTCTATGAAGGAGAAGTGACAGAATTGACCCCTGTTGAAACAGAAAATCCGATGGGAGGTAAAAATTCAATTTTTTTCATTTAAATAGACATTACATTAACTTTTAGGCTATGGGAAAACAATTTCGCACGTCATTATTGGCCTGAAAACTGCAAAAGGAACCAAACAGTTGAAACTTGAGCCGACGATTCATGAATCGCTTACCAAAGAAAAGGTCGAAGTTGGCGACGTCATATATATAGAAGCTAACAGCGGAGCAGTCAAAAGGCAAGGCAGAAGCGACACATATGCCACAGAATATGATTTAGAAGCCGAAGAATACGTTCCGCTTCCAAAAGGCGATGTACATAAAAAGAAAGAAGTCATTCAAGATGTCACTCTTCATGATTTGGACGTCGCCAATGCTCGCCCTGAAGGCGGTCAAGACATCCTTTCCATGATGGGTCAGCTTGTCAAAGCCAAGAAAACAGAAATCACCGACAAATTACGGACAGAAATCAACAAAGTAGTTAATAAGTATGTTAGCTATTCATGCTCGCACATCTTTAATGTTTTTATAGGTACATTGGCCAAGGAATTGCTGAATTAGTTCCTGGAGTTTTGTTCATAGATGAAATCCATATGTTAGATATTGAAACTTTTACTTATCTTCATCAAGCACTTGAAAGTACGATTGCTCCAATTGTAATTTTTGCAACCAACCGAGGACGGTGCGAAGTCAGGTAAGGAAAAAATGGATAAAAACTTTTTTTTAATAATTTTTTTTTTATAGAGGAACTGATGATATCATTTCTCCCCATGGGATGCCTCTTGACCTCCTCGATCGCCTCTTGATTATCTGCACTTCTCCTTATAACAAGCAAGAACTTACTCAAATCCTAAAAATTCGAGCACAGACGGAAAAGTTAAGCATCGAAGCCGATGCATTGGACGAGCTGAGCGACATCGGGGCCAGAGCGACTTTAAGGTTCGCCATTCAGCTTCTGACGCCTGCGAATCTCATGGCGAAAGTCAACGGGAGAACTTCTATTACAAAAGAAGACATCCTAGACGTCTCGTCGCTCTTCCTCGATGCTAAATCAAGCAGCAAAATCTTATCGCAAGATAAAAATGCTTACATGAAATAAATTCCAACCTTTGTTTTCCTAAATTAAGTTAAGAGTTAAGAAATTTGTATGTTTCATTTAATTTTAAAATTATAAACGTCTAAGATTTATCAGTATTGATCTCCTTCCTAGACGCTTCAAGGTTCATAACTTCCACAATTTTTACCAAGTTTATCGATATTGCTGGTAAAATTGAAATTATTCTTTAATAAGAAAACAGTCTATACCTCCACAGGAAGCCATGAAAACTTAATGCTCTTTGAGTCTCTACTCATACTCAAATTTTGTCTTTACTAGCACCAGAGGTTTCTGGTTGCTATGGTAATGTTTCAAATTACTATCAAGTCTTCAGAATCAATGATAGTACGAATTTCGGCCATGGGTAGAATGAGGATGGATGACTGTCCTTAAAAAAAAACATCTCTAGTTCCCCCTCCTATCCCCTGGGGAGTGAGGAAAGGGGCTCCTGCATTATGAATGTGGTAAAGGAGTAAAAAATAGAATCATACTGTGATTTAATGAAAAATAATAATTAGTAAATAAATGAGGGTCTATTTTTTTAACATTTGGTGTCAGAAGTGGGATAGATGCTGAAAATGTCGAAACCGGTCGCATCAGCTCCTGATAGCTCTTTGGATCGGTTCCTTCTGCTCTAACAAGCCGAAGATAGAAAAGTAGGGACTCTTCCTTACTTTTTAATCGCATATACTCGCCTGCGCACGCCCCTCTCCTTCACCCTTTACTGAATGGACCAGCTAATATCCCAATCAGTCATAAAAAAGAACGAAAATCCTCGCCTTTTTCCCACCACACTCGTCCACAGAGTGAAGCTAGACGGACAGCGCGTTTTACGTTGACCGAATGACCTTTACGGACCCAGGACGCCAATCGCCGGCCGCCCCTCGTGTACGTCCACCAGCGAATTAAAAACTATAAACATTAAACACTTGACTTGTTTTATTCGATTACGTAAGTTCGAACATTGTCATTACCTGCTCGCTAATCATTCCTATCTCCGCTGATAACAATTTCAAAAGAGCATCAGGTATGTATTTTTTATAAAACGCATTAGCTTTTTATACTTTTCTCATAAATCCAAGAATTTAAACACCTATTCTTATCAAACACGTGGACCACGTTTCCACAAGGAATATTTGGCTTAAATCCAACACTGTTTTTTATAGCTCTTGAAAAAGACTGGAGATACCTTTTAAGCCCTGAAATAGCTTATCTTAACTTTTCGCATTAAATTCTTGGCTAAAATTGACCTGGCTATTAGCCTTGTCCTTACCTTCTGCAGCATTATCTTGGCCCAAGGATTATCATGCTTTACACCATTCTCTGCTGCATAGGAACCTTGTGCTAAGGTATATCTGGTACCTAAAAGATAAATCATAGGGTATTGGTGGCAGCTGTTACATTTCACCATATTTTCGGTCATCTGCAGAAGTCATTGCTCAGTCCTTCAAAGCTCTATCGTTTTCTATGATTTCTTTATTACACTTACCTTGCCCTCCAGTGGTAAAGTCTTGATACACCTGAGGTATAATGACGAGTATTTCATTGACCCTTGAGCACACTTATCTTAATCAGATCTTAGGAGGGTCTATTAAGTGTTTGAAATGACCTTATTGTTTATATTAGTATTTATGAGTTTTCGGAGAAATACTAATTTTTAAATATAGCGCTGACCATAACCCTTTGACGGCTGTGAATGCCTCCTATCAAATAATACACTTCGAAGGATTTCGATAATTTATTTTGTCCATGAATTCCTCTGGGAGAGACAATTTGTTTAAAAGAAAAAATTATGGCTGTGATACAAAGAACATGGGTCATTTTGACCCTATGGTTGTTATTAAAATTTCTTCTGAATTGTTCAAATTATAAGTTTTCTTGATCTCCCCAAAGTTTGTGGCCTAAAATTAAAATTTCTTGAAATAGTGGATCAAAATAGTTCCTACGTAGTTAAATAGGGGATTTCGAATTGAGAGGAAAGAGGGTGTTGAAGGTTGAAGAGTACTCGAATTTTAAACAATCAGGTTCTACAAAATCAATTTTATTTTGACTTCCTCATAGGTATTGTCTAATCCACGTTTTTTGGAGTGGATCAAAGTGGGCTCTAAGGTCAAAATTACCCAGCCTGATCTGATTTGAAAAACTGTTTTTTTATGTTGCTCAAACCCAATAAAATGCAAGAAAAACCAGTTTTCTAGCCCCAATGCTGTCCCCCCGAACCCCCCACCAAACACGAATGATTTTATGACTAAACCCCCAAACATTCACAATTTTTTACCAATTCCATCAATTCTTGTGCCGTTAAAAAGCTCTTTTGAAGGCCTATGAAAGCCACTTAATAAATCTCGCTTTGACCATCCCTTTGCTTTCATCCCCCATTCAATGTGTCAAGGGTTGTTTCATTCAAAATGGTTAAAACATTTTTTTTAAGCAAGTTTTATTTTGAATCAATTTTCTTTAATTTCAACCTTAAAAACTTTATTTTGTTTATTTCATTGGTCCAAATTCTATTTTTAAAAAAAATTTTCTTGAAATTTTCAATTAGTATTCAACAGTTAAACAATTTTAGTTTGCCCTTGTTAATTGGTTCAAGTTTTTAATGTCAGGTTTCGTTTATACGGAAAATATTCTGCTGCCTCAGATCCTGAAGTAAGCAAATAATTTATCTAAAATATTTCAAGTCGAACCTTCCAAGTTGCATTTTTCCAATATAAATATTTATATTATACAGCGAATTCCTCTCTTTTCAATCCTTATATAATATTCTTTTCTTATCTATATGCGAAAAAGATTATCGTGATAAAAAGATTCAGATTTTTATTTTTAGTCCATCAATTTCTGATTGTCTTCTTTTTTCCAGGATGAACAGCACCGGCCGTCGAGGGCAAATGATGCCCGAAGAGCAGACATTGTTGGGTGTCAGCGAACAAAACAAGGCGAACATAATTAACACTTCAAATGGAAAAATTGGTAATTTTATGCCTTTTCTTTTCTAGTGTGGAAAAAAAAGACAATTGATGAATTTTTAAGGCACTTAAATTTTTAACTCAATCTTAAATTTCCGTGCCTCATGGTGACAGTTCAATTCTCTTTGATCTTTAAAGGAATTTAAATCCAAGGACAATATTAAAATTAATCATCTTCAACTTAAAATGTTATTATCTCGTTAATCTTTAAAATACCTTTTGAGAGATAAAGACATTTTTTCAACCGTATTTGGAAAAAAAGAAGGATTGTTTGGATTTGTTTATTTTAAAGGCGAAAAACAATCGTTTCTCGCACCCGAGCCAGTCAGACTCACGCCAGCCTGGGAGGAAACCAACCTGACCAACGACGAGCTCAATT
Organism: Orius laevigatus; assembly: GCA_018703685.1. Taxonomy (NCBI): domain Eukaryota; kingdom Metazoa; phylum Arthropoda; class Insecta; order Hemiptera; family Anthocoridae; genus Orius; species Orius laevigatus. The sequence goes on from JAGWEN010000045.1 coordinate 91,423, forward strand.
TTAAAGGCGTTACGATGGAACAGGCCCAGCTTGAGACAAACCCACCTAAGGACAGGTAAATAATCGATTGTTGGATGCAAATTTTACTTTTTTTATTTCACAGGCTCAACATAGTTTATTTAATATTGTTACTGCATGGGATCGGAACACTTTTACCTTGGAATATGTTCATAAATGCAAAAAGCGTAAGTTAATTATCATTTTAAAAAAACTAATTTTAATTTTATTTTAGTATTTTGTTGATTATAAATTAAGCTATGAATACACATCGGTTAATGCGACATACGCTGCGAATTTTATGCCTTATATTGGCCTTGCTGCTCAAGGTCCGAATTTAATAATGAGCTGGATAAACGTTATGGTTCAAATTGGGTAAGTTAGTGATGGAATGTGTGATGAATTTACTTTTTTGTAGTGGGAAGTTGACGACGAGGATAGTTTGGAGTATTGTGGTCGAAGTTATCGCATTTGTGATAACCGTCGTTATGGCAATGGTCGACTCTTCGACTTGGATAGGAACCTTTTTTTGGAGCACTATGGGAATCGTTGTTGTCTTAAACAGTAAGTTAAAAGTATGTAGAAGATTAATTTTAATAATTTTTTTAGTGGCGAATGGCATATATCAAAATACCGTGTACGGTATGGCGGCTAAATTACCTCCGAAGTACACCGGCGCCATTATTTTAGGATCTGTAAGTTTTTTGATAAATAACTCTATATAGCTCCTCTAAATTGATAATTTTTTATTTTTAGAATATAAGTGGGACTTTATCATCAGTGATGAGCATAGTGTCAATAGCCGTAGCTCCCAATGCGAAAACCGCCGCCATGTATTATTTCATTTGCGCATTATTTTTCCTTTCATTATGTTTCGACACATATTTTGCCTTACCACTAAATGTAAGTATATTTTAATGTTTTATCCTTACTAATTATTTCTAAAGCGATTTTACAAATATCATGAACTCATGAGCCAAAAAGAGATTCAGAAGAAACGTGAAAACTCAAACAAACCGCAAGATTCATATTGGAAAATATTTAAAAAGGCGTCTCCTCAATGTTTAAATGTGTTTTTAGTTTTTTTCCTTACTTTGGCTCTTTTCCCTACTGTTGATTCAGGTAATTATTTAAACAAATTTTTTCTTTTTAATTGACGTTTTATTTTAGATATAAAGAAATCCGATCCTGATTTTATCATTCCTGATCAATACTATACAGGAACGATGTGTTTTTTGACTTTTAACTTTTTTGCAATGGTTGGAAGTTATTTGCCGAAATTCGGATGCTGGGTAAAATTGCGAAGAAAATGGAAAATCTTATTGAATTTTTATAGCCTGGACCGAGGAGACTTTGGATTCCGATAGTTCTACGTTATGTGTTTATTCCTCTCTTTCTGATTTGCAATTATCGTCCGTTGGGTGTTGAGAGGACTCTTCCCGTTTTGATAAACAATGATTGGGGATATTTGGCCCTCGGAGTTCTTCTAGGATTGACCAACGGATATTATTCAGCACTTGCCATGATGTATTGTCCAGGGTAAGTAACACACTGGGTTCACTAGGATGTTAACAAATTTACCTTTTAGGTGTGTAAGCTCTGAAAATGCTCCAGTGGCGAGCATGTTCGGTGCAGCTTGCCTTATCACCGGAATCGCCGCAGGTCTCGGAGCGAGCATCATTTTCCCCTGGATCGTCTCAAACGTCACCATTCCTTTCTAACTCTAAAATCTCACCCTCCCCTTTCAAGTGGCCTTTATTTTCAACCCAAACAGGGTTTTTTGTATCATTTTTAAACTTTTAGTCATGCTTTTTACTATAAATAGCCTTTCTTCTTTACCTAGTTATAAAACAATGCAATGACTGATTTTTTGTGATTTGATTCAACGTTAAAAGGGTCAAAATGTAGAGATTCAATATTACAGGGTGTGAAAAAAAAAGCCATTTAAATATTTTTCCTGTAGCACATGCACCCTGTATTTATTATGACAATAATAATACAGTCCTTTATTAGCAATTCTGTCCTTAAATTGCATAAAGTGCCATTTTTATTTTTTTTTTAAGTCTTCCATGTAGAGGTTCCACATTTTTTCGAAAAAGATCTGAATTTTTTGTTTAACAATTTGCTCAGGTTTTAAATAATTTTTCCAATTTTTCAATTGCATTTTGACCAAATCCTAAATATTAACCAAAACTAGTCTAAGGCTCCGGTCATGTAAATAACGAGTTGAAATTAAGCCCAAAAAAATTGTTCTACTGTAATATTCACTCGTGTTCCTTTATTTTATTAATGGTTTTAATCTGGCCAGATTTTGTATAAAAATATTCAAATAAAAGGTTAATCTAGTCATTATGTATTGACCCGGAAAAAAGTGCTATTTTCCACATTGAGGTAGCCATCTTGGATTTTAGCCATTCCAGGTACATAACCATTTACTTGTACATAATGACTGGACATCAATTTCAAGATCTCAAATCTTGTAAACGCCCATAAGGGACTACTATTTATGTATTTTTTCAGCTTGTAAAGTCTGATTTTTTAATTTTTGCTTTTTTTTTTTTTACATTAACGCCCATTTTTTCACTTGTGACTTGACAACCTTCTACCTCAAGATTTTTTCATGCCAAAATAAATCACGATCCAAAATTTTGCCTTTTATAAAATATTAGAGTAGTTTTAAAACATATCATATTTGTTGTATCACGGCTGAAATTAGATAGAAATTTATGTTTTAAAGGGCAAGTTAAGTTGCAAGTATTTTTAATTGTATCTTATATGATAAGAATTATTTTTAATGTATTATTACAACTTTTTTATTGTATTGTTTATTAATACATTTTTACGTTGTATTTAATTTTAACTTCATCGTAAAGTTGTATCACCCTATAGTAATAGGCTGGAAGACAAAAACAATTACTTTTTCTGAATAACAATTACTAGTTATTACAAGAAATCATAATTGCCGGGTTTTCGCTATTACAAGTAATCGTAATTTGGGTTTTTTGTGATTACAAGTAATAGTGATTGCTTGTTTTCATGATTACAAGTAATAGTAATTGAGAATTTTCGAGATTACAAGTAATAGTAATCCTAAGTTTTCGAGATTAATAGTAATTGCGGGTTTTCGCATTTAAAAGTCATAGTAATTGCGGGTTTTCGCGATTACAAGTAATCATAATTGCGGTTTTCGCGATTACAAGTAATCATAATTGCGGGTTTTTGTGATTACAAGTAATCGTAATTGTGGGCTTTTGTGATTACAATTAATATTAATTGCTGGTTTGCAAGTAAACTAAATTGTGAGTTTTCGAGATTACAAGTAATAGTAATTGCGGGTTTTCGTGGTTAAAAGTCATAGTAATTGCAGGTTTTCGCGGTTAAAAGTCATAGTAATTGCGGGTTTTTGCGATTACAAATTATCGCAAGAGTAACGATTATGATTACTTGGATCACCCGAGGGAGAGACCCTGTATAGACAAACAAACCCTTGGTCTTTATCGGACATGAGGAAAGGAATTATAGAAGTGAAAAAAGACAATTTTAGTATAAAAATTTATTTAAGGTTGCACAGCTATTTTGATTTGCTGAATAACAGAATCAAATTTGGTCGAGTCGAAAATTAAAACTCTCCTATAAGGAGTCATCGCATCATCACTTTCCATCCAATTTCCGCTCAGGCCGGAATCAACTTGGTCTTTCACACAAAACTCAAATTTATAATCTGCCATCTAAAGAAATAAAAAAAATTTTAAAAACGCAAAAACACTAAAGATTGAATATACCTGGTCGATGATTTCTTCCTCAGGATTTGACCAGAGTATTTCGTCTTTGTTTTTCTTCTTTTTGCTTTTCGGATTCTCCTCTTTGTAAAGTTTACAGATGAAGAGGAGATGAGAGAAGTTGTACGGTTGCTTTTTTTCTACGGCTTTTTTAAGTTCTTTGCTAAAAATGAGATTTAGAAGATGATTTAGATTTTATGTTTATTTTTTTACCTCAAACTTTCAAGATTTGGTACAGCAAGTAATGCTGGGATGTTGATGAATCGTTCATTTAAGATCAACCCAAGAGGTCGTTCTGAGTTGTCGAGAGCTTTTTTGATAAAATTGGTACATTCTTCGGAGGCGTTTGTCGCACTCAGTTCAACAAGAAGCGACCTCAGCTGCTGTACAACTTCCTCCCCTCTTTCTGGTCCGAGGCTTATGGCGCTCGTCACCGAAAACACGCTCGTCAAATCATCATCGTCATCTTCATCTTCCACATCTTCGTTTAACTCTCCCGCTCCGCTTTGCTACGTTAAGTTTAGCATTTGGTTATTGATGACAATATGTTACCTTGACGACACTTCCGATGTTATTCTGGCTGATTATAATGTCAGTCAGTTCACCCAAGTTGAGATGTGCTTTTAAAAATAACTGAGAAAGAAGTTGCTTGATTCCGTGATAATCGGAGTCGATCGGGCTTCTTCCTTCAAAATCAACTTGTATCTCCTAAAACAAAGGGAATGTAGTAAAATCCATCCAAATAGCATCTTTATAGTTTCTTGATAAAGGGCATGAGTCCACCTCCTGTCAGAAACGTCCACAGGGTAGGGCCCCTTCCCTACGTTCCAGAACCAAGATTCAACCAGCTAGGTGAAATAAATTACAAAACACGAGGAATCTCACCTCTTCGCCGGCATACTCGACTCCTTCCTCGTTTTCGCTCACGTCATCCTCAGACTCATCGCTCCCACTATCTTCATATCCATAAGCTTGCTTTTTTGGCGGTGCTGACATTTTATTCAATCACTTTTTAATAAAGTTTTGCGAATAAATTACGTCAAAACGTGCTTACAGATTGGTAGGTTATTAACCGGTTATACAGTGTGACCACTTGTACAAAAACCATGATTAATCCATCAATGGATCCAAAGTTTGGACATATTAATCAATTCGATCAATTTAAATTTTGTTTTTATTCCCAAATTAAATATCTATTAATAAAAAGAGTTATTCTTGTGTTTTAAGTTGGCGACACTGCCTTATCTAGAGCCAAGTTGGAACTGGAAAGGCAACCTGTCTGATCCTTCCCACATTTCTGATTTCTGTCCCATTTCTTTATTTTCGTTATGTAAGATCAATTTTTATACCTCCAAGCCCATTTTTATTAGTTTAGCGTCCTGAAAATTAAATTCAGGCGTCTTCCTTTATATTTTGTTTGACGGTGATGTGCTTGGTGTGAAATACCTAAAATCCATCGAACTACGTTACTCATCGCTTATAATGAATACCACTGAAGAATCTCTTGAAACTGGCTCTTCAGATGAGCTAGAATGTAAGTTGCCATGGTTACGGCTTCATTTAAGACTCTTTTATAGATGAAACGATGGAAGAGTTGGATGCAAACCTGCCAAAAACGGTCACTCTTCTCTCAGGGCCGAATGGTGCCAAACTTTATTTGATAGGGACTGCACATTTCAGCATTGAAAGCCAACGAGATGTTTCAAGGGTATGGACCTGTTCTATTTTTGCTTCTATTTAATAAATACTCTTTAGGTGATAAGGACTGTCAAGCCTGACATTGTTGTCGTCGAATTATGCAAAGGGCGATCCAACATTTTAAAGATGGACGAAAAGACAATTGAAGAGGAAGTCCGTTCTTTATCAATGGGTATAGCAACATTCATTTACCGTGAAGCATATGGTGGCGTTTTCAATTTAAAACACCTATGTGGACCAATCGACTTGAAATTTTCAGGGATCGTACTACCCATTATAAACCAGTGAAATCCACTAAAAAACTAAAGACTATTTTCTGCCAGATGTCGAACCTTGTTTACCAAGAAAAGACCCTTTTCAGGCAGATATAAAACCTTACTCGACTAGAATGGCCCGTTTATGAGAGATTTGGAACCTTTCTGCCAGATTTTAATCCTTTTTTGACTAGAAAGACCCCTTTTTGCCATATTTCGAACCGTATTCGTCAAGCAAAGACCCTTTTCATTCAGATCTAAAACCTGACTCTACTAGAATGGCCCGTTTATGCGAGATTTTGGACCTTTTTTGACTGGAAAGACCCTTTTCTGCCAGATTTCGAACCTTTTTACTAAGAAAAGACCATTTTTAGGCAGATTTAAAAGCTTAATCTACTAGAATGGCCCGTTAATGCGAAATTTGGGATCTTTTTATTGACCAGATTTCGGACCCTTTTCTGCCAGATTTCGAACCTATTTCCCCCAAGAAAAGACCCTTTTCTTTCAGATTTCGAACCTTGTTTACCAAGAAAAGACCCTTTTCAGGCAGATTTAAAACTTTAATCGACTAGAATGGCCCGTTTATGCAAGATTTTGAACCTCTCTGCCAGATTTTGGACCTTTTTTTGACTGAAAAGACCCTTTTCTGCCAGATTTCGAACCTTAGTTGTCAATAAAAGACCCTTTTCAGGCAGATTTAAAAGCTTACTCTACTAGAATGGCCAGCTTTTGTGAGATTTCGAACCTAGTTTGCCAAGAAAAGACCCTTTTCTGCCTGATTTCGAACCTTGTTCGTCAAGAAATGACCCCTTTCAGGCAGATCTAAAACCTTACTCTACTATAATAGCCCGTTTATGCGAGATTTTTGACCTTTTTTTTTACTTTAAAGACCCTTTTCTGCCAGATTTCGAACCTTATTTGTCAAGAAAAGACCCTTTTCAGGCAGATTTTGAACCTTATTCAACAAGAAGTCCTTTTTTTCAGCTTTTGAACCACATAACTAAGACCCTTTTCAGCCTAACCAGCCAGATTTTAAACCTCTTTTTTACTAACCCTTTTCTGTGTTTTGAACCTTTTTCAACTTTTGGGTCAGATTAATCTTTTGATGTATGCAATTTAAAAATGTCAATCAATTTATGATTTCAGAAAAGATGATCTCGATTATTAAAGAAAATGGCGTAGTTCAAGGCATGTTGAACATTCTTCTTTTAAACTTATCGGCCCAATTGACTCGTGATTTGGGAATGGCACCCGGTGGCGAATTCAGAACCGCATTCCGAGAGGTCAAAAAGTTGCGACATTGCCTCTTCCATTTCGGCGACCGTCCAATCAGAGTGACCTTAAAAAGGGCATTAAACGTACTTACTTGGTGGGAAAGAATCAAGCTTTCCGTCTCGATCGTTTTTCAAAAACCTAATATCAGGTTAGCCATATTAAATAACTTTTTTAAAATTTCTTTTTAGCCATGAAGATGTTGAAAAATACAAGCAGTACGACTTACTCGAATCGATGCTTGAAGAACTCACCAACGAATATCCGAAACTTGGCCAAGTCTTTATAAACGAGCGAGATACATTTTTGACGTACAGTCTGCAACTGGCGACTGCTGTGACTTTCCCTCCAAGACTCAATTCCGACCGAACGGCTGCTGTCGCTGTCGGAATAGTCGGTCTCGGACATACTCCAGGCATCTTAAAACTTTGGGGGACCGTCAAAGATTCCGATATTCCTCCCATTTTATTGTAAGTGATTTCACCGAAAAATTATAAAATTCACATATTTTTCAGGGTCGACGAAAAGCCAAGTAAAGGATACTTCAAAAAAGCCGTTTTAGCCACATTAGTATTATACGTAGGCTACAAAGTCACAAAAAAAGTCTCGCCAACCTTCTTCACTAAAGTTATGACAGCCATAAAATTTTAACCAGTAAAAATTCCATTTTCTTCTTAAGTTTAAACGTTTTTCATCGGATTTATGGTACTGTTATCAAAATATATGTTTTATTTTTATTATTTATTTATATATAAAATATAGACAGTTTTATCCACGTTCGCAGATTATTTCGACGACACTTGGCTCCATTAATGCTGGCTTGGGGCATCGCATGATTGCACTGTTGAGAACCTCATCAAGAAGAAGTTGAACAATTCTGAAAATTTAAATAATAATATAAAAAAAATGTGGTATGGAGGGGGCACCCCATAACCCAAACTTTCTCAAAAAGTTGATGCTCTACAGATCTCTCCACCAACACTAATTTATCTAAGTTATAATTTTGGGGAGGAAAAAAAAAATAATTAAAAATTAAAAAATAAATCAAAAATTATATATACGTAGCACCCGATAATGGAGTTTCACTGTCAGACATACAAACATCAATAACTATCGATCTATTGAGAAATTCGAAAATCCGCTTTATCATTTTCAAGATAATGGGTTTAACTTTTATTGTGTAAATTTTTATAAAGATCGGATCAGAATTGTAGGAGAAAAACGCCAGACAAACAGAAACCCAGGTTCGAGGGTAATACAATAACTTTCTTTTTGAGAAAGTTAAAATTGATTTATTTCAAAAAAATTACTTTTCATCAGAAACGTATCTCCAAAGGTAAAGCTGAAGGTAGTGGACGTCAATTTGTATTTGCTGAAGTCCATATTTGCTGTATGTTTTAAGACGTACGCATTCTAAAAATGTTTTAAGGCCAATTTTGATAACTCCGGTCAAAACTGAACTTTTTGTTAGCTCGACGGGAGAGTAGATTTCGATTTTGTCGGAGAATATTTTGTTTAGGTTGTGTGTGTAGCTGTGGCTTGTGGATGGTGACCAGACTGAGGCTCCTACTGATCTATGATGGATGTGACGGGAACCGGATCCTGGGTCTGTTGGTTGAGCGCCTTCTTCAAAAAGAGATCCGACTGCGGTATCCGAAAGAGCTAATTCTTCCAAAACTCTTTTCATGACAGTCCTCACATTTCTTGGTTCCGATCCAGTCATCCAATCTCGACTTTCAATCGAAACACGAATCATCTACGAAAGAATTAATGAAGAAAAACTTTGAAATGCCTTACCCTGCTTATAATATTCCCTTGCATTCGCACATAATGGCTGACAAGCTCCTGCGCACCTATTAACATCTCTTTACATAATTCCTTCCTTTCTTTGGAACTTTCTTCAGTTAATTTGGTGCCAAACCACTCGTCCACAAGTCCAAGCTTAAAATTTAAATAAAAAACATTGATTTTAATGCTGTAATTACAAGATGGTTGACGTGTGTGTTTGAAAATTCGATGCAAAGATTGGCCAATATGAGAAGCGTCGATAGTGCCGGGGTTGGCTGTTTTTTGGTGAAATTTGTCGATGAAGAGACGATATGACGAAGAAAGTTGACGACCAGCGTATTGACTATAGAATCCATCGAGAATTTCGTCATGAAATTTTTGTCCAGAGTAAACGAAAGTTCTGGCTGTATGAATAACTAAAAGAAAAAGTTGAAAGATGCCTGTGATTCTTATACATCGTTTGAAAGGTCTTAACGTACAGTAAAGTGTCCTAAAACCGCTTTGATTCCTTCAAAAACGTTCATGACAAGACTGGCCGAAAGTTCAGCGATATCATATTTTTCTTTGGCGACACTCTCTCGGACACTTCGCACAAGCTCATTCAGCTTCTTTTCCAGCCCCTCCCTTTGCGACACAGACTGCTTTTCGCCGACTTCTATCACAATTTGAATACCCCTCCTAGAAAAGCAAAAAAATAAAAATATTCATGAAAAATCAAAAACATACTTTACAAATCGCTCGTTGTTCAAAACAGTCGAAACTGAATTGAGTTTGAATAAAATATATCTAACGAGCGAACCAAAATGGGTATTTCGCAACTTTCATGATCTTGCAACACGCGATTTCGAATGCGATCAAGATATTTGTCCATTTGCTCGAATATGAACTCATTTAAACGTCGTAAAGCGTCTTCCATATCACCATGATTTGACCTTACAAAATATGTTAAAATTAATTTTTTAAATATTTTCAAAATACCTGTCTTCCATAAACACACTTTTGTAAGAAGTGACCAAAAGGCAAAGCTCGCAAAGAAACCCTCTGTTGGCTATTTGCACATAATCGACCAAATCCTAAAATGATAATAATTTTAACCGTTTTTATCATAATGAACAAGTTCTGTGCCAAATTTTAAATTCATCGATTCCCAGGAGGTAAGAAAATATGAGGGCGAACTTCAACTCAAAATGGGATTTTCTCAGCTCCCTTACAACTGATATACTTGAAATTTGGCACAACTCTTGCCTATTATGAAATGACAATGCCCTAAAAATTTCAAGTCGATCAGTCTACAGGAAGCAGAAAAAATTAAGAATTCATGGGCACAGGAGGAAAAGTTTACCGTGAACACAATGGCGTTGTTTTCCCAAACTCCCTCTGAACCAACCAACTTGAAATTTGGCACAGGTCTTATCTAATATGAAAAGGTAATGCCCTAAAAATTTCAAGTCGATCAGTCCAAAGGAAGCAAAGAAAACGCAAAATGAACATCTAAAGTTAAGTAGAACTTAAACTCGTTTTCCCTTGTTAAATAAAACCTACATCTCCAGTGTTTTTAGATTCCAAAATGAATAAATGGTCTTGAAGTCTGGATGAAGCATGATCTAAATATTGCGAGTAAAGACTGTCAGGAGGTATTCCAAGCTGAAGAAGAAGTTGGACGCTCTGCGTCAATTCCTGGGGAGTCGAATCTTTATTTTTAAGTCGCTCGTAAAGAACAGATTTGAGTCGCTCGACGATCGCCAGACAATCTTTTCTAATTCCGCTGAACGACTCCAAATGTGCATAATGATCGAGGACCTGCCTCGTCTGTATATAATCATGAACAGCCTCAGCATAATTTCCTTCTTCAATTAGCGACTTCAGCTTATTCGGAAGCTTAAAAAGAAACTGGAGCCTCTCCAGGAGAGAATGGGTCGCAACTAATTTGGCAATTTGCTGCCTCGTGTCATGAAGTGTGCTCGAAATCTGCCCTGAAAACTGAGTTATAGAATCCATATTCTTCCCCAACGAATCCATCTCGGCTTCCATCTGCTTAAAATCAGTTTTCATCTAAAAACAAAATCAGTAACAACCATCGCCTCAACCAAATCATACCTTTCGGATAGTATCAGTCGCAGAAATAAACTTATTGTAATTCTCATAAACCAAAGTTTGCATATCAGAATGCAAACTTTGTGTATCTTTCACTATGATTTCTTCTTTGTCCATAACTTCTCGAAGGTCATTTTCCTAAAAAGATGTTCATAAAACAACAAAAAAAATGTCTAAAATACTAACTTTAAGCATTTTTTGAAGAAACATGTCAGGATTAAAGTAATGACCATTTATGTCAAATGGATTCCCTTGTTTAGCACCTTTGTTGTCCGATTTATCCATATTTTGATAATAAGTTGACAAAACAGCAAAATTTTGACACTCGTTATCTCTTATCACAAAAAGCAGTGTGACCAACTAAGTTTTTGAATGACAAAAATTTCTCTAAAAAAGGTCTTTTTAAATAGTAAATATAGATAATTTTGTGTTTTTTGAGCTCGCTGTTCTTGATTATTTTAATTTTTTAGTTTTTAGGAGATATGGGACTTGGTTGTCAAAAGTTTACTGCCCTTGTACGCCATCAAGCGACATAAGTTCAAACTATTTAGGGTCAAGTTAAAAAAAAATAATAAGGTAGGTAAACTAGCCAAAAATTTGAAGTTTCATCAAAATGTGCTCAAAGTGACCAGTTTTGCTCATTTAATTAATAACGTTGAAATAAAATGGTTGACGTGAAGACTTTTTCGCTTTATCCTATCGAAGAGAAGGAGGGCGATGGTGAAGACGATTTGATCGAGCAGTACGTACAGGACGTTAAAGATTTCAGTTCGCAATACGGAAGCGACATCAGCATCTCGTACACCGCATATAACATATCAGGGCAGCCAAGCAAGTTCCCAGATTATGGCGACTTCCCGCAGGCGTTCGTTATGGTGAGAAGGAAAAAATGACACTTCTAATCTTTAGTTCACTATTGGTGTGGAACGGGTCTACCTAATTTACTGACCAGAGAAAAACTACTGATGCAACCGGGCTGAAATTCGGCAGAGATGCATATTTTGATTGGTAGCACCGATCCTCGAAGGAAATTTTCAAATTGGACTACCGGAGATCTCAAAAAATGATCACCAACGGGGGTAGAAAAAACGTACTACCGGACAAACTACTGATGCGTCCAAGCTGAAATTTGGCAGGGATTCATATTTTGATTGGTAGCACTGATCCTCGAAGGAAATTTTCAAATCGAACTACCGGGGGCGGAGATAAAAGGAGGTAGTCCGATAAATTTCCTTCGAGGATCGGTGCTACCAATCAAAATATGAATCCCTGCCAAATTTCAGCCCAGTCGCATAAGTAGTTTGTCCGGTTGTACGTTTTTTCTCTGGTCAGTAAATTAGAAACGTCCGTGTGGAACCATTACCATTCGATCCAGCGTCCCAAATTACATAAATCACTAGATACATCAAAAACCTCAGTTCTTAGCCCCAAATTTTTGATTTTAACATATCACCATCTTTGAATTTTTTCAGCGAACTTATGGAAAATGGTGGAACCAAGCTCCATCGAAACCAGTTCCGATCATGGCTCGAAATTATCGAATCGAGAGTGAAGATTACATTGGTAAAATGATCACCAAAAGGTTTTTTGTTTAATAATTAAAATTACAGATATAACATTCGAGCATGAAGTTTATCCTGAAAAAGTTAGCATATTCGAGACCTTCAATCCAGGTTCTGTGGTCCGCATCTGGGCGGGTAATGGCTCCGGAGTCTGGAAACTCCTTTGGGAAGGTGAACCGCAAATCGTCGGACACCGCCCTCGCATTTTCTCACCCGAAATCCGCCCCATCAACTTCCCAACAAGGTAACATGAAGATTAAATAAAAACATTGTAAAAGTGAAAAACTGGTTTTTAAAGTTTTATATCTCAGCTCCCTGTGAACCGATCGACTTGAAATTTTCAGGGCTTCTTACTATTGTATTAGAGAATGTCTGTGTAAAATTTTAAGTAAATCGGTCTGCAGGGAGCCAAGATATAGACACCCGAAAATTTCAAGGTTTAGCTTTGCAATTTTTCACTTTTTTTTTAGTTTACTTCGCCTTGAATTCAACCATTCTCAACTCGATTACTACACAGAACTTGATGCAGTTTCGCTCCTCGGCTCTCGAACGCCCAATAAAGAAGTCAACTTTGGAAAAATAACATCGCAGATAAAAGGATTTAAAATAAACGCTATAACTAATGATGTAATTATTTAAATAAAAAAAAATCATTTTCTTTACTTATTTTTATTGTTTCAGCTCGATATTTTGACCATACACAAAGATTTATCAACTCTAGTGCACTCCTTACTGGAAGACATTGATCAAGAAATTGAAACCTCTTTGGGATCATGCAGTGGCCCTTTTAGCAACCTACCAGTAATTTATTTCCTACAAATTTAAATTAAATTTAATTTTTATCTTTTAGGATGAGACCATTTTAAGAATTCTAGGCTATCTTGATTTAATTTCGCTGTCCCGCTGTGTTCAGGTCAACAAGCACTTTTCACAATTGGCCAGCGATACGATGCTGTATACAGAATTGAATTTAAAAGTATTTCTTTTTTGGTGAAGTGAGAAAACTTAATTTTTTTTTTCAGCGATATTGGTTTTGTGTTAATGCCTCCACATTAAATACTCTCTCATTCCGATGTCAATATTTACAAAAACTCGATCTTTCTTGGTGTGGAAATTACGAGCAAATTCTTCCTTCTAATTTTACATCGTATGTTTGTTGTTCATCATGTTCCCTGATTTTTGTTTTTTAGTTTTATAAATCGATGTGGAAAGTTGATAACGCATCTAAGGCTTGATTGTTGCCGCTATATTGATGATGACTGTATCAAACAAGTTGCTTATACTTGTCGCAATTTGAAAGGTAATTTGTTGTAAAGTTGGTTTTGAAATAAATTTTTTTAGAGTTATCGCTGCGAAATTGTTCTAAAATTTCTTCTGAGGGCTTTCAAAGTTTGACCAACATCACATCTTTTCAACGTCTTGATTTATACAGGACGTTTATTGAGTGCGATCCTCTAGTCAAAATATTGACGCAGTCTCCTAAGTTGCAGCATATAAATTTAGGTATTTGTTTTTTCTATATTCTGGGGTTTTTCATTTTTTCTTTAGGGTCGTGTGTCAAAGTGTCCGGGATGGACGAAGTCGCTCATTCGTTGGGGAAGTTCAATCGAGAGTTGATTTCCGTTGATTTTTGGAAGACGTACAGTTTGACTCCGAATGGTGTCAAATCGCTGGCGAACTGTTCTCAACTTGAAGAGATCGATCTCGGATGGTGGTACGTTTACGATTTCTTTTTGAGATAAATATTTAATTTATTGCAGCCTTGGAGTCTCCATACCTGGAGAATGCCTGACAGCTTTGGCTGCCGGATGTCCAAAACTGCGCAAACTATTTGTCGCTTCTTTACGTGGAATTACAGACAGGGACTTAATTCCTTTTATAAACAACTGCCCACACTTGCAACAAGTCGACCTATTAGGAATAAGAAGTATAACACCTCAAATCTGCTACAGGTAATATTCAAAAATTTCTTGAAATTGTGACTTTTTTTTTAAAGATTTCTGACGACATGCAAAGAGTTGCGCCTCTTTGACCTTAGTTTTTGCGATCTCATACAGGACTGCGATATTCGAGAGTGGAGAGTTCAGTTCCCGCTTGTGAGCATCAAAAGGAGCTTTCAGCGAGACGGAGTCCCTTCACCTTTCCAACACTATTGAAGAATTGGTTTTAAAAGTCTGATTATGTCCTTCCAAAGCTCCAAAGCTGTGATATCTTCTTGATACATCTTTTTTTAAATGTTAGCGCCAATAACCTCACCATAGTCAAACATGGCTCACAGAATGAAAACATTCAGTATTGGTTTTAAGCCAAAAGTTCCATCTAATGGGCATCCTCCATGCTACAGTGAAGCTCAACGTAACACATTCTATGCGAATTTCATGACCAAACGTTTAAACTGGTCAATGTAATTCATGTTCCACTGTGGTGTATTCCCTATCTGCTATTTTTCAACTCAGGGGATTGAGGCAATGAGTAGTACCTTTTGTGAGGTACGATTTGGCCAAATCCTTCAAATATTTGTGTAAGACACTTGACCATGTGCCTGTGGAGTTTACTATGTTCATGGCCCTGCATTGAATGTGTTAAGAGGAGTTAGTAGTCATGATTTCCATTCTCCCTATAATAGTTTTGGCCAGGATAACTTCCGAATTTTGACCCCTCTGTGAGAATTTGCCTTTAACTTTTGGTAATCACAAGTCTTCATTTAACAAAACAATGAATCTCAATGACAATTTTTAAAAACAAAAGGTTGTTATGTAACAAGAGTGATATTTTAAGATATTTTATTAGATTTCTCTTTTTATTATTTTTTAATAGTTTTAAAATGGGGGATTTATAGAGAAGTGATTTTTTAGATAGTCGTTTTTTCTTCTTTTGGTTTGTGATTGAATTTTTTATTTAGTTCCTTATTTATTTTTATAGCATTCCATTTTTTTTTCTATTTTATTAATAAATTTTTTGCTCATATATTGTTAAATTGATAATAATCTATTACAGTTAAATAAATTTAAGAGAAAAACTTTTATTTTTCTTCTTCCTTATAGATCACCCTCTTGTAGATAAAAAAGTGACAATGTAGGTCACCCCCGTAAAACTCACAACATGGATGATAAAAGAAGAAAAATGGCCGATAGCGTATTTTTATTTTGTACAGGAAAAATACTCGATATAAACACGACTACATTGAATACATTATTGGCTTTTTTCTAAACATCGATTTACATCACAAAACTATACAACTTTCTTCTGTTCAAAAGCTTTTCTAAGATACATCTTTTGAAATTGACTTGAGTTGCCGAACTTGGTTGGTCATGTTCGCCTGTAAGTGCGAATTTCAAGGGGAATCTAATCAGGCTTATTATTTTATTGTTTTTAAGGTCGGTAGTAAGCTAATGAAGTAGAAAATCATGTATGAGGTCAAAGAAGTCAATTTTTGCTTTATTGTACGATAAAAATGCATAGACCACGATTAATTAAAAAACTAGGGTGCTTCCTTGTTGAAAATATATTTAAAAAGTTCAATATAAAAAATTATTTATTGGTCAGTACATGATTTTCTGCTCCTGACTAAAAGGGTCTCTTCTAATGAAGTGCTCTAAAATCAATTTTTCGTCTATGGTTTTTTTTATAAGCAAATAAAAAAGAAAGGAAAAAAAAACATCCACATATTGCCTAAAATACAAGTACACTAAGAGATTACATTTTTAAATTATTTAAAAAAAAACCTTGAAGTTACCTTATGAAGGCCTTCAAGCTCTGAAATTGAAAGATTTCTTTGGCTTTTAAAATCACAAAATTTGGTAACTTGAAATGAAAACACCTTTTAGGCCAAAATTGCGTTAAGTAGCGAACAGGAACTGTAAAAAAAAAAACGAAAATAAAAGAATATCACAACAAAGATAACTTTTTAAAGTAGGTAGCTTTATAAGGGTGAGTCCTAACTTTAGTGTTAGTATAGACAATAGAGCTTTTGCAGAAAAAACCGCTGAGACACAATAATATCATGTAGGTATGTAGTTGGAGTGTTTTTCCTCTAGGTTTTCTTTACTTTTTAGCCAAAAATTTTCAATCTGACCTCACTAATAGGGGTGTGGTGGACCTAGGATACCAGAGTATGGTGGGTGTAGGTTATTCTAGGTATGCTGAGTTTGGGGTATTGGGTGTGCTGGGAATGGGGATAATGGATATAGTTTATGCAGGATATAGGTTATGCTTGGTATGGGGGGGGTATAGGTTATGCTGTATATAGGTTATAAAAGTGTCCGCGTTTTAACTAAAAAAACTCTTACAATAAAGAACCAACATAAATTTCACCCTTCATGTTTTAGTGTAGGAGCACTACAGTCGTTAAAGCTTTTCAAAATGATTTCGATCCTTTCAAAAATTCAGCCAAAAATATAAGTACTTATTTAAACGATAAATAAATTAAAAAATTAATTACCTCCTTAACCTCCAGAATAAAGCGCTAAAATACCTTTTAATACATGGTAATTATTTGCCAGTTTAAATATAATAATACTGATTAAAACGAGACTGATAACATTGCACATTTGATGGAAATAATAATGAGGCACTGGAGATTCTAAAGCGAGCAGTATCAGTTTAAAAACTGGATTCTGAGGATATTCTAAGGTGGGATAGGCTACTTTGTGACCCGAAGTTTGAGATAAATGCAGATTCGGATTATAAATGCATAACTGATACTGAAAACTGTCGCTGAAAATGAGGTGATAATTCAATTCCGGGTGCAAGGGAAGCTTTAAACAGCGATAAGCTTTGTTTTGCAACCGCTAGAAGCCCAGACTTCTCTGAGACGGTTTGTCTCCGCAGATGCCTGGTAGTTGGCAGAGCGAGCCTGCTTGAGCCTTCGAATGTCAAGGTTTGCGCCTAAAGTCTGCATCCCTTTGGCGAGCTTCGTCAAAGGCGAGAGTACAGCAGCTGCGGATGCAGAAGGACTCGTCAGAACATTCGTCGCAGTCGAAAAGCCCGATTTGATCGACCTCAACGCATTTTCGCTCTGCGACGCTGTTATCCCGCCCAAACTCAGCTCGAGTTTATTACTCGTCTTCACCTCTTCAGGCTTCAAATGTTCCACATCGTCCACTTCTCCTGATGAATGTGAAAACGTTCTGACCTATCATACAATTTAATTTAGATATATAATAAAAGATTCATTTACTTTAAGCTCTGAAGGTAATGCAACACTTAAACTCATATCATCCAATCCTTCGCAGATCACATCTTCAGGATCAACATCGTCTTTGTTGATCGTTGTGTTTGACATGACAATCCCAACATTCGGCAAAAACGTATCATTCGTTTTTCCTTCTTTATCTGTGCAAACAACTTCATCTTCTTCTTCAGACGAGTTTCCTCCCACCGTGAACTCCTTATTTCAAAAAAATCAAAATGTCAATTTATAAAGCAGAAAACTTACAGGTACTTGAACATTCTGTGCCGAATCCTTTCGTTTTGTGTTAAAAGTCATTCCGATTTTGTTTATTTTTGAGGTCATATTTGTAATCGCTTTACTTCCTGAAAGGAAATTTAAAAAGAAAAACTTAAAAAAAGAACTTACCTGCACTTTTTATATTTTCTAATTGAGTTTCGGACGTGTTTCGGGTCATTTGGAGTGGAGCAAGTGTGTCATTTTGAGCAATTCGATTCAAAGTCGATCCGATATGCCATTGGACACGATCGTTGGAAGAAACTTCGACAGCAACTCGTACGCAATCGCATATCGCACGGAGGGATTCTGCAGAATTTAGGTTTTCAAAAGGAAGCCATTTTGTGTTCATTTACTTACCAACCATCTCATCTTCTGTTTTGATCACAATGGCGACGTTATTGAAAAATCTTAAATTGCTCGAGCGAAATGTATGGTGCGATATCATACCTCCGCCTCCTTCAACTTTATATCTGAACCTCAAACAGTATTGAATATTTTGCTTGTTCTTTCCCTGCAAAAAATCATTTGTAACTTCCACAATTTTATCAGATTTTTCTCTAATTCGTTTTGTAGTCAAAAACTAACCTTATTGAAGATTTGGAGAGCCGAATGTGATGCTCCTAAGTCATAGGGGCCCAATTCAACCATTGTTATGTCTTCTAAAGGTATCCGCTGGCATTTTACTACTTGATCAAGTTCATCATCATAACTGCACAAAAGGTTAAAAAAGAAACAAAACAAAAATCATAAAATGCGTACTCAGCTACATAATATGCTTCACGAGTTAAAATCAAAATTGTATCCATATCAGTTTCTTCAGGATCTCCAGACCTAAAATGTGCGAATAAAAATCTTCAGTATTTTTTCATAACTTACACAGGATCAGCATTTATGAGTCCCCATGCTCCCAGAATAAGAGAGGAATCAGTTATTAGAAGTTTTTTACAGTCTTCTATAAGTAGTTTGACATGTTCTGCAGTTGCGGAAGAATCTGTTTCATCATGGTCGTTGAGGACATCTTCAGATACAAGTTGCCCTTGCATAATATCGATGGTCGCTTGGCGATAAACGTCTTTGAAACGGCTCAAATAATACCTGAAAATTTTTCAAAATAAGAACTAACCTATACAGTCTTTTAAGAGACTTGAAAAACGTTTAAAATGAGTTAAAAATCAAACCAAAAAACGCCATTCCGTTATGAAAGCGAAAGCGGACTGACCTTGTCAGATTATAAGCAGCGAGTCCAAGAAAAAATTCTTGATCTAAACTTGTAGGGGGCGAATAAATATAAGGTGTGGCGAGGATATCGAAAAAATCGTAAACGAGAAGGCAGGAGGGAGAAGGGAGAGTGTAATTTGAACATTGACAAACTTCGATGCACGCTTGTCTCAAGTCGTCCATCAAGAGGCGCCTCAGGTAACTGCATTTTGAAACGTTTATTAGCAAGCCTCTTAAAATGTGGTGCGACCCCCAACCAATAATGCTAAACTGTGCTTAGAATATATTATTTACCGATTTGCTGAGTTCATTCCGTCTTTCATCATCCCAGTCAGCTTCCTTTCTCCTGTTCTAGTGTAGTCACCCTAAAACTCACAGTTAAAAATATCCTTTTAATTTAAAAAGTGCTTACTTTTAAAGCATTCGTGCCAGCATATTGTTTGCTTATTATGTCACCATTGTTAGCCCAAAGAAGTTGAAAAGTTGTCCTCATGGAATGTGAAAGATTACCTTCTGGAGGAAGAAGGCCAAGTTTGGTGAGCTGAATTTCCAGCATTGATTTACCAATCGCTGTCTAAATCAAAATTAAAAATTGAGATTTTTTTTGTTAAGTGGAACATACTTGAACAACATTGGTCCGATCAAGGCAATCGATGCAGTTTACTCTGAAAACTCCTTGCTGTAAGCAAATAATCCCTTGCTCGTCTTTCCAACTGAAGCCCATTTCCTGCATCTCTTCTTCGAGTTTGGATATTAAATAAGAAACGTTTTCAAACCTCATTCCACGACTGAAAAGAAGTTTTAAAACTTTTTATGTAATGGTATGGATGAGGAAACCCTAACTGGTACTTACTCAAAAAGTTCAATCCAACCTTTACACATCACCCCCAACTTTCTCACCACCACCCCCAACCTTAATTCCACCACCCCAACTTTCCCCCACTACCTTTTTAAGAAATTTAATGTTTATGTACCAATGCTCGTGAAAATCGAAAGTTGCATAAGTCAAATTATCTGAATTGTACTGCATGATTTGATGTGTGAAGCCATCCCAGATTACTTTCTCTTTCCCAGTCTGCTCGACTAAATTTACAATGCAGACATGTTTGTAACGGTTTAACTCGTCTTCGATATGTTTTTCAAATGCTACCTTGGTTTCAGCTTCGCCTAATAAAAAGAAGAAAAAAAAATTAAATTGTGAAGATGTTTGCAGGGAACTACCTTTGTCAATATGAGGAGGCGGACGGTATTTGTACCCTGGCTGGGACCAATATAAAGGGACAGAACCGCGGACTTGAACGAATGATATGTAATGTTCAGGTGTAGCGACAAACTGTTCGGTTTCTACATAGTTGGCACAGTTGCCATCTTCGTCTAATCCACGTCTCTTGTACCTCGTCCCTGCTCTGTGGCGACTCCTTCGACTTACGATACCGAGTGTCACTTTCTAGAAGAAGCTATTGAAAAGAGTAAACAGCTTAAAAATTTACTTCTGATCTTGGAATTCCAAAGGTCATCGGGTCCAAATCCATGATGCACTGTTCGATTTGTACATATCCTTGGATTATTGGTAAAATCCAAGCTTTGGCAAGATTATTCTAAAATAAATTTATAAATATATTTTAGGAAATCCCTTCATTCTGACACTTACATTTATTTGGAGTATATCACTGAGCATATTTTTGTTCCAGAAAAACCTGTCATCTATGCCATTATTGTCAGAATGGCGTCGTTGAAGGCAATTGGTTAAATCAGACTCTGGACTACCGGGAGGTCCGACGCAAAAATAAAATGAATCCGTTTCGGTAAAAACTCGCTGTAACTCCTCCAGAATCCTCCTTTCGAATTTCTCCCTTTCTTTTGTATCTTTCTTGACCCCTTTGACCTAAAATACAGAAAATTAAGGTCGATGTGAAGTTTTCAATTTTACTTGGTAGGTCGCCATGGCTGCTGCTTGTTGAGTCGTCGATTTGATGGAATTGGTGACTGATTTCATCGCACCCCATGTTTTCGTCAATGAGGCCTTTTGGGGTTCAAATAATGATGAATGAAGGGCTCCCCCTTTGTGCTTTTTACAAGGCTTAAGGCCAGAATCCGAATCTGGGCCGCAAGGATGGATAAAAGATATCGAGCGGATTTTGACGACTTTACGACCATCTGGCAAGACACCGACGTCATCAGTTTCCTTAATCAGCATCAGCCGCGCTTCACCGTCCGCTTTAAAGTCAACTTTACCGACCAAACCGTAGAACACACCAAGGCACTCGGGATCACCCGAATTCGCCAATTCCCATCCTAAACACAAAATAAATTAAAAGAAAACATAAAAATCAACCCTCAAACCTGGCTTAACTTCGATTTCCCCAGTTTTTCGACTACACCACAAACTCGACTCAGTATTCATCAAAACAAAATATTCGTCCGTTCTAAAAACTTCCATTTCCTGTAATTTATCACCCATTTTTGATCGTTTATTGCTTCTAAGACGGATTCATTACTTCAAATTTAGACTAAAGTTAAAAAATTAATAACTAAACTAAACAAAAACTTAAAAAAACTGATAAAAATCCTTGTTTTCCTTTATGATAACCAAAAACAGCTGATATGAGCGGGGGCGTTCCCAACTTGGGCGCTGGATCAGTGAATCAGTTCCATTCGTTCCTCATAATATTAGAGGAAGGATTTTGAAGCTTATTTTCCTAAATTTCAGCCCAAATGAAGGATTTTTGATGATTTTTTGAATGCTTAACAGCTTTTGGGCAATTCAAGAACATGTCTGGACATGCACGTCTTAAGGTTATCTTGGCCTAACCTTAAACTTGTTATGTTAGGTTAATCAAGGCTGATTAATTATTGTTTCTAATGCAAGTTTTTATGTTTATTTATTTATATTTTAAATATCAAAGAAACAATTATACCGAGATTAATTTCAATTGAAATTTTTAAGAGGAAAACACTTTGGGATAATGTACAAAAAATCAATTTAAATTGTGAAATGGTCAATAGATAACATTTTCTTTTTGAAGGGGGATCATATAAAAGGACCCTTGAATCGTCACATAAAGAAAAATGAAGCTTTTATTGTTTTTACCTTTATTTTTATTGCACTCGGTTCGTTCAACGACCGTGCATCTTTTTGAATGGAAGTTTGACGACATTGCAAAAGAATGTGTGGAATTTTTAGCACCGTACGGATACAGTGCTGTGCAGGTAATTTTTTTGTTTGTTCTGTAAAAAGCGAAATTAATAGACCAAAGGTTTCTCCGGTCAACGAATATGCTGTACTGGAAAACCGCCCCTGGTTTGAACGATATCAGCCTTTTTCATACAAGATCATATCGAGGTCGGGAAATGAAGAAGATTTTAGAAGGATGGTCAAAACTTGCAGTTCCGTCGGTATCAAGTTAGTAGTCTTATAATTTTTATTTAGGTAAATAAAAAATAATTTAGGATTTACGTTGACGTCATTATTAACCACATGACTGCTAATTTACCGAGCAATATAAAAGGAAGCGGAGGAAGCGATGCGGACACAAGTAGTAAATATTATCCAGCCGTACCATATTCTCATCAAGATTTTCATACAAGTTGTCAATTAAACAACTATCAAAACGCATCAGAAGTAATTAGTTTTTTTTTGTTTTTGTTTTTTCTGTGATTTCATAAACTACTTTTTAGGTGAGGAACTGCGAGCTTGTTGGACTCCATGATTTGGACCAATCGAAAGATCACGTGCGCCAAATGTGCATTAATTTTCTGAACGGTTTGATCGACATGGGCGTTGCTGGTATTCGGGTCGATGCTGCCAAACACATGTGGCCGAAAGATTTGGAATTCATTTATGGCTCGTTGAAAAATTTGAATACTGAATTTGGCCACAAAGCTAATACTAGGCCGTTTATTTATCAAGAAGTCGCTGATCAAGGAGGAAGTATCGTGACAAGCCAGGAATACACATATTTGGGACATGTGACCGAATTTAAATATGGGGCAGCCCTTACCGATGCTTTCAGAGGCAAAAATAAGCTTAAATCGCTTCAAAATTTCGGTAAGAAAACAATGTATTAAAAAAAACAACATTACAATAAAATTTTCAGGTGAACAATGGGGCATGTTGAACTCACAAAGAGCATTTGTTTTTGTCGACAATCATGATAAACAAAGAGAAAATTTAGACCAACTTGGATCATTTTTAAACCACAAATCACCAAAATTATACAAAGTATTAAAAAAAAATTTTTTCATTGGAATTAATTTTTTGAAAGATGGCAGTAGGATTTATGTTGAGTTGGCCATACGGGACGAAAAGGGTGATGTCGAGCTACTTTTTCGACAAAAGCGAACAGGGCCCTCCACACAATGACGATATGACAATCAAAAATGTCTCGAAAAATCCCGACCTAACCTGCAACGATGGATGGGTCTGCGAACATAGATGGAGACAAATATATTCCATGGTCAAATTCGACCAAGTCACACAAGGTTCAAGCAAACAAAACCCAAAACTTCAAATTCTAAATTATTATAGGAACTCCTGTGATGGACTTTCAACACAACGACATGAACCAAATTTCATTTTGTCGAGGCAATAAAGGCTTTGTCGCCATCAACAACGATAACTTCAACATGAACATCAACAGAAAAGTAATTTTTAACAAATATCCACTTTTTATAGACATGTTTTTTCTACAGGTTTGTCTTCCCAGTGGAATTTACTGTGATGTAATTTCTGGCTTGAAATTAGACAACAAATGTACAGGAAAAGTCGTAAAAGTTGATAACAATGGAATGGCAAATATTGAAATAAAAACAGATGAAGAAGACGGCATTATTGCCTTACATGTTGAGGTTGGTAAATTTCAAGCTTAATTATTCCTCTTTAATGTTTATTTTTTAGGCAAAACTGGACTAAAAAGGAGAAAAATGCCCCTAAAATATAATAAAACAATAATAAATCATTTATTTCAATACAATTTTTAAATTACAATATATTGCACTCATTTTTCATTACAAACCTAGTAGAAGAATTGTTAAATTTTTTAGATACACTAAAAGTAAAAAAAAGCATGCAGCATGCCACTTTTAGAAGACTTCAGTGCATAAGTAAGCTCTAAATAAAAAGATAAGGTTAATTTTAAACATGTATGGCTATTTTCTAAACATGAAACAATAATTTCTACATCGATATTATACATAATGAAAAAAATCTTTGGTTAAGTTGACATGCAGAGAAGATAGAACTAAAGAGATGGGCGAATACATCCAACGTACATTCTCAGGCGTTTTACTTCAGGCAAACAGGCCTCGCTGCCTGAAAAAACATCGAGTAATTAACAAAAAACTAAAAAGAATAAAGAAAAAACTAAAATGTTATCACAGAAAAGAAAAGCGTGCATGGGCACTGGAGAGGTTGGATGCCTTTGGGAAAGGTTAATCATACATAACCTTCGCATTTATAGTAACCTACTCATTTCACCTCGAAATCACGCTTGCAAGCTCCAATGACAGAGGAGCCCACTAACCTTTCATATTGCATCCATAACCACCCCAGTGTCCCAAGTAAATAATAAAAAAAAGAGAACCATCTAGTTTGTGCATTTTAATAAAATATTTTGTGCTCCTCTATACAAAACTACCATACCTCATAATTTAACATTATTTAAACATTTTTATCTACAATCAACATGCACGTGTATATTCGGATTCAACAAACCCTGCTATTAATGCCAATACCTTTAAGGCAATTAAAATTGAGTCTTAAATTACATTTATTTTAATTTGGCACATTGACATTTTTGGTCTCAAAATTAATACTGAAGAGACAATAATTATCAGCTAAGAATAAGGAAGTTTGGTATAAATCAGTACTGAAAAATTCACAGCTGAATCTGTTAATTGAAGAATTGGTAACTAAATTTTGGCACAGTAATTGACAGCCAAAATGTTGGCAACAATTTTTTTTAAAAATCCGTTTGGTGCACGTTGTTAGGAATGGAACGTGTGCGACTTATTTTGGGGGAAGACTGAAAATTTATGAGGCGAAAGAACTCAAACGGTCGTCTCTTTATCACTTATGACCTCAATCCGACCGTCTTCGGTTATTTGAATCTCGACTCTTGTCTCATCAATCGCCTCGTCAATACATTCCTCCATGTTTACCTTTCGAGTGGCGACGACATGACCCGGCCTCGCCCTTTTCGCCTCGACGCTTTTCATATAATTACCGGAAGCATCGGGCACATCGATTGGTGTCATCGTCATGATAACATCGTTCGGCGATGGCGTCAGATAAACGCTCGAAGGCGGATACATATACTTACTTTATTTCCAAAAATAAGCGTGAAAAAAATCAAAAACTTTATTTCCAAAGAAAAAAAAGGAAAACAACTATTGAATGGTCGATACGTACTTGTTCAAAGTTTCATAAAGGCCGTTATTTTTAATATAATCTATAACTTCGTTGGGAATCAAGTATTTCACACTTTCACCACGCCTTAAAGATCTTCTAATTTTTGTCGAACTTATCTCATTTGTGATCCACTCCTGAATGACAGCTATATTATTCTAAAAAATAAAAATAAATTTGAAAATTTAATTGGGCAAACGAGAATACATCAATGGCCCTAAATGCTCTTTCATTCCTACAACTCTACAAGTCTCATGATATTGAGGGAATCTGGTGGATAGTATCCCTAATGGTGGTTAACATTAAATAAAATGATTACCATGTGCTTGGAAAGGGTGTCTGATTCGTAGATAAATTTATAAGGATCACTTCCATGCCTGGTGACGACTGCAAGGCCATGGTCGCCAACTATAGTTTCGATCTGAAAAGAAAATAAGAGAAATCCAATATAAACAACAACATACGTCATGTTCGTTCCAAACACCAGGGATGCTAAAAGTTTCTAATAAATCAGCTCCACAGAGAAGCTTGACTGTGATGCCTTTGTCGTTGAAATCGCTGAACCTCTGGGCATAATCGACCCAAGCAGGTAATTCGTTGTTCAATTGACGTTTCGAGCCCAAATTGTCTGTCTGACACGAGTTCAATTTGTTCTAAAACGATAAATTTTAGTATGGAATTCAAGGCATAAGTTTCTTTACCTGATGATACTGGATTACTTTTAATGTTGGCTGCCATTCAGGTTGTTTGCATTCCCAATCGCTAAGAAAAATCCAGTTTGTATCCTGCACCGCGAGTTTGACTAACGCACATCGATGACTCGAAGAAATCAAGTCTTTCTTACCATAGTTGTCATGTACTGGCGAAATGATACCACAAACGACTTGATATCGTCCAGTTTTGTTTAAATAATCTTTCGCGATTTCTAAGAAAAAATGTAAAAATTAAATAGACTCAATTCATACAAACCGAATAGTCGTAAATGCATATTTGTTGGAGGGTTGAACGACCCGCACGATAAAAGGACAACTTTTGATTGCAACATTTTTAAGATTTGTGATTTTTTTTTAATGATGTTTAAAACGTGATGTGGAAGATTGTCGGGGAAAGTTTTTCCCCTTGATTTGGTCAAAGTTTCATGTAAAAAACGAAAATAAGAGATGATTCACAGCCAAAAGAAAAAAAAAAGATGGAATGAAATATTGATAAAATGATAACGAAAATGAAAGTGCACTTGACTTGATAAGAAACAGTGTTGCCATACGTGAAGAGATTTTTTCCCTCCTGCAGAGAAATTTTTTAACTTTTTCGGAGAGGTTTTGATTTTTATTGTACGATATCCATTTTTGACAGATTTTGATGAGCTTATTGTGAATTTGAGCTTTGGCTGCTCTAAAAGAACCCTACTTCTGAGACTCTAACCAGGGTTGCCCTTTTGCGTCGATCTTGTCATGCCATGTCAAAACTCAAAAAAATGTATCCAACAATTGGAAACAGAATTAGTGCAATAAATTGGAAATGGGCTGTCAAAGTGGGAAAGTTAAGAATAATTTGACAGCTAATTTAACACATCCACCGCCTTATTAGGGTGAAACCTCAGTTGTCAGAAATGAGCGTTACTATCCACAAGTCGTTCAGTCTTATCCAGTATTCCTCTTTATTTTTCGGAACTTTTCCATTTTACTATCAAGATGGATATAAAGTTTCAAAAATTCTAATCGCCGTCACATTCCTAAACATCCTCATTTGTCTAACTCACGGTTTATGCACTCCTTACGTCATATCCGAAGTCGACCAAACTCAACTAACTGCCGAGCCGGCCAAACCCATCCAGGGGGAAACCCCCACAAACTTGACAGATTATTTGAACACATTATACAAAAATCAAACTTCAGCAAGAATCGAAGTTATGAAACTTATCAATCCATTAATTTTAAACTTCATGAGCCTTGGATGCTTTTCCGGAACAGTTTTATATTTGACACCGAAATTTACTGATTTTATTTCCAATTTGAATCGAGTCGACAAACTATTCCATGTCAATGACTTCAAAACTTCATTATACTTATTTATCTATTTCATTTTTGACACGATCCCAGTCTGCCTTTTTTACATAATAGCCAATCATACTGGTAACATGGTCAACCTCCTTTGGGAAATTATGGTCGCCCTAAATAACATCTCTTCCTTTACTTCTGAACTTCAATTTTTATACTTCGCTCTTGTTTTAAAATCCAGATATGAAATCATCAACATTAAATTGTTGGATATCGAGAATCCTAGAGTTATCAAACTTTTCAAGACGGAGACACGCAATATCGAAATTTTACGCCATTATTACAAAAAGCTGTCCGAGATTTTCGATGAGTTGAATGAAATGTATAAACTCCATTTGTTGAGCATTTTGACTGGATCTTTTTTGAAAACGCTTTTTAATATTTATTTTCTGATCTCGACTTGGTTTTTTACATATCAGGGACTCTTGTATAATATTGAAAAAATACTTTGGTGCTTATTTTATTCATCGAGGTTTGTCATGTTGACAGTCGTTTCGTACAAAACTTCAAATGAGGCAAGAAAAAAGGCAAAATTATGTTTAATTTTTAAAATTTAAATTTCAGGCATCGAAGACGAAATGCGTTTTGTCTTCTATGTGTAGCAGAACTATGATGATCGACTTAAAAAAAGAGGTAAAGCGTACCCAAGAAGGGAAGTCATGTGGCCAACTTAAAACTGCTATATCTCACTAACGGCTTGACCGATTGTCCAAACAGACCCCTTTTTGGAAAGCTCTTTTAAAGGCCTTTCAAACCAAATCAGTTCCATTAATATAGAGCTAATCTTTTTGGAGATATTTTAGTCTAAAGACCAAAAATCACGGCTTAACCTGTGTGCTAACAGACTTCTTTTTAGAAAGCTTTTTTAAAATATTTCCCAACTTTTAAGTTCTTTATTTTTAGATTGAAATTTTTATACAAAATACGAATCGAAAATTCAAAATCACAGCTTGTGGATTGTTTACCATCGATTCAACTTTAATAGCCTCTGCAAGTAAAAAATATTAAAATATAATTTTATTTTTATTCATTTATTCAGGCGCTTGCTACTTGTGCGACTTATTTGGTGATTTTAGTTCAATTTAGGCCAGTTTCTTAAAAAAATTCGGACACTTAAAGATCTGTTTATTTATAAAATGTACATAAATAAAATAAATAATTAAAAATAGTTAATTTTTGTTTCTGTCTTTTCTTTATTTTTGTTTTATTTTTTTTATTTATTATTTTTCTTTATTTTTGTCTTTTCCCAAAGAACTAAAGAGGTGAGCAAAGCTTGATAAAGTTTGGCGTAAATGTTGGTCACGTGGATCTTGTGGAAGTGGAATTCTGTGGAATTTTTTGTCTTCAAGCTTGCGAGGATCTTCAAGTGCTTTCGATTCTTTACATTTGCCGATTTCTGGTATTTGTTGAGTTTCCTCATCCATTGAGTTAAGTTTTTCTAAAAAATAGTTTAAATGATATAACTCTTCAAGAAGGTTTTTCAGCATCGAACTGAATGCAAGACTTGTCTTTAGTATTTCAAGTTCTTCTTCTTTGGGAGAGGAGTCGGTGCTTCTTTTTGTGATCGATTTTATTTTTCCAAACACGCTGTCCATAAAAGAGGAAAATTTATCTTTGAGTTTGTCAACCTCTTCGGCGAAATCTTCTGCCAAATCTTCGACGAACGATGTCTTTGCTTCCGCACTGCGTCTTAAACGAATTTTCGGCTCATATAAAGGCAACTTTGCTTTTATTTTGTCTAAACTTTCTTCCAAACTTCTGAAAACAGATTTTAAATCTGGATTTTTTAGAGGAGCGAATTCTTCGATGTCAAAAAGCTTGTGTCTGGCTTCGGTAAGTTTAGATCGGACGTTTTCGAAGTCGAAGCGCCTTTGTTCTAGGAAATTTTTCAAATTTTCATTCGCTCTTCTTAACTCGCTTTCTTGAACTGGAGGAGGTATTATTGCCTTCGATTTTCCTAAGGTACCAAATTTTTTCCTCGTTTCTAGTATCTTTTCTTTCAACAATTCTGTATTTATTTGTCGCTGGACTTTGGTTGTCGTCGGTCCGTAATCGGGCAAACTTATGCTGTCGCCGGAATCGAGTTTTTCCATCGGCATGAAAACTTGTTCTTTCGTCAAGGGATCCATGACTTCAACATAAGGTGCTGTGTTATCTTCGTATTCTAGTTGGGTCAAATCGACTGGTTTGTTGGCATATTTTGCGTCCTCGGTGGTCACTATTTTGGCTAAGATTGAATTAATCATGCTTTCTTTTCTCTCGTTTATGAAAGGTTGGGATGAAATCTTTTGGATGTGAGTGCTATCTGCTATTTCTTTGTCGTTTTCAGTTTTTAATGCTTCGAATTCCTTTTCTGCTTCTTCTTCAACGCTTCTTGGATCCATGGGAATAACCGGAAGAGCAATAGGGATGAATGAAGGTCCAGCCATTGGTAACATAGGAGAGCCAGGATTAGGAACTTGGTCGACTGATGGTTCTGGGGATGGTAAGATCACTGGAAGTGGTTCTGCAGAGGTCTTTTGGTTTTCTATAATTTGGGATTCTTCAGGAGCTGGTGGTTCGACACCAGAATCAGGTTTGGATGGTTCATTCAAATCTGGAGTTTCTTCTTCACTTGAAATCGTTGAATTCGTTTGTCCTTCTTTTTCGATTCCCAGAAGAGTTTTGTCGATTTCGCTTTGATCTTCGTTTTCGCCGAAAAATGCTCCAACTAATTCATCATCTTTGTCTTCTTTCTCTTTTTCTTCTAAAGAGCGCTTTTTTCTTTCTCCCAATTTTTTGATGTCTTGTGAGGACCAACCGTTATCTGTATAAGCGATGTATGAGATCGAAATGTCTTTATTCTCATCAGGGATAATTTTGCTTTGAATAAGCTTTTTGTACGATTCTAACATTTCGGTCAAGTTTAACGGCTTGATCGTTCTTGTCATGATTCTTGTTATCAGTCTTTCCATCGGAATCGAAAAATCGATCTGAGAGCTCTTAGCTTTAGCATTCGGACGGACAATAAAAAAGATCGAATTTGGTGGCATCTCGAATTTTGGCGAAGAAACGACTTCTGGAGCAATCACCGGAAGATATCCATGTTGCATCATAAGTTTCTTCCCATTCAGGTAAGTCCTGAAAAACACTTTTATTAATAGACAATTAAGAAAAGTAATCTTACATTTTGTCATCGGAATCAAAAGTCAAAACATAAAGGTGAACATCCTCATTTTCCCCACTCTGAACATTCAGCTCGATTTTGTCCGGTGATTCGTTTACCCCAAACATCGTCAATGCTCCAATTTGATAATTTTTACCTAAAATTAAATAAATAAATGGATTTTTTTTTTATTTTGATTGTTTTTTAAATAAATACCTTTGTCAAGAAATAGTGTATCTTGTGCTTCAGTAGGCGTATTATGCGAGTAGACTTTGACGTTGCTGTCAAGAGGCAATTTAGTCTCAAAAACTTCATTTCCGACCAACATTTTATACAGATATGAGAACCAGAATTCCTTTAAAAAAATTAATTTCTGATATGACAAATTATGAAAAAACTTACTGAAGTTGGAGAGGTCAACGCGACATTTCCTGGCTTCCTGAAGACCATTGAGTATCCAAGATTTGCTGCCGATCCTAATGTTTTGGCCAAAGTCATAGCTTCTTCGAATGAGCCATCACTCTCGTCTTTCAAAGCTAAAAAAATTTATAAGAAAAAATTTTTTTTAAACCTAAATACTTACCCAAAACGACAGACTTGATCCTATCAGTGTTTGTGTTCGAAATTGTCTTTTTAAAATCATTTGAACTCTTTTCTAATGATTTTTCATTTTCTTTTCCAAATCTTATGAAAGATGAATTAGCAAATATTGAGTTCTAATGAAAACTTACGACATGACGATGCTTGAAACGGTAGATCCTGATTTTTTAATGAAATTTTGCACATTTTGAACTTCGTTGTCGTCGAAATCTGGTCCAAGTATAAGAGAATTTTCATAAATTGGATACATGCTTAAAATTTTCTTTAGTCTCCTCAAATCCTGCGTAAGTTCTTCCATTTTAATACTGTTTGTGTCTAGAAAAAACAAAATTTGATCGTAATTTTCATTGGTATCTTCAATAAAATTACCATATCCTAGTTGCCAGGATGCGTCATATCCTTTTCGGGCCATATATGAAATAAGTTTGTGCGAATTTTCATAGCGCCATTGACCATTCTCTCTTTCCATTGCATTTAGGCCGATAATGAGATCGAGATTGGCCTCTTTGACAAACTTTGCTATCGAATCTATTTCTTTTTCTGAAATTTTTTTAAAATTTGTTGTTCTTCAAAGGAATCGAGTACCTGTCACTGTTGTGTTTTCTTTAAAAAGTTGATTTCCGAAGTGCAAAAAATTTGTCCCTTGGCCGCAAATACGTACATAGCTTGGAGATAGACTTTTGGCCATTTCCATTGTTTGAGAGCTATTACATCGATTTTAAAACTTTTGAAAGAACTTACGTAAATGGAGCTGTGGAAGCTAACGTCATAGGGTCGATGGTCATACTCAAAAATTGTGAAGAAACGACATCTTTAATTTTATCACAATCCACAACTATTTCAATTGAAGAGCATTGAAAAAAGCTTTGTGATATGCTTAAAAGCAAAATTAGCCACAGAGCTTCCATCTAGAAAGCACACCAAAATTTTAAAAAATTGAAAATTAATTTCATCTTTACCTTCTGATGTGATCGATGGGAGTTCTTAACGCTAACTGTGCTCAACCCACATTAATTTTAGACAAAAAATT
Organism: Orius laevigatus; assembly: GCA_018703685.1. Taxonomy (NCBI): domain Eukaryota; kingdom Metazoa; phylum Arthropoda; class Insecta; order Hemiptera; family Anthocoridae; genus Orius; species Orius laevigatus. Next base: position 123,772 of record JAGWEN010000045.1, read on the forward strand.
TTTTTTCTTGGATCCAAAACCCTGGATTTTGTCAAAACAATAAACAAAATCTGACCCCCAAAGAGAGTTTTTTTATGCAATCTTTTGAGTCAGCCGAATTGAACAATAACATAATTTTGTGTGATGTAATAGGTCTTTTTAAAGTAACAATTTTTGAAAATTAAAATTGATGAAAAAATAGAAAAAGTGATTTTCAAAGCTTTTTTTCCTCCGAATTTTGTCTGAAAAGTACATATTTTTTATACTACAGGTAGACCTATGAGTTGTTTGAAGTTGTCTTTGAGTATAGTCCAGACTTGAAATTAGAAATTTTGTTTAAATAAGGAAGTACACCTTAATGTAACTTCCTAAATATAAAATTTAAATGAAGTTTGTAGTGGTATCACTGTCAAAGAAACGTAACAATCGGGGTTGCCAATTCACCTTGCTAAATGAACACCCGATCTACAACCCACTTGTCCATGGCAATAAAATATCCCAATTTTCAATAAATTACCGAATTTTCCTACATTAGGCTGCATGAAACAATTCAATTTGCTTTAAATCTTCCAATTTTTTGACATTGTAAAGTAGCCCAATTTGGCGGGAATACAAATCGATTTCTTGTATCGATAGTAAACATCGAAATTTTAAGTCTTTGACCTTGTTTGATAATAAAAATTTTTCAGGAGACCCCTGTCAGTCATGTCACAAGTCAATATTCATCAATAAATTATTACCCATTAAGCAATCCAATCTAGAATGCTGACTTTCCTTTTCTACTTGTACCATTTCCATTCATAATGTGGTAAGAATATCTTTGTTGTGTATTTAAAAAAAAAAAAAAGGGTTTAAAAGTCAAGTGGTTGGTGCTTATGTGGATTTGAACAGGTTTTCATAATGAAAAAGTGAAGTGTCGATGGAGGGCGAAGGGAAAATCTGCTCCGTCTGTGGTGATCAGGCACTCGGCTATAACTTTAACGCTGTCACTTGTGAGTCGTGTAAAGCTTTCTTTAGAAGAAACGCTTTAAAAACAAGGGCAAGTCTATTCTTCCATTAAAACTTGAACATTCATTTTTTCTTTTTAGGAGTTGCGATGCCCTTTTAAGCAATGCTGTTCTATCACTGCAGTAACGAGGCGTTTCTGTCAAAAATGTCGGCTTGACAAGTGCTACCGGGTCGGCATGAAACGTGAGCTTATTATGTCGGATGCGGAAAAGGAGAAGAAAAGGAGGAAGATTCTTGCTAACAAAGCGAAACTTGCTTCGGTCAAAAGTGGTGATGAGGCTAATGAAAAAAGCATTCAAGTCGCAGTCAAAGGGGTTGAGATAGCGACTCAAACTGAGCCGATGTCCTGCTCATGCCAATTCAGTGCCAACGCCCGTGCCAGCTCACCTTTAATGGCACCATCCCCTCCACCCGATACCGCTCAACTTGGATCCGATATGCCAACGTAAGTCTAAAATTGATAATTAATTACCTCACATAATTTTTTAGCTGTTCATACAACGTTCTTTCTCCTTTGAGACCACAAGAGATTCTTCTTTTGGATGATTTGGTCAATGCAAGTAAAGCTTTGGATGCTCCTGTTGATGAAGAAATGAATAATTTACCTGTAGACGAATTTAAAGTTAGTTTCTTTTATTTTATACTCGTTTTAAACATTTTCTCCAGAGTTGCGGCTCAAAGAGCCTTTTGGATGTCATCAACTTGACTGCGATTGCGATCCGTAGATTGATCAAAATGTGCATGCGCATCAGCGGATTCAGAAGTTTATGCGATGAAGATCGTATGACTCTTTTGAAACAAGGATGCACCCATATGATGCTTCTCAGGAGCGTTTTGACTTTCGATCCTGACAAAAATTCATGGACTGTATGTCAAATTTTCTTTTTTTCTTTCATAAAATTGATTTTTAGATTCCTCATTCCTCGAATGAAATGTCACAAATCAACATGGAAGTTTTAAAAGAAGCACGTGGAAATTTGTACAATGCTCATAAATCGTTTTTAAGATCATTCGATCCAAGAGCCTCGCATGATCTTAACATCATGTGCATTTTAACAGCCATCGTACTGTTTGATCCCAATAGAAGCAATTTAGTAAACAAAAATGACATCCAAAAATTCCAGGTTGAGTAAAAAACTAATTTAAATATATTTTTTTAAATAATTTTTTAGGAAACTTATTTCAACCTTTTACAAAGCTATCTACAGAGCAAATATTCTTATGAAGAATCGAATCAAATTTATCAGCATCTTATTTGGAAAATGACCGAAATCCATCATCTCAATGAAGAACATTTGAGGGTTTACTTAAATGTAAACCCGAGCCATGTTGAACCTATTTTAATTGAAATTTTCGATTTGAAAACTCGCTAGTCATTTTTTAAATAAATTTTATTTAACTTTACCTACCTCGATGCAAAATACTCAAGGTGGAGTGCATCAATGTGATCGTGACATGGGGTCTTTAGTCCATCCCTGGACACCTTCGCTTTGATATCATTTTGATGGAACAGCATTTTAATGACTAGAAATCGAGCCTGAGCAGAATTACCGTGATTTTATTGTGATAATCAAATTTGTGTACTGAAAAACACATTCTATGTTATACTCAACTTGTTTTAAAATGTAGCGATGCAATATTAGCCTTTAAAAATTTATAGTTGATAGAAATTTATCGAAAACCTTGAAACACCATTTTGTAAAAAAGACTGGAGAAATATATGTTATTCTAAAAGATTACTTCATTTCATTCGCCCTCAACGACCCTCTTTTTTACATTCCAATTCCTCCCAACATCTCTCTTACCCTTTCACCATCCCCACTGTCCCATCACCCCCTACCCTCCTTTTCCCTCCCCCAACCTTCCACCTACTCCCGTCACGTCTCTCTTCCTTATCCTTCCTGAGCTTTCCCATAACTTCTCCTACCCTCCTTGACCTCCCCAACCTCCTATGACCATGCAGAAATTGAAACGTTAATAACTTTTGTGGTATTGCAAAAATCAAAAAGGCCTTTTGAATTTTCAAGATTATAATTACCAAAATTTGGTAAAGATCGGATAATGTAAAATGAAGAGGCCAGATTTTCGAACTTGGGAAGGACGACATCACTCTTGAGGGCTCTCGTCAAGTTATGCTAACCCTCACGTCCTACCGGTAAAGCAGAATGGTTGCGCAATAGCGCTGAAGTCCACAAGCTTCCAAAAATTACTGAAAAAACGATTCCAGAATTATTGAAATTCAATGTTTCTTGTATTTCACACCCTCTACTATTGGTATGACCAAACTGAACTACTGGGTATTGTGCCATAACTAAGCCAACGCCGCGCCGTTCAAGGTCACTCTTTAGAGTGAGTGCACTTTGGAGGACTTAGAGATACAAGCGTGAACGAAAAATGTTCCTTGCGAAAATTCTTCCCTAATCCGCACATGGCAAAGTAACAGTGCCTCCAAAAAGCAATTTTTTTAAAAATAAGCTGTCATGAAACCAATAATAATATTAAAATTTTGATATTTAAAAGAAATTTACGTGTTAATAACCTCGCCTAGTTTTTTGTTTATCTCGCCCTTCCGCGTTCTTGTGTTAGAAAAGGCCAATATCTTCATTTATTTTTTTAAATCTAATTAAAAATCTAATGATTGTGTAATACAATAACCCAGCCAGGTATAAAAATGTTTAAAAAAAGTTAATTTATATTTTAATTTATGTTAATTTTCTCTCATTTCCTACATAATGAAGAAGACTTCGTGTTCTGTGTAGGCAAGAACGAATAAATTTTCGATTATCGATCATCCCTCTGTAACTTCATAGAACTTCCCTTCTCGAGGAAATTAATCCAAGATTTGCTTCATAAAAAAGTCCGCCAGGGGATGTTGAGAAGGAATCACGCTTTAGAAAATTTTGTGACAAGGTTAACCAATAATTTGCGCAAAATCTACAGCTTGATATAAATCCGGATTCAGTTGGACAGTTTGTTTTCCCGTTATAACAACGAACATATTCTGACCGTAATTTGACATCATCCGATTTTGACTCTCTACTCCTTTCGATTTGATGAAGATTTTCCTTACCAACAAATTGAATTAATTGAATAAAGACGTAGGCATTCCTGCTAAAGTTGTTACTCATTTTATATTTTGAAAAAACCCAGATTCGTCATCAGTTTTCCATTCTTAAGATTGGAAGTATTATATTATATATTATTATGGATGAAGGCTGGTTTTTGGTGCTTCAAGATCATATCAACAACTTAAATTTATAAAAATCCGCTAAAACCTTTTGTTGGATGTCGATATCGACTGGACTATAATGGAAAAGGTCAATTTTTCAAATGGGATTCTAAAGCGCCCTGACCTTCCTCTTCGCCGTTACGGAAGGGCGGGATGGGATTGCGAAAGGGCGGGTTTCTCGCCCCCTTTTTCCCTCGAAATATAGATCAGTGGGGAAACTCCAGCATCGACTACCTCCCTTGAGCGAACGGTTGCCATGGATACAACATCCTTTGCCGAGCCCCCCTTCCGAACCCCCCCGGACCCCCTCGCATCGCTCGAAACCGACAGACAGCCAGTACCTCCTCAAACCTCAACCCTCACACGTAAGTGGACAACCCTTTGATTTCTTTCAACTACGCCATAATTAAAATATTTTCAAATTTCCAACCCAATATATGTCCATTAGCGTATTTTTATGATAAACACGAGTGGTTGGAGAATACTCCTGAATTCCCGCTTTTTTTTTAAAGTATAAGCAAGTATTACTCCAGACAGCTCGTTAAGATCCATCATCATTCATCCCACACTCTCAAAATGATTAATTACCATTGATTTTTTTTATCAAATCCAAAAAATTAAATTTCACACTTTTCACATTTTGTAGGTACGAAATCTTTTTAACCTAATTAACCAAAATTTTAAACCTTGAATTTAAAAGTTCTACACAAAATTTCATTGAAGGGGGAATCGAGCATGTACCCCCCTCATAGTAATCTTCTGAAGCATTTTAGAGGATTTCCAAATGAAGGAATTTTAAGGTAACAATTTTAACGAATTTCCAAAAGAAATTAAGCAATTTTTTATTGCACTTACTATCGATTCGTCGTAAACAATGATAGTAAACATATCAAATTATTGACAAACGAAAAAAAGATATCGAGCCATTGACGTAGAACATCAAAAGTAGTAAGCAAGGCTAGACTGGCTTTATTTTAATTCATTTTTTTTTTCACCTCTTTTTATCTCATCTAATTCGCTAATGCAAAGAAAGCGGCAGCGTTTCGCCCCACCAAGTATAATATAAATTTCCAATTACATATTATTTGATTTAATAATCCAGGTTTTAGTGAGGAACTATTTCATCGCTATGTTCTTAAGTTTCTCAATTTTTGACCAATTTTATCGATATATTTTTGGAAAGCTCTTTGAATTGCTACAAAAGTTACTGAATGCATAAAATCCCTCAGATCACTCCTCAGCTCGTAAAAAAATTAACGTTATTTGTGGAACATCGTCCCTATTATTAATAGGGACTTATAGTATTTTTAATAATCCCAGAGCCTCCATGAACTCAAAAGCAATGTCAAAAACAAACAAAAACATATACCAATTAATTGTTGAACTGAAGTATTTTCACTAATAGGTATATGTATTACCCTTTTTTACATTGTTTTCCTATAATTTCTCCAATTATTGTCATTTTTTAAAATGTTTTTAAACATGGGAAATTTCAAGGTTTTTTTTATTTATAAGGTTCTTTATAAGTATTCAATTTTCCTTCTCCAAATAATAGAGAAAAATTGGACATTTAAATTTTTAACTAACTAGGATAATTTTCGTTCTTTTGTAATTACAATATTTTACACTCTAATGTGTTTGGTAGGTATAAGAATGTACTTGGAAGGGGGAATACTTGGATGAATAATGTGAGTTCTTATGGTTTTTTTCCCCCCGAAAAAGCAGCTTTTACAAGGTAACAAGAAAAATTATAAATTTGAAGGTTTTCAGCAGTTGACAAGCTGTTGAAAACAGAATTTCGATCTTTTTCATATTATCTAAGGACCTTATTAGACCCACTCTTTTCTTCATAATGGACAAGTAGGAAGGTAAATTAAACCGTCAAATGCACGCCTTCTCATTTTCCCCACCGCGAATCTTCCCATTCGAAAAACACGTTTTCGCTAATTTTACAAAATCGTCCGATTCCGGCTGCGAAATTAACCTCAATTTTTTAGTTAAAAAATTGCTTTTCATGTATATGAAGACTTGTAATTCGCATGATTGATGGGGTTTATGATGTATAGGTACTTGGTAAATACGTTGATATAATTGGAAGACTTTTTTTTGGTTGGAAGCTATATGAGGAAGCACAGAAGCCATATTTTGAAGTAATCCGATCTCTAAAGACAATCTACTTGTGATCTCTTTGGCACACGTGTAGTAATAAATAGCAATAAAATCTCTAAATGTCAATTTCGCTCACACAAAAAGTATGAATGCCAACAATGGATTTGATTAGGAGCTTCCTGAGGTTATCAAACTCTAAAGAGAGACATCTTTTGACCAGGAATCTTGAAGATTTAAGTTTTTCGTTTTTTCTTTTTCAGGCGGCGAGATGCTCGTTTCGAGAAAGCAGTGACCGGTGGAGGCTAACGAAAAAGCAAAAAGGGGAAATAAGAGGTATTTCATTTCACTTTGACCTTGAAATAAAACGGGTCAGAAAACATAAAATGTGTTTAAAAGAAATACAAGGAAGGAGTAATTACTCGGAAAAATCTGATGCAACAAGGAACAATAGATGCATAATTTTATTACTTTTTTTAAATAGGTGTAAAACTAGAAAGGATCGTGATCCTTGAATTATCGTGAAATTCTGATTTTATTGCTTCTAGGCAGGATGCCGAGGAAAAAGTCGGCTGACAAAGGGAGCGATGAGGGTCTCCCGTTGGCCGAAAAGTCGGCTGAAGATGATGGAGGTAGAATTTTTAATGAATCTTTCTTTTTATAAAAATTTTTTTAAGGCGAAGTTAAGCTTAAGGCGAAAATGAGTCTTTTGAATGGGATTACGGTCATCGTGGGAAGCATCATAGGGTCGGGAATTTTTGTGTCGCCGACAGGCGTTCTCAAAGATACTGGATCCGTCAATGTTGCTTTGATAGTTTGGTTAGCTTCTGGCGTTTTTTCGATGGTTTGTGTACCCAAAAAATAAGGAATGAGCTAATTGATTACAGGTGGGGGCGTACTGCTATGCCGAATTGGGATGTATGATACGAAAATCTGGTGCTGACTATGCTTATATTATGGAGACATTTGGACCATTTATGGCTTTCGTCCGTTTATGGGTGGAATGCATGATTGTACGTCCATGTTCGCAGGCCATAGTCGCCCTTACGTTCAGCGTTTACGTCCTTAAGCCTTTCTTCCCGGACTGCGACCCACCCGATTCCGCACTCAGAATGCTCGCCGTCGTCTGCATCCGTAAGTTTTCCTCGATATAGGTTAAACACGTGGGCGGTATAAGGGACGACGACCCTCCTTTCCAGGAAGCAGGGGGATCGCTCCCGTGACGTCAGGGGAAATCGATATGGTGACGTTCAGACACGACCTTACTTTTAAATTTCCATATCCTCCGTGTTGGCTGTAATCCTCAAAATGAAAATATCTTCAGCTTTATTTCGACAGAATTTATAGCCAAGATATTTCATATAGAGTCTCACAAATGACGTTTCCAACATTTTCCTCATTTTTTCTCATTTCCATAGGAAAGGAACACCTGGTACACAATTATTTATCATCCCAAAAGTTAATTGTGACTAAACAAACTCCATAACTTCCACAATTTTTGACCAATTCCATTGATGCATTTATAGGTGCTCAAAGAAACTTTTTACTATAATTTTCTCCTTGTTCTTTTTCTATTAAAACCCGAGGTCGATTTTATTTTCAATTCCGTTCCTGTGGGACCTAATAAGGCGCAATGATCCGTTCCAAATTGGAAGGGAGGACTCATTACAAAGAATCACTGCTGTAATTTTCTTGCCCTTTCATTACTCTAAAAGGGTGAAAAAAAGGATCGTTTTGATAAAAATCTTTTTGTTTCAGTTCTTTTAACGTTTGTCAACTGCTGGGACGTCGGATGGGCTACGAAGGTCCAGGATATTTTTACGTACGCAAAACTTCTGGCGCTTTTCATCATTATTTCGACAGGGGTTTACCAGTTGTATTTGGGTAAGTTGGGATAAAGGGCTTTTGGCGTTTAAGAGTTGCGAAAGGGACCTTTCGCAATTTCCTTTTGTTCCCTTTTGAAAAGGGCTACGGACAAAGGGAATAATAAGCGTCTTGAAGGTTTTTTAAAAAAAATCATTAAAATTTATTTAAGAAATCCATTGGTAGGAATACTTGGATCATTTTTGAAGGTCTTCTATATTGCAGATGATGTACGTTGTTGAAATAGGAAAGAAGGGCGTGGGGAGATAGGATTTGCGACACTAAATGCCATTCGGGGGTTCACCGAAGCGTCCATTTTATGTAATTTCGTTGTTTATATATAGTGGGGCTCTTGAACCGGCCTTAGTCATGAATTTGTGTGGGTTGTGCCTTTTCTTTCTGTGCTTGCTTTCCGTTCGTGGTGATGATCGCGAGAAGCGGACGATCGGTTTTCTGTTTCGGGGACTCGTCGACGCTGCCGCGACCCAGCACAAATACGCGACGACCCCGGCTCCTCTCTACGCGACAACCCCGCCCGTTTATCTCACCACCACTGAAGCGATACCCGAAAAAATTCGACAACCTCCTCGCCCTATGATCTACATCATCCCCGTCACGAACAAATCGCCCCAGAATAACGACCTCCAAAATCTCGCCGAAGTCTTAAAATACGTCAAAGGCCCTTTGAAGATCAAAAACGAAAACGGCTCCGACCCAGACCTTTCAGCACTAATTCAAGCCACCAAGCATTTAACAGTCGACAAACGAAACGTCGAAAAAGAAGAGCTTGAAATAAAAGAAGACAAAAAAGAAGACGTCAAAAAAGATTTCGTTTTGAAAATTCAAGCTCCTAAAGAATCAAACAATTCAAAACAGTTTACAATCAAAATAGTTGGTGACGATGTCAAAATAAAGAAAAGCAAAGATGGCTACACAGTTGGCTTTTCTCTGCCTGACAGCCAAGCAAGTATACGAATAGAATACCCAGAAAGTAAATTCGAAAAGCAAGAACAAGCTAGAAATGACCCTTTTGGATTCCCAGGATTCCCATATAACTTCCAGCAGTTCCAAAACGGGTTTCAACAATTCCAAGGGCAGTTTCCGACAAATCAGCTTTACCCTCCAACCGGAGCTCAGCAGTATTCTGGTCTTCAATATCCATCAACTGCCGGACAGCAGTACCCACCGACGGCTGGTCAACAGTATCCTTCCCCCGGCCAATATCCAGGCGGTCAACAGTTCCAGAATCAAAATTTCCAAGACCCTTACGCCCAGTTCGCCAACCAATACGCCCAATATCAGCAGAACCCATATCAGTACAACTACGACCAGCCGGCCGCCAAATCCGAAAAAGTCTCTTGCACAACAGATCCCAACTCAGCAACTCAAAACTGCCACTCATGATCATTTTCTGAGGCTTCCCGTGTTCTTAATCTTTACATCACAATAGTCAATTTTATACTTATTTATTTTTTTAATAAACGCAATATTTATTATAGCTAATTTAGCGCACATATTATTTTTCCTTGATATCATGAAGTAAATTTAGGTTCAATAAATTTTATTTTTTTAGCATTTGTTTTCATAAACAGGAACTTTTCTTTTAAAATGAAATGCTTTCTAGTTTGAGTGTACTTTCATTGGAATTAACGTCTTCAGAAGCATGAACGTCATCCGAAAAAAATTATAGGTTCGCTAAAAAAAGAAGAAGTAGGAAAAAAAAAAGGAAAAAAAGGACTAACTACATACATACTTACCAACATACTAGGTCAGGGGCATGCTTGCCAGATTGGGCATTTAAAAGTAGCTTAATTTGCGATATATCGCCCAAAATGGCAACACTGTCAAAAGCCCAATTTCGTAAGATTACAAAGTTGCCAGATTGGTACTTCAAAAAGTAGCAGAATTGGTTATGAATCGCCCAAACTGGCAAAGCTGTCAAAAGCCTGATTTTGTCACATTAGAGGTTTGCCAGATTGGGCCTTTGAAAGATAGACAAATTTGCGATAAATCGCCCAAACTGGCAACACTGGTCGGAGGGGAAAATTTTTTGTTGCGATAGAATAAATTCTATTTCATTGACGAGTACCTGGTTACCATTTTTCATTGAGAAGTAGGTGTCTTTTTCCTCTAAAAGAGGTAAATCTTGAAAAGTATAAATTTTGGGTATCCATGAGTGGAGAATCGACTCAATAAGGACAGGATTTTTTAAAATTTGGCACAAACCTAAAAATGTCAAGTTGATCGCTTCATAGGGAGCTGAGAATTCTCAAACACTTTGACCTCATATAGAGATTACCTAATTGTTTAAAATACTGCAACAATAAAGGGCACCATTCGTCTATATGTGCGCTGATCCGTCATTTTCTAAACAATTAATTTATGTCATTAAATGGTCTTCAAAATATGTAATCAGTTTTCATGGAAAATCCGCATTCTTTACCCATAGGTTGCATTTATTTTTCTTATTTAGGCTACCAACTTTTACAAAGTCATCACTTAGAAATTCAGTATTACGTCGTTTTTGCATTTCCTAACTATAAAATTGTCATTTTATTCTTTTTAATAATTACTATGGGGTCCAACGATGCGTTTTCGCGTTTTAAACACAAATTCTATGTTATTTAATTTTTGGTGTGACGAAAGTCCACCTCTTTAGCCTTTTTATTACGAAAATTTCGCCTCCTATAATTTTTTTTTCTTTGCGTTCAGGGGAAGTCAAATATTTCACTTTTGACAACACAAAAACAGAAGTGACGTCATTGGCGCTTTCCTTTTATTCGGGGCTTTTCGCATACAACGGCTGGTAAACAAACGACATATAATTTTAAAAAAAATTATAAAATAATATTTTTTAGGAACTACTTGAATTTCATTATAGAGGAACTCAAAGACCCAATACGGTAATTTTGAAAATATAAAGTTTTTTTAAAAAAATGATGTTTTTTTTTTTTTCTTCAGAAATTTGCCAAAAGCGATAGCCATATCGTGCACTCTTGTGACAGTAGTTTACACGATGACCAACATTGCGTTTTACACGACACTTTCTCCTCAGGAAGTTCTGGCATCCGAAGCTGTAGCAGTTGTAAGTGACTAAAGCGAATGAAATGGAGGAACCCTTTCTCCAAAAGGGGCTCTACAGACCTCTCCGCTAACACCAAATACCCCCCTCCTAGACCCCTCCCACCACTCACTTATCACATCCACGACCCTCCCCACACCACCCACCGAACTGTCCAACTCATCTTCCATTTTTCAGACATACGCGAACCGTCTTTTTGGAATGTTCGCCTGGACAATTCCGCTCTTCGTGGCAATGTCGACTTTCGGAGCAGTCAACGGCGTTTTGCTCACTTCATCCCGGCTCTTCTACGCCGGAGCATGCGAAGGTCAAATGCCCGAAATTTTAACCATGATACAAATCTCACGTTTGACACCGACACCCGCAGTTTTATGCATAGTAAACAAAATTCAATTAAACTTTTGACCTCAATAAAAGAAATTTTCCAGGCAATACTTTCCATGCTGTACTTAACGGTTTCGGACATTTACGCTCTCATCAATTACGTCGGATTTGCCACTTGGGTGAGTCGATTAAAAAAGACCTTGAACTGACACATTCTCATGAAATCTCATTTTTCCTTTAGCTAAGTATAGGCGTTTCTGTACTCTGTCTTCCTGTTTTGAGATGGACTCAACCGGACTTAGCAAGGCCAATCAAAGTCAACCTTTTTTTCCCAATAATTTATATTATTGCGACAATATTAGTCACAATCGTACCTATGCTAGCGAAGCCTGTTGAAACCGGTATGAAAAAATATACAAAAAAAATATCATTTTATTAAATTTATTTTGTAGGAATTGGGTGCCTAATGATTTTTACAAGTGTTCCAGTTTATTTATTATTCATAGCATGGAAAAATAAGCCTAAATATTTTGTCCAAGCCGTTGGTAAGTTGAAAATGATTTATTTTTAAATAATTCTAGGTTAAATCATTTATTTTTTTCTCTATGCTTTTATTTTTTATTTATTTTTATTATTATTTTATTTTTATTTATTTTTCAAGGAAAAGTAACTAGATTTTTACAAAAGATGACGATGAGTGTCAGACCCGGTGTTAAGGTATTTTTTTTTAATTTTGTTTATTTATTTTAAAATTTGCCAACACAGTGTTTTTACGTTGAACTAAACTTTGACCTCCTTTATGACGTCATCGAGATCGGGAAAAAAATTAACCCAAAATACTAGAAAAATTAATCATAAAATGTGTAATTTTTCTCTCTTTTTCAGTAAGTGTTACTAGATTGCTTCAAAAAATATTAATGGTCGTCGGTAAACAAGGTCCAGCGGCGGAAGTTTGATCTTAAAAGTTCCTCAGTTTTGAATGTGCCAAGAAAAATTTTGTTTTTTGCCAAAATAACCTTTTTGTTGGATGATCCTAAACAATGGAGACAATATAATTAAATTTAAGTTTTTAATGTAAAAGTTTAGAACAAAAAGGACTCAATTTCAGGATGAGTCATTTTATTATTGTATTTTATAAGTTTAGTGGCGGATGAAGAAAAAGCTAAGGGAAGGCCTAAGCTAAACCTGAGGCATAAACTTAACAGCGAGATTTCTGAGCTTCCTGAGGGTCAATCACCTTAAAATATGGCACAGCTTTAAGCTTTTCTCTCATATCAAAAGAAGAATCAATGAAAATTTCAAAATGATCGCTCATTAGGAAGCTGGGAAAACGCAAACTTATTGGGTTGAAAAAAAAAAAAAAAAAATTATATTGTATTGTATATATTGGAATATTTTGATATTCCATGGGGTTTTGTGTTCATTTTCCTGGCTAAAAATTTTTAGGTAAATTTTAAAATGAGTTTATGATCTCTGAGCCCTTTCAAGATCCGCCACTGCTAACCGATCTTCGTTTTTAAGACGTTTAGATCTGTTATCATTATTGTTAATTATTTTACTTTACGTAATAAAAACCTGTGATAAATAATTATGCTCTGGGAAAATAAAAAAATTGTTACCAATATTGTTAAAAACTCACCTCGAGTCTAAACTTTGGCCTAGTCAAGATTTTTAAAAAAAGACATATTTTAGAAACATATCAATTATTTCGTTTTTATCCTTGGTATTTAGTTGAACCGGGGACCATTTTAATTTAGAAAAATCGCATTTCGATCAACTCAGAGACTGGTAAACATGTCATAGATTTAACCGAGACAATATAAGAGCACAATACAGGTTATTCCATGCACTTTTGGGGGTGGGGTCGCACGTGAAAATTTCAATATTTTTAAGTAGCTTTTTATCGATTTTTTCTAGATCTCCATTGTAAATTTTTATTTTGTATTTTATACAGGAGCTAAGTGTAATTTTAAGTCGGAACGTACACAGAAAAACCAAATAATTGGAACAAAAACGACTTACATTTCACTAAAAACAATGATTTTAAGTCTGTGATTCATAATTTAAAAGATATCAACTTTTATGATCATAGTACGCGCTAGTTTATATTAGAAGTGAAAATCTGTATGAAAATAAAGGATGAAAATTTTTTAGTTTTTTTAGTACCAAAGCTCCATAAAGTCCAAAACTCCATAATGAGCATTGAGGCTGGCATGGAGGAGGAACCTGTTAACTGGAACTTTCTCAATACGTTGGGCTCTACAGATCTCTCCACACTACCCACACTACCTTCTCGACCTTCCTCCAACCTCCCCCACCAACTCCTCTCCTCCAAAATCTTGACATGGTTTAAGTAGGTAGGTACACATATACAAGAAGAAGAAAATATTTAAAATTATATTTTATTGGCAAATAAATTGAAAACATTTACTTAATAAACAGTATTACAAAGAATAATTGCATTCTTCCTTAAAAATATTGAGATCTTTGCCCCCAACAGGCCCATTTTACTGCGACACGCATGCACACAGGCAAATATTTGGTAACTATATTATTAAAATACTGTACAAAAAGAAAAAAATTCTAAACATTTATTCTACAAAGATAAGACTAGGAAAGCCTATCGGGATTGCTAAGAAAATCCGTGGCATGAGATTTTCAGGGCGAAGTTGGCACAATAACAATGAGACAAAATCAAATTAAGAAGAAAAATATTAAAAGTCTCTTTTTCAAGGTAAGAGCCAAAAATGGCGAAAAACGCCCTCATGCCACACGGAAGGTTACGGACAAAAGGGTTGCATAAAAAAAATTAAATTAATAAACTACAAAACCTTTTATCCTTCACCTCTTTGAATTAGGCCAAGTTTGAAACTTGATGTGAACAAAAAAAGTTTTTATTAAAACACACAAAACTCCGTCCAATTGAAAAAAGATTAAAAAATATACTTTTTTTTCCATTACACTAAAGAATTTGAACATTTAAAATTTACAAATGATAACAATCACTGGTTTTGTAAGCGTATTTACAATATCAACATTAAAAACTTTCGGTAATATTAAAAAACAATTTACAATAAAGAGGTGAAATATATTTACAAAATGCTAAAAAACTAGTTCTTTTTCTAATATCTATAATTTTATTTACAAAAAAGATTTTTTTTAAGATAAAAGGAATGCGACAAAGGAGTTTTTTAAAAATAATTTTTTTTTAAACCGATGGAGTAAAAATCCAATAGCCAGATCAAATTAGAGGTTAAGTTTTGAAAACTCCAAGATTGTTTTTTGAAGATTTTTCAGCTCACTGAAGACCGATTAAGTTAAAATTTGGCATAGCTGTTCTTAATTGGGATAAGACAATGCCCTGTAAATTTCAAGTCGATCGGTTAAGAGGGAGCTGAGAAATCGTAATGACCATTTCGGGTTGAGTGACTCAAGGCCTGGTCTAATTTGATTAGGCTATAAGTTCTCCGATGTCATAAAAAGCCGCTAATGAGCAAAAACTATTGCTATTTTTGTTTTTGTTTATATTAAAAAGATGACTAGCTAGAACATTGAAAAACACATATTTCGAACATCGAAAAGTAGGAATGTGATTGAAAAAAACGGAATCAGTCGTCGGAGCCAGGCCGATTTATATACAGGGTGTTCTTCTTTTCGTTTTTTAGTTACCTTTGTGTCAGAAAAGAGAGCAGAGGCGGCTTTTCGCTTTGGGATGAGGGACCGGTTTCGCCTCTTCGACTTTCGGCGTTCCACCACCGTCGTCGCTTCTAAAAGAAATTTTATTCGCGAATCGGTTTTGAAAGAAATTACTTTTCTTCTGATTGTGAACTGGCAGAACGGCTGTAAAGTGATCTACTTATTCGGTTTTTGACTGATTTTCCTAATGATCGATTTTTTCGAAGACTTGTGAACCTTCCCATGGTCGTCCCGTTTATTTTTTTCTGCCCTGGTACTTCAGGTTCGTTTTGCTGGAAAGATTTACTTTAAAATTGTTTAATTTTGGAATTTCCAACCTTTTTATCGCAATTGAGTGTCGTGACTGTGAATTCGATTTCTTTCAAGTCTTGATCGATGGAAAAATCTTCGATCGGCTTCTCGATGGTGTCGTGATCGATCCAAGTGAGACCCATTTCGACCTTTTCGGCGAGATCATGCCAATGTTTTCGATTTTCAAGAGTTCCTTGGTAAAGTGGCATTATCCAAGGGAAGGTGTCCGAAAGAACTTTGTACAATGGTAGACAGATGACGTCGATAAAGCCGACTTGCATCTGAGGAAGCTCGTCTTTTCGTTCTCTGTCCATCATCGCCTAGTCAACAGATAGAAAGAGTTTCTTGGTTATAGGTCACACTTACAATAGGTTGGGTGTTCAATTGCAGTTTTTCAAGGTCACCCTGATCGAAAAACTCGTCAGCAACTAATTTAGCGACTTTGTGTTGAACTTCCCATGGCTTTGCTATGGCACCGACATCGCATGCTGTCATCATCATTCCGCATAACACTAACGAAACAATTATTTGTTTTAACACAACAAAAATTCAAATTACGTTCTTTTTTCCCTTCGCTTTGCCAATCGAATTCCCCTTCTTCGATCAACTGAAGGAAGCTGCTTTTCTTCTTGAAATACATGGCGAGATCAGTAGAAAGAATCGAATGTTCGACCACTTTCATGACGACTCGATAATCTTCAGGAGATAACGCCTGAAATATGTTGTTCCCTTCTCCGTTCAGAATCATGACGCATTGGTCAAAATGATGATGCTCCATCGTGCTCGTTGTATATAAAATGGCCAACGGTGATTCGGTTTTCGTCTGGAATGCGTTGTTGGTACCCCTGTGGTCCAAATCATGGCAGAGACAAGCCACTAACAAACCCAAAATCTGAAATATTTTGTTTATTTCCGAATTCCAATTTTATAAGCTAACCTCAAGATCAGTCATAAACCTCTCCATTTTTCCAGTCTTAAGCATTGCAAACATCGTCTGGGCTACATTTAGCGCATGCCTCCAGTTATGATACTTGACGGGCCTGTAATTCTTTTTAACGCTCAATACCCACCTGCAGAGAACCTGAATAAAACAATTTAGTCATGTAGAAAAGTCATTTCATTTCGATCCTAGTAGGTTTTCTGATACAGCACAATAGACCCCTTGGGTTTAAGTGCGCAGAGGCCGCAAGGACTCACCTCCGGAAAAGTTTTTTTGAAATCCTAAGTTTCTAGTGTAACAACTTAAATTAAGTTTACACGAATACTCACGTCATAAGGTATGTGATACTGATCGACTAGATTACATTCTAAAAACATTCTGATTGTCGCTCTGCAAGTATCTTCATCAGTGAGATCAAAATCAATAAAAGTGAAACTAAAAAAAACAGTCACCATAAAAAAGCCCAAAATAATACGAAAAATACCTGAATAAATTATAAGCGCTTGCTGAAGGTATAGGGTCTTTAAGTAGTTTAACAGTGTCATCCAAAGAAGCTGTCGCATGATACGAGAGGCACTCCAAGGCTACTTTTTGTTTCGCCATTAATTTACCTTATAAAAACCCATCAAAAGGCTGAACTTAGTAAACAATAATCAATACTCACAAGCATTTTCGTACATTTGCGTATTATGAATACCCAAACCACAAAATATTGCGAAAGCTTCAAAAATTGATATATCACAGTCCGTAAACGGTTGGCCAGTTTCCTTAAATCAACAAAATAAATTTGAAAAGGGAAAAAAATCTTGATTACTTTATTAATGAGTTGAGCAACTCCGATTATTTGTTTTTGACCGTTGATTATGGGCATGCACAAAATGCATTTCGCTTCTTTTTCATCTTCTCCGGCAATCACCGTCTGCTTCATCCAACTCGAAACATCACCGATTGTCAAAATCTAAAATTTGCGTCGTAAAAAGTAAAAAAACTAAAAGAATTTACTTGTCCACTGCTAGCGACGTAACTGGCGATTTGTGCCAATCTCGAGTTATCCAGATCGCTTTGATTCGGATTATAAACAAGAGCCTTTTTCGAATCAGATTTCAGTTCAAAAACGACAGTAAATTTCAACTAAAAATAATTCATAAAACAGTTCCAACTAGAATAAAAAATTACTTTTCTCTCTTTCGTTTTAGGTGCCAGAATATCTTCAACATTTACATTATTGCTCTAAAAAACGAAAATTAATCAGCAAAGTTTAATTAATAGAATAAAACTTAATTTACTTCACGTCTGCATAATGGTTTCCTCTCCGGGATAGCGATTCCGGAGTCTATCAGACTTTCGAGATGAATCTGCATAATAAAAAGTTAAAGAAAGTACTAAAATAGAAACTTAAAATATTTACAGACTCCCCGCAATGTGTATCGAGAAGGAAAACCGCGCAACGTTCACATTTAAGAAGATCACGAGCCTCAGTCATTATTTTAGTCACTAGCCTTTCCAAATTGTTCTGCTCCTCGAATATCGATCTCGCTAAATTTAACAAAATCTGAAAAATTTCCAAATAAATACTTTTAAAATATAAAAGTGTCAAATTTACCTGATTTCTTTTGAACTCCTGAACCGACATTTCGAAAAGTTGAGCGTTTTGAATGCCTATGCCGCAAAACGTCAAATACCTTTGAAACACCTATAAAAATCTTAGCATTTTTCATTTAATGATGTCCAAAAAAGATACCTCAACGTCGCGATCGGAAAATTCTTGAGATCCGTCAGTTTTGTTGATGAGCTGCGCGACACCGATGACGTCACCTTCATAATTGCATATCGCGCCGCAAAGTATTGTGTTTGTCTTGTACCCCGTTCTCATGTCGATCTCGCTATTAAATCTCGGATCCTAATAATTAAAAAAGGTAATAAAATATAAATAAATTAAATACATCCTCATATGAATAATTTATTCATTTAATTTAAGGAGCACTCTAGCACTGACGACGCATTTACATAAAGACTTTTTTTTCTATCTTGGCTTTAATCGCCGAAATGAGCCGCTCAGTTACCACTTTTTTTATGTGCTAATTGTATTACGTAACTAGGGCGGAAAGTAATCTCTTCCGAGGGCATTATAAAATAGTTCTTTCCGGAAAGGTACTTCTAGCTGATTTCTGCAATGCTAGTTGCTGTAAGGTCTCGGTGATAAAAGGAAATAAAGTTTATAGGTAGGGTTGCCAACCACCCCTTGGACACAACGTTGATTTTGAGGTTTTTGATGAAAAATTGTCGCCCAAAAAGTTCATTTTGAGACTCATGACGACAAATTGTCACTTAAAACTTTGATTTTGAGGGGGTTTTTTGACGAAAATTTGGCTTTATAAATCTTGATTTTGAGGTTTTTGACGAAAAATTGTCTCGTAAAACGTTGATTTTGAGGTTTATAACAAAAATTGTCTCTTAAAACCTCTATTTTGGGGAAAAATATGGATTTATGAAATGTGTCTAAAAAGGTGCTTTTCCTAACTTTTTTTTGTTAATTTTCAGAATGTATTAAGTCGTCGTAAAGTGCTCAACAGGTAAGTGTCTTTGTATGAAATCCTTGGGTCAAGTGGCGTAAAGAGCTTAACTAGACAGTCAAGAGCTATTCATATCAGTGGGAACTGTTTTATGACATCTCATCGCCTTCAGAGCAAGGATCTCTTTAATATCTCATTTAAAGCTCGAAAAGTATCAATAATGGAATCCACTCGGTCCTTTCCCTTAGCCACCCCATCTTTTATTATTCAGCCGGGTTAATTTCATTGTTTACATTTGACTCGGGGCCAAATTGGAAGCTTTCCCTAGGGACGGACAAATTGAAAAGAAACGCGGTGACTTTTCCTTTTCAATAAACATTTGCGCTCCCATTTTAAAATACTTTAATTCGACTTTTCCGTCTGATTTCATATCGAAATCGTCCCTTTTAAAGCCCTTTTTATTTAAAACGTTCATTTAAGTGATATCAGGATTCCTCAGATTAAAGGCGTCAGAGGAGCACTTAACGAAGCATAAAATATTGATTACACTTCATCACTTCTCCCTGTATCATTATGCATTTTAAGCCCTCGCTTTTCAAACAATTCTGCTATAAGAGGGAAATGTTTAAACAAAATGAAATGGATCGAAAACAAAATTTGTCAGTGCCCTTTTGACCTGAAGTCTATTTATAAAATGGCCTACCCTTTACGATTTTCAAACGGAGATATTTTTCCAACCCATCGACCAAAGTTTAGGTCCATTTTCGAGCAGTATGGAGGATAGAATTATTTTATGCGTTAATGTACTTGTTTAGGTTTTTAAAAGAGCTTTCTAACGATATAAATATCGATAAAATTGGTCAAAAATTGTGGAAGTTAAGAACGATAAACTGGGTGACTTAAGGGGAAAAAAATTGAAAGGCGAGCTATTTGCTTGGGCTTACCGTATAGGCGTCTTTGATGTTGATAACTTCCTTTTTCTTCGCGACGACCCCAGCTACTCCGACCCCAAAAGGGATAAGAATCTCTTCAGCTTTCGCTTTCTTTATCGCATCCTCTAATTCTGAAAACGAGAAAATTTTATTTTCGTTTGAAAAAAAAAAGCGATTTGTGACGTTTCAAACTCGTCTAACCTTGGAAGAATTTCCGTCCAATCATGACTTGTCATAAATAAACCGTACGGTTTTCAAAAGTGTCATTAATCAAAAGACTCGGGGTGACAGCTCTCCCTTACCCTCAAACTGCTAATATATAGCAGGTGATAGGACGTCAGATCAAGAATTTCATTACCTCCCCTAATCCGTTGAATGATAGATCACCCATTTTGTCAACGAGCTCAAATATTTATTTAAAACGTCCAAAATCAAAATGGTAAACTCTTTGGTCAACACATTCAATGCTTAAGTCGATTTTTGAGATCTAAGGAGTGATATGAGCGTTTTTATGCATTTAATAACATTTGTAGTGCTTTCGAAGAGCTTTCCAATGCGATAAATATCTGTGAAATTGCACAAAAATTGTGGAAATTACTGAAGTTTTAAGCGATTTTATACGAAAATTGTGGAATTAAGGTTGAGGAAATATGAAAATGATCTTTGTATCGAGATTTCGAACGCAAATCGACTCGGGAAAGTTGTTTAAACTGAAATAATGACGTGAATCCCGATGGAATTCGCTTGGTTGCCAAGTATGGAAAAAGGTTCCGTCCTCGTGGGGCCCATAAAGCACATGAAACTACACCAAAGTGGTTTCTGAGGTAATTTCATCTTTGAAAATTTCAAGTTACTCGAAAAGTTGGAAGAAGAGTTTAGAAGATGGACGATTGAAAATTTTACCAGTGTCGACTGTGACGTCGAAGAGTTTTGCGACGAGGTATTTGGAATCTTGGCTTCCCCTTGCGAGAAAAAGAGAACCGCGATCGGCCCTCGTCAAAAGTCCGACGTTGACGAGGATTTTGTGACAGAGGACGTCGATGTCTAGCTCGTTGGAAACGTCACGTATGAGCTCCATAAAAAGCTCCCCTTCGTCCAAAAGGTGCATTCGACGACGCCATTCGCCTGAGACTCTCGGCCTAGAAATTATTGAAGTTGAATCATTTTGATCGTTCAAGTTTTATTCTTTAGACAGCCGTCTATCACTTGAAAAAGGGGGGAGTGAAATCGATGCATCTGTTTCTTCCGACGACAGTCTTGATGAAAGAAAAGTGGCCCGTCAATCAATGATCGGGACAATTACTCCCGGAGCCTTTTAGGGAAGTTAACTCGTATAAATTTCACCTGTTTGGCGACCTGGATCTTTTGATGGGAGACGAGGTGAGCCAAAGGTTGAAAAGTTCCGATGTGATGCTTGGCCGCTTGAGGCTCGCCGCGAGGTGAGGTGGAGCCCGTTCCGAAAGCCATTTCTCGACGAGATCCGGCCTCCGGTCCAGAAGCTCCATCACCGCACGTTCCTCGCCCACCTCGCACTTCCGTCACAACTCCCTGAAAACAAAACAAAACAGAAAAAAACTTTTACGACCGTCTTTATTCATAAATTTCCCCGCAGCCAACCCCTTAGGTTTCTACCATCTCCCCTCCTTTTTGAATTATAAACAACTGAATTCGCCCCGGGAGTTAAGTGTCGTCCGCAATCCTCGAGTTGTTCCCTCTTCTTCGGCGCCTCCCTTAAAAAGTTGTGGAGTGCTCGGGAAAGAAAGTCAGCGAGATTAATTTTTTACCAAACTTTCTACCTTACTCCCTCCATAAAAAAGCCCAAGTTTAAATAAAATATTATAACTCAAAGATGCCCAAAAAACGAACTTCTCGGCTTTAAGTCCTCCTGTTATAAATTGATATGGACAAACACACGTTAAACTATTGAAAGCTTTTTTTTAGGACTAGGGAGTGGTCTGAGGATTTTATGCACTCATTAACGTATCCAGCCCTTTAATATAGCTTTTCAACGATACAAGTGTGAATACAATCGGTCAATAAATGAGATGATGAAAGGTTTAATCAAGAAATCGTTCCTTGCGTGGAACTGCAATATATTTAAGGCCATTTTTGAGGGTTAAAGAGTGGTCTGAGCGATTATTCATCAGAATGACTATTTTAGCTATCGTGAAGAGCTTTCTAATGGCATAAATATCCATGAAAGGTCTCAAAAATTGTGGTAGTTACGATAGTTTGAAGGGAATATAACCAATTCGACATTAAACATTCAGACCATATTCTTCAAAAAAAAAATTCTGACCGAAAAGTTCTAATCTATGCCGTCTTAAAAAGTTTTTCTTTCATTAATTAAAAGCGAAGTTTTCCTTTGTTGAATTATCAAGAAGGTTCATAATCTTCTTTCATGCGGGCTGCGGATTTTGAAATAAGTCTTGACTTTTTTGGGGGATCAAAAATTGAAAGGGTTAGGCCCTTTCTTCTACGGAAACCATGATATCCAAACCAGCGGATTTGAGTTTTTTAGAGAGACAAAATGTCGAAATCGAATCTTTTAAAGCTTTTAACATGTGTCGAAGGGGATGAATGTTTATTGTTAGCCGAAGCTGTGGTCTTGCGGCCGGAAGGAGGGTTGACACAAAAAGCCCCGTCTGGCCTCGAATCAATCGATCCTGTAATTAGTGATTCCCTTTTATTGTCTGATTTCAAAAAGTATGGAGAACCTTTAGGTTTTAATTTCCAACAAAGATGTCACATTTGTTCCACTTTTTCAATTTTTCCCTTCGAAAAAAAAACAGCAAGGGTCGAAATCGATTGGTGGTTTGGCCCTGAAGTAAATTACCAATTGTATTATACGAGGACAATGCAAGCGGTCTATCACACCTGTTATTCTACCACATAGATTTTTCCGAAGATAAAAGAATTTTTCCATTTTACGTGAAAATATAACAATCTGGGTTCAGGGTATAATTATGAAGTTTGTTCGTCGACCTTTCTTTTTTTCCGGATGGTCAAATAAGGGTGGGATTCAAAAGGAATAAAGTACAAAGACCTTCATTACGCCTTCTTGAGAGTAAATGAACGGTGTCGGGGGTTCTGGAACGAAAATCAACGAAAAGGTCACCCGGATCCCTTAGTCAAATTTAAAATGTCAATAAATCTCACCTTTGTAAGGTCGAGAAGAGGAAAAGACGAGTTGGAACAGTTCCCGAACACTTAGTAAGATCAAAGCTCCTGTATCGATTCACACTTGAATCCCCCCCTCACATACCACTCTGCGAAAGGGGTGCTACACTAATTGAGAGTGCCTACCCCCATTCCTTCACCATTAAATTGCTTTTTATTCCTACAAAACCCTTTTATTTATCTTCTAAATTAAAAGAGGCCTAAATAAAGTCAATTTGAAGATAAACAATTTTTTCTCATTTTTTATCTAAACTTTGTTCATGAATCACGTTACTAGGACAACAACGGAGGTAACTGAATCACTCATGAAACAATAACGAATCATTTGCAATCCGAATAGAGGTAATCAACTTACGTTTTCCCTCAGAACCTAATTACGAGCGTGTGTGTTTGTCAATTTATGGATAATTGGGGTCCGAAATTAACATTTTCATTGTACTCTATACCTGAAGATTGATTCCCGTTATGATTTTTATGGATCATTCAGAATGACTAACAGGATCCCAAAAGTGTGAGGTAGTGGAGAGAGTGGGGAGGTGATGAGGAGGTGGGGGTTATGAGGGAAGTGATGGGAGAGTAGGGGGTAGAGGAACTAGGAAGGATATAGTGAGAGGTTAGGGGGCTATTAGAGAGTGGGGCTTAGGGGAAGGTTATAGGAGAGTTAGGAGGAGGTGATGGGAGAGTGGGGCTTAGAGGAAGGAGATGAGCGTGAGGGTTAGGTGGAGATCATTAGAGAGTGAGGGGGTTAGCCCATAGGGGAAGGTTATAAGAGAGTGAAGGCATAGAGAAATCATCGGTTTCTCTATGAGTGAGGAGAGGTGATTGATGAGCAGGGGGTTGGGAGGTGAAAAAAAAGGTTAGGTGAGAGTAGAGAGATTTGTAGAGCCACGAAATTTTTGGTTAAAATTAGAGATTTTCCAGCACCTCTAATTCATTTCTGGAAGGGAGGATATAAATCAGGAAATTAAATCTGCCAATCGATAGGGCCTTTGGAGAATACGAAGAAAAATTTTTACGAGGTTATTTAAAAAACACGAAGACGAATAAAATAATAAAGAGGAAAACAAATCAAAGGGAATTTTTTTTCTCCTCCACGATATTGAAATCGAGATCTCGTAAAGTGTCGAACTAATTTAAAATTCCTTCGATCCTCATCCGCGGGCGCCCTCGTTTCTTTCCAAACAGGAAATGACAGTCCTTCCTCACCACGCTCCTCACGAATTAAAAAAACAGAGGGGAAAAAGGCTCGGTCTCCTTTTACCCTACCATAATCACATTTTGAGGTTTTTTTAATTGCATTAATTACTTTTTTCCTACATTTCCATCTAAAGAGAGTCATAACTCATCACGCATCTAAAAGTAATTAAAATGGTGATAAAAGAATGGTGACAGGATAGCATTTTATCGCAACTGAAAGGCCTATGACCCGCAAAACAGGGGCGCAATGCCCGTTCAAACTAAGTCAGACGCCTACCAATCGCTCACATTCCGTCCATAACATGAGGTCTTATTTGATGTCAATAAATATTTTTCTTCGTGATTTTTTGTAACTTGACATCCAGCATTTTATTGGAGTGAAAAATTTTTAAGTTTGGTGATGACTGTCGAGGAGGTGATGGGAGAGTGGGAATGGTGGCCATGGAAGGTTTTGGGACTTGGGGGAAGTGATTGGAGGGTAGGGAGGTGATAGGACTTACGCGGTTTCCTCCTTCACACTACTCTTTCGATATCGAATCATCGATGAGTGATATTAAAAATGAAAAGAAATTTTGTTGAGACTTAAGTTATGGCTTTTTAAAGGAGGAGCAAGTAGGTGAGACTTGATCAATGTCTGCCCTCTCCACCTGTTGGAGTTAACAACTTTGATCCTTCTATAATTATAACGAACCACCTTTTCTTTTTATAATAAAAAGCCTAAAAAATCGCTCCTTTGATCTTCAGAAAGAGCAAAAAGTGTTAAAAAAATATCAAAAACACCTTCGGATTAACATTTTTGTTTATAAAATCTTGAGGTAGTTAGGGAAAGGTTTCACGGTATTTGGACATTTTGGAGTTGATCCTGACAAATGCCCTATAATCGGATCAACCTAAATGGACCAAGGAAAAAAATGTATTAGTGGAAAAAAGTGACTTGTATTGGGAATTCCTTAAGCTATATCGAGTTAGTCGAGGAAGATTTATGTTCGTCATTTCCTCCGGTTCCTTGAGCCTTAATATAAACTCTCCTCCCTCTTATTATCACTCGGGGGTTTTTATTTAGGGTTTATTTTCGCTTGGAGGAACAAGCCATATTGCTCTGGTACGTACATGGTTTCTTCTGGTCGGTCTGGCTCTGACGATCCGTCAGATTCCGTTCTCCAGCGATCTCCCGACATTTTTTTTCCTTCACCTCATCGCATGCTGTAACAAACGAAAAGAAATTAAAAATATGCCAATTTCAATAGTCCTTTTTTTCAAAGGATTACCCCATCTACTTAGAATGTTCGGGCTTAACCAAAGTTACTCTGAAATTCCTGGTTTGCCTAAGGGCATTCGTTAAAAGTTAGCAGGCCTCTTAACAGGCAACATAAGTCGAGACGTTGAAATTCTTATTATGTCATGATAGACGAATAAAGTAGACAAGTCAACAAAATTAAAGAGTCACCTCCTAATTCGAATAGTTTTTAAACTACTATATCTCCCTTAAATTCCTTTTTTCGTCCAGATTTTCGTTGTAAAGTTCAAGAAATTTCCTGTAAGAAACTGAAATTCTAAGAAACTATCATACTCAACAGTTTTTTTGTTTTCTTTTTTTTCTTAGATGAGGTTTGATCAAAAACTGTTAAACCAAAGAAGTATTCAAGTTCAGAAGAAATCGCTTGACCTGGAGGATGGCTCAAAAAGCAAAACCGAGAAAATATTAAGGGAGATAAGGGAGTTTGAAAATCAAGCTCAAGGAATAGCCGCCAGTGATTCTTTAATTTTGTTCACTTCTTAAATGTTCAAACGCCTTTTTCAGTTTTTGCTATTATATAATCACCATTTTCCTGCTTAGAACCCTTTTTCTTTAACTAAAAACGCCCTTCTTACTATTAAAAAGTCCTTTTTTTGCTGTCAAAATGCCCTTTTGTGCTTCTAAAACTGTACTTTTAACTGTTAAAAACCCAATTTTAGCTCTTAAAAACGTCTTTTTGTTTTCAAACACTACTTTTTTGCTATCAAAAACACCTTTTTGTTAATAAAACCTCTTTTTGCAGTTAAAAACGCCTTTTTTGCTGTTAAAAACGCCCATTATGATGTTAAAAAACTTTTTTGCTGGAACGGCCTATTGCTGTTGAAAAAACTTTTTTGCAGTCAAAACGCAGCTAGAACGATCTTTTAGCTGTTAAAAACGCCTTTCTTTTTGCAGGTAGTTAATTTTCGATTAAATCTGTGATTTTTGACAACAAAATTTACATAATTAAAATTTTTTTTAAAAATTCTTGTGGGGGGAATTTTTTTTTTCCCGTATTCATATTGCCCTTGGCACTAATGTATGCATTACAGCGAGGTCGATGGTTAAAATTTCAAGTGAGGTTTCCCCCTTGGGCGATGGTATAAAAAAAGGAACCCTTTCAAAATACTTTTCTTTGACAAGCTTATTTCGCCCTGAAAATCGTCATAGTTTTCTTAATAAAAATTTCATTTTATGAATTCCATATTAAAATCCGTGTCCATAATTTCAAGTTTTCCTTCGGGGACCATAACATAAAAGAATTTTCCCCACAGGTCTCGCGTGATGTTAACCAATTTCGAGTTTTTGAACGTTTTTAAGTGAATTGGTTGGTCTCTTTTTGAACTCTAAATTTTTTTTTTTCTCCACACATTGACAAGAAACTTAGTTTTAAAGGACATCGAAGTCGTCTTACAACTTACAATTCCTTCACCTAGAAACCCTTTTATTGCTAACTTTAATTCTAATTTTGGTTATTTCAAAAAATTGCCAAAAAGTAGGAAAATATCGTCTCTAGGCTTTTAAAAAGAAGGCCCATGATTAAAAGTTAATCTAAAGGAAGGACTTTTTCCTCCGATTAACGTTTAATTGATTGCCCGGTATCCTCACCCCTAAAAAGGTTAATCAAATAAAGCGAAAGTTAAACACTTTGAGCCAATTTATGTTTAATAGGTTTATTACGATCGACTTTTTACCAAGAACGATTAATAAACGTTTTTAAACTTCCGCTTTCTCACGTGTCTGAATTTCAAAGGCTTTTTTCCATACATTTCAATCATTCAAATCGACATAGAAGATACCCTTTTTCCATCTTATCTGACGAACCCTCTCTTTTTAAAAGGTCCGGGGACGCCGCATTTGAAATCTTATTCTCAGAAATTTCATACATACGCATCAGCTAAATTATAATAAAAGTTTTCCATAAAATATTTCGACTGTATAAATAAGCGAAAATATCTGTCAGCGGCGTTGGAACCTTCAAGGGTCACGATTCCGAGTGTATAAAGAAATCAACGTCGGAGGCTCACGAGGGAACAGATTTGCTGTCAAAAAAAGCACTTTTCTCTCTCTATAATATTCTAGTGAAAACTTCATTTCGATTCGACTCGCCTCGGAAGTCAAAATGATGAAATCGAAAATCAAACGACAGACAAGTCAAATCCGTCGGCTTTATCGCATTAAGCGGATTTACCGTAGAATTTCAACGAGCATCGAAAAATCCCCTTTTTGTCAGGCAAAAATGTGAAAGAACTTTCTTGGAAACAACAATTTGCTCCCTGCTGGCTTCTTCCACTCGGACAAATCCAAAACCTTTTCGCCTAATTGAGACCGATTGCTTACAAGAAATACAGCGGCGGTTTTGTAAAAACATTTTCGGTCGCTGAAAAACCTTATACGGGAAAATTCAGTAAGTATAAATAAAGGTTTCCATTAGTCGGTTTCCCACATTATCCGAAGGGTGAAATTCTGTCGTGGGTGGGAAAGGGTCACCCCTCGATAAATCCACGGGAAGCTAAATCGGCCGGGAAGATATACAGCTCTCGGGTTATTGTCTTCGAAGTCTCCGAGCCCAAACTGTTTATTCCAAGGTCCCTAAAATTCATTAGCTCCCAGATAAATAAAAATTGGTATCATATAAAGTTGATTTTAGCGAATTTGTTTGAATTTTACATGGGGACTTCTCTATGCATCATTTCATTCTTCCTTAAATTATACACATCACCGCTGTAACTTCATTATTGCTTTACAGCAATAAAAAGGCTTATAAGACGTCTGGAACGAGTATGAAAAATGTTCCTTTCCTTTAGGTTATAGCTGTAATAAAACATGCAGTCTAACTTCTTCCAGGGGAATAAAATTTTCTTCTCTTGCATAAAGCCTTCTACTTTGGGCTGAAATATTCACTTAACAAATTGGCCCAAAGGGACTGAATATACAACAAAAGGTTCCATGTTATTCAGTTGTCTCTGTTTAATGAACGTGGCAAAAGCGTATCTCAAGTCCCTTATCAACTGTCACAAGTCTATTGTAATATCGAGAGTATTAAATTTAATCAACCCAAAGACAATAGGCTAGTTTGTTTAAAATAATAATAAATTCATGTTGTAAAGGTAAACTCTCCTTATCTTCGTATTTAGTACAACAAGAGAGCTCGCTTGGTAGTAAAAAATTGAATTCAAAATTTAGTTTTAGGGACTGCTACTAGGTTTCGTTATCGAAGAGGATTGAAGTTTACTACAATTAAAGAGGGTTGCTAGATTGCGCGATTTATTCCAAGTTGAGCTACTCAACATTATATATGTGGCCGGGATTGGGCAATTTATCAGAGGTTATAAATTGTTACAGTTTAAAGAGTTGACAGGTTAGAAGCTTGTGTACATTATAAGTTAAATGATTTATATTTGGGATTCTTTCAATTATCCTGCAGTGTTATCAAGTTGATAATTTGGGCTACTTAACCGTGATGCCAGATTGGACGATTCATCGCAATTTGGACTACTTTACAGTGCTTCCAGAGCAGATTGGATGTTTTGTTGTATTTTGGGCTACGATTTTTGCTACTTTACAGCGTTGCCAGATTAGGCTAGATTTATTAAAAATTTAAAAAAAAAATCCACTTTATGGTCGGCAAACCTAAAGATGAACCCATTTTCCGCTACTTTACACTTTCCAGTGTTGCCAAATTGGACGATTCTTTGCTAGTTGGGCAACTTTACAGTGTTGCCAATTAGAAGATTGTAATTTGGTTTACTTTCGCTACCCAGTGTGGCCCGTGTGGATTTATTGCCATTTGGGGTACATTATGGCTTCACTAGATTTGGGGCAAAGTGGGCTACTTCACTGTTATATTTTTGTTCAAAAGCGAAGTCCCTACAATAAAGAAACGTTTAAAAAAATATATCCAAGGTTGATGTTTTATTGGGTAACATTGTCCGTGCTTTTGAGAGAGAAACAAACGAATTAGACGTCAGAAAATTTGTTTGGGTTACGTCCGTTCGAAAATGCTCAAGCCAAAAAGCCGTCGAATCCTCACCCTTTATATTTGGCACAACGAGTGCAATATAAACACCAACTCCGGAATAGTTAAGGCGTTGAGCGGGCTTGAAAAACTATCGATTGACTCGTTCCACCGGGTGAAAATTCAAGACATCGGGGCGATTCGGGTCTAATGGTCCCTAAAAAGAACTTTTTCCGATAAAGGAAAACATAAAAGTTGGAAACCGTCTTAGGAAGGAAATATGGAATGAGGGAATATCGGCGAGTGTCTACAACGGGTCAAGGTTTTAAACAAAAAAATTATAAACCACTTGTTAATATTTTCCAACTGTTTGCTTTTCGTAAAAATCGAATTTGATGTACAATCATTCTTTGAGATTTGTGTTCAAATCAAACTTTATGATTAATAACCGTCGGCACTTGTAAAATGATAAACGATTCAGTGCGGGATGAGGGCCGTCCTCGCCCCCATTACACCCAAAACCGACCGCCGAAATAATTTTTTATTTTCCAAACGATTCCTTGTGAAATGATCCTTTTTTTTCCAAACTCGTCCCTATTCGGAATAATTGCCATCCGTATAATATCGATTCTCGGATTATGAATGAAGCGAGGCTTTAAACCGCTCTAATTACCTCCCTCGCCTCTGAAAGGAGAGAATCCTGTCATTTCTCACTCATCAGATTACGCCTGGATCTAGATTGTTCAACGTTTATTATCTCAACTCTGAGTCTCGTTTATAACGGACGAAATCAAATATTTGATAAGTGATAGCTTTTACAATATGGATGGAATATAAGAAGAAAAAAATGACTTCAAGATCAAAAAAATTTAAACGCTATTTTGAAGAGCTACAAAAGTTCTTAAATGCATAAAATCGCTGAGACCCTTGAAAGTTAAAAATGGACTTAAAATTGTTAAAAAGTGGAAATCTTAAGATAATCTAGGTTTTGAAAAAGGTTTCAAATATAGAAGACAAAATTGGCTGCAATATCAACAAAAGTTTGTTATGACATCCTATAAAAACAATTATTTTTAACGACTGCACTCCGTTCTCAAAATAACCATGTTTACACAAAACACAAAAAAATTGAATAAGTACGCATAAAAAATCCCTGAATCGTCTTTCTGAATTTAAAACCAGGTTAAATAAATCGAGAGTTTTTTCTTATATTTTTGTTGAATTAGAATATTAGCTTGCGTCACTACTCTAATAACAGGAAAGAATAAAAAAAGGTGGATTTTTCTTCCTCTTTTACAAACTTTTCCTCTCGTAAATTAGGAAAAGACTCCCCCCACGCAGACAAGCTGGATTCCGAGCATTCCGCGAAGTCTTTAAAAACGACTAATGTCTCCCGTGTGTCCTAAATACCCTAAAGTTGTAAACAAACAAAATAACAGATTGAAATTCTATACATTTTCTTTTCCTAAATATAAAAAAGTCTGCTCCAATTTCTTAACAAAACATTTTTATTTAAAACCATCTCATCAAATCAACCTTCTGGCGAATTCTATCTTTTCAAATCTTTTTTCTCCATCATAAAAATACGAAAAATGTCATCTCACTGTCGGACGGATATTAAAAAACGAAATTTTCCTCCTTTCTATTTACATCTATTCATTCACCAGAAACTCAATTATCGGAATGGAGATACAGATTCGGAAATATATGATATTCTAAAGGGACACGAAAAATCCTTTGAATATCCTCAATATCCTTTTTATACGTATAATCTTGAGTTACATATTTTGTTAAGTCATGCCAAAAATTATTTAAACTTTAATATTTTATTCAACACTAGTTGAATGTTCATCGTTCCAAGGGTCATTTTGACCCTAGGGCGTCTCCTTGGCCCCTTACTAAAATCGAGGGTTCGGGGGATAGGTACCAAAAAGTGGCACTTGCGACGATATGGTGACATTTACGGTAAACTCGTATTTTCTCCAGAAAAGCGTCTCCAAATGTTATCTTTGATATCCAGATTATCCGCCCCCCACCCTACCACTGAAATTGTTCATAGCCTCATAAATATTTACCCTAGTCCCTTATTTACCCCAGTCTCTAGTATATCTATTCGAACCATGTGATAATGATAGTTCATGAGCCGCTCCTATGCTCAATTTCGACCTACTCCTGCTGTTATTTTCCAAGATCACGAAATTCCATTTAGGCTCCTTAGCAATGTCCCAGAACCGATTCGGCTATGGTCCTTGGCTTATTAGAACTTCCCGTCACGAAAGTGCCCTATGTGTCCTCAGACGGATCTGAAATTGAGACCGAATATTTCTTATCATTACCAACGAAAATCTAGAAACGCGGCAGCGTTCCGCCCCGCCAGGCAAAACCCCCAAATTTCACGAACGGAACCAAATGTTTGTTAACTGCATATAGAACTATAAGATGCTATTTCGCGTATATTTGAATTTAAAAATCTTCAGTTTGACGGAATTCCTAGGAGACTGTCCAAAAACGCCAAAAAGCTCAATCCGAGATTTTCCGTCCGGCTCGGACAGGCATTATCAATTAGACATGGTGGGGGAGAAGCAAAACGATGCAACATACAGTAAAACTTCGTTATAACGCTCCCGTTTATAACGATTTCCCGGTTGTAACGCTCTTTTTCCCTGGTCCCGGTCCCGGGGGGTGTATTTCCAAAGGAATTTTGTTCGTTTTAACGCTCCAATTTCCCGTTTATAGCGCTTCGATGGAAGAAAAAAAAATTTTTTTCTTCGAATTTTGTCGTTTCTTCGTATAGGATTAGACAAAAAAGTGATGTCGAGTGCAATTTTTCAAAAACCAATTAAGATAAAAGACGTTTTATCCTTAAAAAACGATGCTTTCTCATGATGGATTCTGAGAAAGTGCAGATTCAATGACTTTATGTAAACAAACCTATACAATACGTTTCCACGAATTCAGAAGTCGTTAGCTTCGAATTTGTATTTTGTCAGTCTTTTACCTCACGTAGAGGAGTGAACATTAATTAATCAAAATTTCTGGGAGATCATTCTCGATTAAAGAAAAAATAGCGTTACTTTAGGAGTTCGACACTCTCTGACAAAGGCCCAGAAAGCCGAAATATCAAAAAGTGAGTCCTCAGTGCTTCCTATTTGTTTTTGTTTTTTTCTTCTTTTCGTTTCGCCCCCAAAGATCCAAAGATTAGCCTATCATGTACATTTATCAATTTAAAAACAATTTTAAAGCCATTTTTAAGGATTTTTATGACTTCCCGCTTATAACGCTTTCCCGGTTATAGCGCTGCTTTTACTCGGTCCCCAGAAGAGCGTTATAACGAAGTTTTACTGTAGTCAGTATTAAATACCGAGTATTAAATATCATCCTTTAAGATAAAAGAAAACATTATTAAGTAATTAAAAAAACCTCAACCTTGACCAAGAGGCGCCTATTCAACGGATTATTAATTTTTATTAGGATCAATTTCATTAATTTACTTTTTCTTTGTTAAAAAATAAAACGAGTTTCTCATCGTTTTAGATGTTTTATAGACTTTGTCCGAAATGACATGAAATGCGTTCATAACTAACTTATTGTGAGCTTTCCATAAATGAAGGTCAACAATAAGTCGCCTCTTTAGCTCAGTGGTAGAGCACTGGTCTCGTAAACCAGGGGTCGTGAGTTCGATCCTCACAGGAGGCAGGTAATTTTCGGTTCGTAAACCTTTATTTATTTTTTTATTTTCGTATTTTTGTTATTTATTTTTATTAAAAACCGTCAAGGTCATTTTTAAACGGGACGCCGGAGTGAGATTGGTAATTGCGTTTTCTAAAATTCATGGCACGGATCCTTTAAAAGTCGAGCATACCCGAGAGAAGATTGAAGGGAGAAAAAGCCAAAAGGGAAATTATAATGAAAACCTCAACTTTCTCGTTTCGAAAAGGTTAAAAATACACAAACTTGAAAACGTCGCAATTTCTCAACTTTGAGTCTTTTCAGCCGATCCAGAAATGACACGTAGCTTGTGCTAAAAAATTATAAATTTTTAAGGAACTAATTGGTCAAAAGAATGCTGAAGAAGCTTTTCAAGTTTTTCACCTCTTAAAAGCGTTCCGATTTATTCCCTCCTTTTTAAATTCCTTAATCCTATTTTCCCCTTCAATTAATCCAATCTTACTTTTTTTTTCGTTCGGAGCACTTTTTTAAAAGGAAGTTCTGACTTTTAAGCAAGTGACCCTTTTAAAAAAATCCTAAGGATGCAAAAGAGCCGTCAGAGGGAGGATTCCTTTAGTAATTAAACTTCGATTTGCAATTTAAAAAGATTTAAATGAAATTATGGTCTTTTTTGTGATCTAACTTTAGGAAGCTTTGGCCGGATTTGAGGCCTTCGATTAGCCGCTTAAAGTCGTTATAATTTCCATACATCGACACGTTTGGACGGGCTATGAATTCCAAACATCCTTCACACGATTGGGCTTTTTTATGGGCGTCCTGGCTCCTTTGATCCCCCTTCGGTTAAATATTTCTTTAGGTTTCACGCTCGGTTTCGTCTTCGAATAAAAAAGGTTTTTTTTATAAGATAAACCGAGAGGAAAAATAATGGCGCTATGAATAAGAAATTCGTTTTTCGCATTTTCAGGTGTCTTTACAATTTGTTGGCTAAAACAGAACAGAAATGGCCTTGTTTTTGAGATAAAACATGGGAGGAAGTAATGAGTATTAAAAGGGAAAGATAGAAAGATTATTAATGTGCTCCTGCATTGCGGTATTTTACGAAAGAAAAAAAAGTTTGATTTTTTTTAAAATGTTTAATACAAGTGTAGTTTTTTGTGGTATGAAAAAAGCCAATTAATTCCATGAATAAACATTTCTGAGTGTTCCTGTCAACATGCATCCTGGCGGCGAGGAGGGGTGGTGGAGAACCGCAAACACTCTGTGTCTCCGTCCTCACAGTTTGAAACCCTTCTAGATTCACATTGTTTACTTCATTTCATTATGCGGCTCCCCCACCTTCCTTTTCGTCGGAGAATCCATCAAACTCCGCTTCTATTGTCACTTTCAATCGGAAACCCACGAGTATTGGACAAAAGATTGATTGCCCCGCCCCCTAAAGTAGAAAAAGAGAAAAAGGTAGTCGTTCATTAAAGTCGGTTTCTTTTCCCTTTTTTTATATAAATGACCGAAAAGGTCCACTAAGTAATTAATTTAGAAAGAATAGAAACAAAAAACTGTATGTAAAAGCCATAACAAAAGGGCGTCCATTGTTTCTTGATTTTGCTTTTCTTCATGTCCCAGAAACTAAAATTTTAAGCCTAAGGTGAATTTAGGAAGTAAATTATTAAATTATTCAAGGGTTAAACTTCGACGTCGGTAAACAATCTGGGCATAAATTAATAAAAGTTTCAATTGTTAATAGACAGTTTGTTATTCTTAGGTTATCCGATAAACGATGAAGTTTTTCCAAGTGTAAAAAGTCCTAACGATTGAACAAAAAATAAATTTTGATTTTAAAAAATGTCTCGTTTTCTGAATGGAACCCTTTTTCACGCCTCGAAGGGCACCGTGTTTCATAAAAACGGGCTTAATGGATTTATCAATTTATAGCAATGTAGTTTATCTTAATAAGAGAACGTTGGATGTATTTTTCACTGTGAACTCTAACCTAAAAGACGTTAACAATATTTTGAAAAATTCCGAAAAACTTTTGACCTTTAACCCAACCCCCCTTGTGATTAGGCTCAGGGTTGGGGATATTTGACATGTTCACTCCCCCATGCTATTCCAAACACATCTATGAAGTCAGACGTTTTATCGTGAACTGTTAATTAACGTTGTAATTGAAATTATAAATTAAATTGTTATTTAATTCCAATCAAATCGAGATTATTGGATTGATTATGATTGATTATACTGTTTTGTTTCGTTTAAGAATCATTGAACCCTGAACATTGGGTCATATAGAGGTAAGAATGGGTCAAGCGCTTCATTGTTCACGTGTTTCACCACGTACGACAGTCCCAGTTAGAATGCTTGCCGACGAACAAAACATTTAGGTTGGAAAATGTCGATTATTTGAAAAATCATAAAATATGCTTTTCAGAAAGACCTTAGAAACTCTTTTGACTAGAATTTTCGAAACTAAAATGAGCAAAGAGCCGGATATTATCATGTTTTGGAACATTATAACCAAGATTTACTAAGTTTCTGAATCAATTTATTACAAGACCCTTTGTGGTGGCGGATTGTAAAGGATATCGGCCAAGGAATCGAGGAAGAAGAGAGA
Source organism: Orius laevigatus (assembly GCA_018703685.1). Lineage (NCBI taxonomy): Eukaryota > Metazoa > Arthropoda > Insecta > Hemiptera > Anthocoridae > Orius > Orius laevigatus. The sequence goes on from JAGWEN010000045.1 coordinate 159,623, forward strand.
TATTGATTTCTCGTTATATTCAAAATTATAAAGCGAGTCTCTCCTTAATAAATAGACGAAAATAGGACGAACGCAAATTTCAAATTATTAGCCTTGATAAAGCCATAGAAACCTCCCACTCTATGGTTTCTCTCTTATTAAAAAGCCAAATAAGGGTTTTTGAAAAACAACAAATAAAAAAAGAAGCTTAGACAAGAGCCCAAAGCAAGAATCTGTTATTCATTTGATTTTTTTTATTACTCCTATTTAAAGGCAATCGTTAAATTTTAAATGATAAAAAGGTTACTTTTGAAAGTCAAGGTGCAAAGTTGGTCTATTTCATCGTGGCCCTTTTCGACCCCCTCATGTTTATTTCAATGTCACGGGTCAACATGAGAACCGTGTCCTCTGACGCATTTCTCATCAATATTTATCAGATCACGTAACAAATAGTTCACAGCACCGAAACCACGAAGGTCCACCTTGATTCATGAAAAGAGAAACACCACATTTCAATAGCAATCCAATAACGGAACTTATGCTAAAACGTCCGTTTTGATCAGTATTCAATGGCATATCGGGCCTTCGCGCATTTGAATAATATTCTAAACTTAATATAACTTCATCGGTCAAACATTAGCATTTCGCCTAATTTTCTTTGTCCTAATTTATTACAGTAACCACACGTATTTGCATAAATTTTAAACATTTTCTCAAAATTTTAATGAACGTTCGACTGGAACTACATAATTAGATTGTATTGGCCAGAATAGCTAATTTTGACATTTAGCATGGACCGCAATTAATAATAATTCATTATCCGAACCAATGGGATTTCATGATTTAAGTTCAAACCGCCATAGCATGAAGACGGTCAAATAAATTACACCCAGCTGGTCGAATACAGCACATCAAGCAATTCAATTTGGTAATTTGAATTAATAGGGAAGGTCAGAGATTAACCTGACAACTGACTGGGTCCAAGTATGTGCATAGTGGATCTTAGCGGTAGGTATAGGAAATCCCATGGAAATTTCAGAAATTACCTAATGACTTTTCTGGTAAGTACCTAATGGATTTAGTCATGGTTATCAAGCTCGCAGGCTTTGACCGTGTCATTTAATTTCTCAAAAATAGAAGAAGAAAAGAATTTTTATTTATTTCAAAGCATTGGTTGAGGCGCGTAGAGAGGAAACAACCTACCAACGACGTTTTGGGTCAGGCCGGCATGGGAGCCTCTTTAGCTCAGTGGCAGAGCACTGGTCTTGTAAACCAGGGGTCGTGAGTTCGATCCTCACAGGAGGCAATTTTTGCTCAAATTTTTTTTTTTTAAATTAATTTTATTTATTTTTATTTTTTTAATTTTTAAAATGAAAACGAACTTAGGAATTCATTTACTTAACTGCCATGTAGGTGGAAGTCACTTGCGACGTATACGACGTATTTCCGTCACGCAAAATTTCCATCTACAATTTATTGTCTTTCCCGATACAGCTAACGCCTTAAAAAATTTTAAGTAAATTGGCCATTTCCTCTTTTATTAAAGCCACACACGCGATTTCCCCCTTTTCTCTTCAAGAAATATTGAGCTGGAAAGAAATGAGCAAAATCCGATATGAATAAACTGTTATCATACGGATTTTAAAACAAACTTTATCGAGAGGAAAAAAAGAATCTTAGGGATGAATAAAAGGTTGAATCAGTTCAACGGTCTCAATTTATTGACTTGAGACCTTTCATTATTTGCCGATACTGAAGATTTTGAGCCTCCACCTTAAACAATAGAGCCAAGGCCTTTTCAATATTGCGTTTAATAAAAAGTAAACTTCTGTTTTCAATGTACTTTTTCAGATTGTTTTTTCTTAGATTTTGACCAGGATATGGAAAACTTAAAGGTCTCAAAGGAAACAGAAGGAATTCAATAGAAAGGCAGTAAAATGAGCACGGTTTCGGACCCCAGGCTTTTATATTGGAGCCTACCTTATATTGGGTTAGGGTTATTGGTTTTTAGATTGTTTATATTCGCCTAAATTAGAAAAAGAAATTTCTATAAACTCTTATAAAATGATCGAAATGCGTCAAACTTTAAGCATTGTTAATCATAATTAATTGGTTGATTTGGGGAGTGAGAGAGAATAAACCAATCTAGTTGAGTTAATAACGAACAATTTGCTACTCCCGCTCCTGAATAGAAACCAATTTAAACTTTTAGAAAAACTAATTTTGACTCCTTACTTTGGGACGTTGAAAATCCTGATTGTATTTTTTCCCTTCTTTTTCTTGTCCTTTTTCTTCTTTTATTATTTTTAATAAAACGAAAAGTTGTGGGCTTTAAAAACTTAATAACGGTCAAGGTCTTCTCCAGCTTTTGAAAAAATAAAAAAAAAATATTTTCAAGGGTATATGTAGGTAAATAAATACTAATATTAAACAGCTTGGTAGCCCATCAAGCCAGTCAACACTTTCTGGTTGATTTCAGGAAAGTATGTTTTGACCAATTCGATACTTATACCGTTAGAAAGCTCTTTTGATGGCCAAGAAAAGCTACTCAGTGCATAAAATATCTCAGGTTGCTCCTTATCCCTCATAAATGGTCTTTAACATTGCAGGTAGCTATATACATCTTCAGGTCTTACGATTCTCTCATTTTCTTTATACTTTAAACTAAGGTATTAGTTCTAGCACCAATCAGATTCAATTTCATCTCGACAAAACGATTCTTTTATTTAAAAATTGTTGTAAAATAAATTTTTCAGGCTATATTCGAGAAAATCTTCGTTTATTTGAAATCTGTGACATCACAAACAGGACGCTCAACAGGTAAACTTTGTCCGTAAAACGTTCAAATTAAATTTCATCTCTTTTGATATCTCTTTCATCTACGTCACGATGATCAAAGGTAAAACGAGACAATCGTAAAAGTTGGACCCCCTCGACGTCATAGACTAACAATAACCGACTTTAACGACCTTCACTCTCGACAGACACGAATTGACCAACAGTAAAATTATTATGGCCCATAAAATTATGAATCATTTAAAATAAAGTGCGTAATTCATTTAAATTCAGATTAGAACTTATATGAGAATTGAGGGTCAAGAGAAATTAGCACAATTTTTGCTAATTGTTTAAACCTTAAAGCTTTTTTTTCCCAATAACAACACTTTTACTGAATACTGCAACATCAAGTCCTCTAGGTCAATAATCTGAAACTTAACAAAGGTGTTTTCTATAATTAAAAATTTAAAAAATTCAATTTTATCAGTTCTTGGTGTACTAACATGGAAACATTGGTAATGGATGGAAAACATAGGTGTCTACCTATAAAAAAAAAGTTTGGTGGATGAATTGCTAATTTAAATTAACAATCTCTATAACCTAATTTTGTATAAGAAACAAGTTAAACCTTACCTAGGAAAGAAAATGCTCTAAATTTTTTTATATGTTAATCATTATGCTTGCTTATAAATGAGAAATGAATATTGATGATGGGAAAAATAAGCCGGAATTCGTATAAATAAAAGGTCGTATGTGTTTTGAAAAAGATAAAATTTTATTGATAGATATAAAATGGGAATAATATCTCGATTTGAAATCATGCTAGTTACCTGAAACTGAGGAAAAAGAGAGTTGAGTTTGGAACGGACGACACTAGACTGCCGAGCGAAAAAGAGCCCCCCCTGGAGGTTGCTAAGCGACGAAACGCGCAAGCGCTAAACGCAAATTGATAAGGTTGCCCAGCCCAGGAGAGATGCCGAGGGCCGAAAGGTGAAGGGTGTAATGGGGGGTTGGGGATGGAAAAAATGTTTTTCCCTATATTATTTGACTTTCTCAAGCAGAGTAATTTTCAAAAAATCCATCCATTCTTAATGCTAAAAAGAGCAATACTTTGATGCTAATTAACCCTCACGACTTCCAAGTTCGGCGGAAGTATAGCCCTTGATTAGATTAACCCGTAAGACGGTACGGTATTGCAAAATGGTAGCACTAATTTTAAAAAAAATTGGATGGAGTTCATTAAAACAAAAATATTTTTTTAAACCATGTCTGGAACTCTTCCGGAAAGTTCAAAACTAGACTTTATAATCTTTGATTAAATTTTCAGGAAATTTGCATTCTTCGCCTCCAGTTGTAAAAACGAATTTTCGAATATTCCGAACATTTCCATGACTTTAGATTAGCTTTGTTTAAAGCTCGAACGTGTAGAAGGTGGGGGAAGGAAGGAAATTTACTAACTTTCCGACCGCCCCTAAAACGATTTTAACTAGTTTTATTAGCTTTACTCCTTGCTTTTGGCGAAATCTTTCGAAAGCTTTAGTTTTCGATCGCTTAAGATCTCAGAATTGGAAAAAGGTGGAGGGATGTTATGATGGAGGTAAGGGGTTGTGGAGGAGGGAAGGGATTGTGGAAGGGAAAGGGTGGTGAAGGTGGGGTTCTTGAGGAAAATGGGGGTCAAAGGGAAGGTTGGGGGAAAGTGGAGCTCTAGAGAAAGGGGGGAATGAGGGTGGAAAGAGGGGAAAAGATGGTGAAAGGGGGAGAAGGAAGGGGAAAAGATGGGGAAAGAGGGGGAAGGTGCGGGAAGGAAGGGTATTGGAGTCCAGGAATGAAGATAGGGGAGTAAGGTAGACATTTTATTGGTTGCTCTGATGTATGTGGGGAAATAATTTTTTGGGGGAGAGATTCTTGAGAAACTCAAGTAAACTGTGCTTCCTCTATACCAAACCTTTTTTTCCATTTATTGAAATTATTATCTCAATTTCGAATGCTTTAAAAAAAATTGATTAGCTCAATAGGCTGCATCACCAACTTAAATTAAAGCGTTCAATTCAAAATTGATTTGATCCGAGGAAGAAACGAATCCAATTTTCTGTGATAATATTCATTTATGCATATTCATTACCTACTTTATTCTTTTAAAATTGGATTTCATACTTTAATTTTTTGTTTTAACTTAAAAAAAAAAGTGAATGGTTATTACATTTATTTAGTATTATTTGTAGGGCCTAAGCCAAACACTTTTGCCATACTTTGTGCTCAACTCACAAGTCTAAAATTCGAAAACGAAGTTTGATCGAGAATTTTCAAAAAATCAGCCTCACTTTTTTTTTAAGGCCTATAAAAGTCTTTTAGAAAAATGTGTTTAGAGAAGGAGTTAAATAAACAAGCTAAGAAGCAGAAGCTTTGAAAAAAAAGTGTTTAAATAAAGCTAACCTGTTAGGATGTGCACTTTATACAAACAAGAAGAATACAAACAAGCGTTGCAAACATATCTTTCGCCCAAAGGAGCTCTTTATTTCTTTTTGTTTCTTGTATTTTCGTTGAATAATTTTAATAAAAGAATCACTTAATTGGGTGACGTTTGCAGAATCAGAAGGAGGAAATTTAAGATTAAATTGATTTCCTGTGGATTTGATTGTGGGGGTTTTGAATTGGATGGAAATAAGCCCTTTCCTTATATTGACAAATGGCGGTCTTGAGTTTAAACTATTGTTTGTATACAATTTCCATTTTGACCGCTTTCAAGAAGCAATTAGAAAACGAACGAACTTTGGAAATGAGAAGGATCTGTTTAAAAATGAAAGGTAATCCTTTTAAAGGGTTTGATTCGAATTTAGATTGCGGGTGAGTAGCAGGTGGCATTATATGGAGCAATCTCACACCCGGTTGGTTAATCTCTTGTCTGCAGCCCTTCCGGACTAATATCACAGCTCATTGGTTTTCGCGGGGCGGCGGAAGAGTCGTCGCAAGGGACTCTCGAGAGTACTAACTCCCAAGTGGCCACCTTTTTTCCTCCATTCCCTCCCTAAAACCCAACAGGTTGCTGTCCACCATAAGAGACCGTATAATTGAAATTCTTCGACCAAAATGTCAGACTTAAGATACCCTTCCCAATTTATCGTTCTTTCTATTGTTTATTACTCGCTTCTATTGGATAATATACTTTTAACAGTCGTAGGTAAGTCAATCTAACTTTTTTCCACTTTTGTCCTGCATAAAAATAGTTCAACTTTAACTTTATAAAACTTCATCAAAGGATGCTTTTAGAATAGTTTGACGAGGTCTCCAAAGCTCGAAAGTATTTCGTCAATTTTAAAAGCCTTTCTACAATAAATAAATAAATAAAAAAAAAGTGCAATTGATCTTTATAATTTAACAGTTTCAGTATTTTTTGATGGATTCCAAATTCTTCTAATTGTCTTTAAAAGGCGATTTTTGAATAATTTTTTTCAGTACCGATTGTCCCGGATTATTTGATAACAGTGGACGCTGAAACGAGGGGGAAAATGATATCAAACAGGTAATTCAAAAATGTACCCCCTTTAAAAATCCGAAAAATTGAGTTAGGATGACGATTTCGATTCCAACTTCAATTATACATTCTATGAATGTTCAAGTCCATTTTTGAAGGCTAAGGATTGGTCTTATCGACTTTAAGCATAACGTAACTTTTATAGCTCTGTAAATTAGCTTTCCAACGGTATAAATATCAATAAAATCAAACCAAAATTGCGGAAAGAATCAGCTACCTACGTCTCAATTTTACGAATTTTAGAAGTACCAACTCAAAAACAACAAATCAGCTTCCTGTGGAATGTGAAGCTCTAAAAATTTCAAGTCAAATATCTAAAAACTGAGAAACTGTATTGTCCATTTTGAGTTAAGGTACACTCGTCTAGTCACTAAATTTTGTGATTAATTTGATGTAAGGACGAGCTCTGTTTATGAAGAATCTCTCGGAGATGAAAGTTCTAAAGTGGGTCTTCTGCTTTCATCGAAAGCTGTGGTTCAACTCGTTGTAAATCCTATTGTTGGATTTATGGCAAGGTGATTGACGTTATCATGAAAATTCGTCGTTTAATTAAGCAACTTTTAGGTACGTTGGGTATACTCTTCCTCTCTTCATTGGTTCCGTAAATCTTCTTACCTCTTCCCTTTGTAAGTTTAAACATAAACCATAGAAAACGTGAAACCCAAGAGTTGGAAACCAAAATCCTTATTACTTTCTGGTTTTCAGTGTTTGCCTTCGGAGAAAGCTACTTTTCTTTGTTTTTTGCCAGAAGTCTACAAGGGCTTGCTTCCGCGTGTATTGGAGTTGCTGGTATATCATTCTAAAGATAAGAAAACCTCAAAAGAACAATTTTTTTGCTCTTTTAAAGGGATGTGTCTCGTTGCTGAATACTATCCAGTGGAAAAAGAAAGGAGTAAACTTATGGGAATCGTGCTAGGATCTGTAGCACTTGGAGTTCTTCTTGGATATCCTTTTGGAGGGTTTTTGTACGATTTTGTCGGGAAAATGGCCCCGTTTTTGGGCATCGCCGTCCTTTCAGTGTTCGACATTGGTAAACTGTACAATGAGATAAAGTTCAAATTGAATTTTCTTTTTCAGGCCTCCAGCTCATTTTTTTAGATCTTAAACCTCCTTCACAGGTAAACATTTTTGTTTCAGTTTTGATAAATTTGTCTTTTAGACATCGAGCGGAAAGACGAGTTGGAAATCGTTGATTAAGGATGGTCTTGTCATGCTAACTGCGGGGGCGATATGGCTTTCGACAACGGCTATGGCGGTCCTCGAACCGTGCCTTCCTTTATGGCTTATGACCACCATTAAACCCGAGGTAGGTCACACTACAAATAAGAAAGAAACGTGGAACTTTGTTCACATGAAAAAATAAAATATCAGAGGAAACTGCCGTATAATATGGCATATCCTTGAGAAGTTGATGAATAATAAATCCTATTCATAAATCCTCTACAGTCGACAGTGTATGCTGTATACGTTTTTTCAAAACTTTTCTTCTTCTTTCCTCTTTTCTGGGTGCATATTTAATGTATGTATTCGCTTTTAAGGCTAGGTGTATATTATAAAAAAAAATATATTCTTATTTTTTTTTTTTTATTAATTTTTGACAAGGTGGCCAACTTTTTTTGGGGAAAAGCAACAATCACACAAATGGGAAGGAATTGGGGATACACAAGGTGAAACAATAAAGACACACACAGGACAAAATCTTACTCAACGATGCCTCCAGTCGTAGCCTTGGGGGGGAATCGTGAAAGATTTATATCCGAGCATTCACCAGTGAATATTCTCTTCACTGCGGCCTTCCCCCGGAGTTGGGACCGCGCTTGGGAGTTTAAATATTTGGTGAGGCCTGATCATCACTCCAGCGTTGCCAAATCTGGAGATTTGGAGTAAACTATACTTCTCAATGGATAAAACTAGGAGAGCAAAGTTTTTTTTTTTCTCTCAATGTGTCTGGTGTTGCCTGAATTTGCTGAAAGTTGCATGAATCCACACCATTAGCGCAACCTAGTGAGAGTTCCTTAAACTAACTTTCCTTTAACCCTTTAGGAGGGCCAAAACAAGTACCTATACAATTAGCAAAAGCCAATCTCCCTCCTTGATCATCCTAAACTAGTATTTTGAACCAACTTGAATTTTTGAAAGGGTACCCCTCCACTATTTAAAAAAAAAGCCTTCTTCCTAAAAGAATATTTATTGTTGATAATTGAATTAATTCCTTGGCCTTTTAATTGTATTAGTATTAAAATTTTCTAAGAATATTTTGTAAAACAGGGAAAAAATCAATAATCTAGTTCAAGGATTGGCAAACCTGCGCAGTGAGTTGGCCACTTGTGAGAACCTTCACTTGCTGATATAAATTATTTTTTTGTACAATATTTATCGTGGTTTCTAGTAATTTAATTATGGGAGCGACTGCAGAAGCAGCTCGTGTTAATTTGTACGCGGATCTGCTCAAATTTGGACAGATAAATGATTACGAACGAACGTTGAAGATCGCGAATAAAATTCTGCACTCGAACAACGATGACTTGAAGGCGTTCCAGTATAGGATCATCTCTTTGATTCAGCTCTCGAGGTTTGACGACGCCCTTTTGGCCCTTTCCAAATTTCCAAATCTAAGCAAAGAACTGCAATTTGAAAAGGCCTATGCGTTGTACAGGCTTAACAGGATCGAGGAATCTTTGCAGGTGCTTGAAACAGTCCAGAATCCTGAAATAAAGCATATTGAGCTTAAAGCTCAAGTTTACTACAGGCTAGAACGATTTGAAGACTGCTTCGATCTTTACCGTCAAGTTATCAAACAAACCAGCGACGAATTCGACGATGAGAGGCAAACCAACCTGGCAGCAATCGTCGTCAACCTGGTCTTGGGTGGAAAAAATATGGAAATGCCTGAATTCGAATGCGAAACGTATGAAATCTACTACAACATTGCCTGCTATTTAATGGCCAAAGGATCGTACGCAGAAGCCGAAAAGACGCTTAAAAATGCAGAAAAGATATGCCGCGAGTATGACGAAGATGCCCAGGATGAGATGGAAGACGAGCTGAACATCATTAAACTCCAGCAGGCTTGCTGTGCCCATTTTCAAGGCAGAGATAGAGAAGCTATGTCAACATATACGTCTATACTGAAGAAGAAGCCTTCAGATCCTGCTCTGATCGCTGTTGCTAGCAATAACAGCATTGCCATCAACAGAGACCAAAATTTGTTCGATTCTAAGAAAAAGATGAAAAACATTATGAGCGAGGGTGTTCAACCTAAGCTGACGTTGATGCAAAAACGTGTTATTGCGATGAACCATTGTTTGCTGAACATATTCACCAATCAAGGCGACCAAGCATTATCTATATGCGATACTCTGGTCAAAAATTATCCCGAAATGGAAGAAAATGCGATACTAATGAAAGCTTCTATAATTGCTAGAGAGAATGTTCAGGAAGCTATCAAACTTTTGGAAAACTACGCTCAAAAGAATCCCAAGAGCCAACTAAAAATGAAATTGGCTGTTGTTCAGTTTTTCTTGAACAATGGTAATGTTACGAATGCAGTGAAGAAGTTGGAGACATTAGGTGATGAAACGTTTAGGCCTGGAATAGCGAGTGCAATTGTAACCATGTATTTGGAAATGGGAAGCCCTCAAGATGCATCGAAGATTCTTGAAAAGGCTGTCGCATGGAATCAGAAGAATAAAACGACTGTCGATTTAAGTGCTTTGTGGAGGCACGCTGCTGATCTTCATCTTAGAAATGGAAAGCCTGAAATAGCAGCATCAAGTTTGGAAGAGTTGCTTAAAATAAATCCAAATGATGTCATAACATTGGCGCAGTTAATAATTGCGTATGCTCAGTTCGATCCATCTAAAGCAAACAAGTTGAGCAACAAGCTGCCTCATTTGGTCGACCTGACGCCGAACATTGATGCTGACAAGCTTGAATCTTCTAGCTGGATCATGGGAATGAAGGTGATGAAGAAAGCTGCCAAGGTCGACCCTTCACCTGGCACACCGTTGATCAAAAAGTCTCATTCCAAACGTAAGAAGCGACTTCCCAAAAATTACAATCCGAACGTCCAGCCCGACCCGGAGCGATGGCTTCCTAAACACGAGCGATCGACTTTCCGAAAGAAAAAGGACAGAAGAAACAAAGACATCGGGAAAGGTACTCAGGGAACTGCTGCCGGTGCTTCGGACCAGTATGACATGTCTAAACATGCAGGAACGTCAAAATTTGTTCAGAACACGCCCAGCCCTCCTCAAGATTATGCCAGGCAGCAACAACGCAAAGTACAGCAAAAGAAGAAGAAGAAAACAGGAAAACGATAATTTCTTTTTTTGTAAAATCTTTTTTATGTAAATATAAAGTTCACAAGAATTTCTTTCTTATTTATTCACCTCCTATTCTAATAACAAAGGATGACTTGGAAAAGCATTTTTTCAGAAATGGGAACTTGGAACTGTCTTCATACCTGACAGCATTGGTTATTTACTTGGTACAAATTTCTTTGGAGCTATTGCCTACAAACTTGGTAGATGGAGAGTCGCCCTAGCTTCCATGATACTTATTGCAATATCAGCTATTCTGGTAATTCATTCATTGTTAGCACTCGAATTTTGAAGTTTTTTTTAGATTCCTTCTGCATCAAACATGGAAGGTTTGATTTTACCACATTTTGGACTTGGTTTGGGAATCGGTATCGTTGACGCTGCTTTGGTCCCTCTTTTGGCCACATTGGTCGATTCAAGGCATTCAGCAAACTATGCCGTTGTTTACGCTCTTCAGCAAACGGCCGTCGCATTGGCCTACTCATTAGGTTTCTTTCTGGTTTTATTCAAATTCATTTTATTCATTTTTAAACAGGACCGATGTTGGGTGGCGAACTAGCACATTTGATTGGCTTCCCTTGGCTTATGAGATGCCTCGGTTTCATTATTTTGCTTTACTGCCCTCTACTTGCACTTCTGGCTGCAGAACACAAAACATCTGTATGTATAATCAGATCAAATTTTATCTCAAAATTTGTTCACAGGAAAGCCTGCCGATGGCCAATAATCAAGTTGTCAGCTATAGCGGGTCGAAATACAACAAATTCAATAATGATGAAAGTGATTAATATTATAATGGATATGCAGCTCTCTACCTGTTTTTGTCGTGTTGATGTATTACGGATAAAAGCACAAATTTATAAAATTTTGAATTTTCTCATGTACTTAATTAAATAATAAAGTTAAGATATGCTTTGTCAAGTACTTATTGTTACCTTACATTTCTGCGTTCATTATTTCACCCTGTGTATTCCTAAGATACAGGAATACTTAGCTTACAATGAATAGTATCATTGGACGAGAAAATATTCCTCTTGAAGGAAACAATAAAATAAATAAACTTTCCTCCGGAAATCCGCTAAAAATAAAATAAAATACATAATATACATGTCGTTATTGGTTGTAATTTGAAGTTTTAGAGGGAAAAACAGGTCGAATCAAGAAGGTCGAGGAAGGAAGAAAGCGTCTCCAAGAATGTTGAGCTTTGTCAAATAACCGGTTATTTCGGTTATAACCGGTCAGTTTCCCTGAGACACAGGTGTAAACCTGTGGTGTAAACATGAAAAACATGATGATGATGGGACTAGGGTAGTTGCTACTTCTAAAAAATATAACAACAAAAAAATTAAAGGGGAAAAAAGATTAAAGTCACTTTTTCGTCGATTTTGAGATATTCTAGGGGCTATGAAAGAGACTATCATTTGGTAGAACAACAAGGGGGAAAAAAGATGAGAATCGTCCGCAATGTGCATTAGATTCGGGGTAATGGGGAAAATAGATGAATGTTACAAGCATTACAATAGTTTATTACAAAAGTTTAGACCCCCTGGTACCAAGGTTAATAGAATACCTATATTATTCTACCTATATTATATATTTATGTATTCTATTAACCTTGCCCTGGTACCCTTAGCTTCCCCTAGTATCCCCTGGTTACCCCAAGTAACCGCTGGTTACTCGTAAGAACCCCTGGTCGCCCCTAGTGACCCCCGGTTACCCCTAGTAGCCTCTGGTTACCCCTAGTAAACTCCCGGTCACCTCCCGGTATACCCCCTGTTGTTGACCTGTTGAAATAGGCAACCATAGAGCAACTTCAGGGCAACTATCGATTTTAAGGACGGGCGAAGTTGTTGTTTGATACAACCGGTTATAGTGAACCGTCCGGTTTTAGTACTGGTGTAAACTGGGATTGGGTTCGGCGCAGAAGTCGGTGAGGCGAAGGTGGGAGTCGGGGGTCGAACTGAGGCAGTTTCGGGTCGTCGTCGCCACGCAGAACAGGAAAAGACAAAAAAGCGCCGCGCGCTCAACGCCAGTCGCCAATCGCCGCTTCGGGTCAACGGGTCGCCACTCACGTCACTCCCACGCACAACCAGACAAACGCGACTCGGCTCTAAAATCCGTCCCGTGAAAAGGGAAAAGAAACGAAAATCCTCCCTTGCGTTCAAGACTCCTTCCTCCTTATTTTGTCGCCATTTTACCACCACACCCCGGCGGCTCCCCCCTTGAGACTATTTTAACCCCCCAAAGTTTAAAATCATTTTAATGGGAACGGGTCGTTCTCGGCCCGGAGAACGGGAAATCGTTCAAACTGGAACTCATGGAATTGGAGAATATAGTCGCAAACACCGTTTATCTCAAGGCGAGGGAAGGTAAGAGTCACCTCCACCTTCTTTTTATTATCTTCCCTTTTAGGCCTTTTAAGAAATCAATAAACACATAAAAATATACTACTTTTCTCCATCCCAGACCCCCTTCCCCTACATACTCTTCGAATTATATTCAAATGAACCTTATTAAACATAATTACAACCATTTATTTTAAATATTATTCGTCCTTGATCAATTATTTCCTAATATTTCGTGAAGGGGCCATAACCTTCTTCATACGTCAAAAAATTTCAACCACTTTCACCATCCAGAGAACGGCGTTGGTCAACGTCAAGCTTTGCATACTCCACTTATGTCATAAGGACACAAAAATTATATTTAAAAAAAAAAATTAAATTAAGTTTGGCTCATTATTTCATGTGAGCGTTAAATACATCAAAAGCACCCGAAATTTCATATTTTATACTTCATTAATCCTCAACCATCAAACATTAGGCCAGAGTGGACCATCAAATCCAAGATATCATTTCTTTTTCTCTGCTACCACCATCATCCATGGTGGCTTGAAGTAGTATTCATAGGCCAAAATAGGCCCTCAAGATGGCATTTTCTCAGCTACCATCATCTTTCATTGGGTTCAGGTGGTCATAGATCAAAGAGAAGTGGACCCTCAAAACCAAGAGGCCGTTTCGTTTTCTCAGCTAACCATCATAGTCCGTAAGAACAGTGTCAAATTTCAAGTTTATCAGTGAAAATTTATCAAAAATGCACTTTTTAAATTGAGGTTTCTCGTATTCATATTTAGTCTATGAATATCCTAATAATCTTAAGCTTTATCTTAGACTTCTAAGATTCGCCCTGGACGTCTGAATCTTCTGATGTATAAAAGCCGAAAAAAATATCATGGTTCTGGCTATCGACATCTCTGTATCAATGATAATTCACAGCATGCTAAGTCACCATCCAGATGCCAGATTGCCATCGACATTATTTCTTAACTTTCTACTGTTTTGATAAGTTCAGGAATCATCATTTCAGGCGGTTTTTGATGATAATCAACCAAAAATATTTCAGCATAGACACTTTATCATTGCATCAATCATGACCTGATTTAATATGTGTCATCGGTATTTAAAAAGATAAAAAAAACTATTTTTGGTGTATGTTTGATATTTAAGTTTTCTTTTAATTTTTTTGGATCTGCCCCAATTACTTTTTTAACTTCCAAATCCTCTGACAGAAAAAAAGTTGTTGGTTTCCTTAAAGCGCCCCTCATTAAAAAGCGCAAACTAATGTTTACTATCATTGATTTGTTTACTATTTTTAATCATAACAATAAACATCAAAATATAAACTAGCTTCGTATTACTTTAATGAGTATTCGAAGGGAAAAATCGAATTTTAACACTTTCGGCTTGTTTTGACAATCCCTACCTTGATTCTTTATTATTAAGGTCATAGTAATTGAAACGAATTTAAAATAGAGGACGGACAAGACAATCATTCTATTTTATAATGGAGGAGAGTGATTCTGACATCGCATTTCACCTTTGAAATGCACCTTCAATCCATAAAGCACCCACAGAAATGCTTCTCCCCATAAATTGAATCTGAACTCATTTTACGACTTTAAATTAGTCTGGGCTGACTTTTTAATTCGACTCACAGCCCACAATGGCCATTTAATAGCCTATTGTTTGACACTACCTCAATTTAAAGTCAATTATTAATCTCCATGTAACTTTTTTTTAAAGTTACCCTAAAAGCAAACTTTTCAATGTGGCATAATTTCATGACTGAACGTTTAAACTATAAATTTCAGATAATATTTATACCGTCAGAAAGCTATTTTAAAGAGCTTTCTAATGGTTTAAGTATCGAATGTGTCATAAATTGTAGAAGATATGGGAATTTAGAAGAAATCGGCATTCAATGTGTTATCCAAATTGTGGTTTTTTGGTTTGACTGATTAGATTTCAGGTTGAAACCTAAAAAATAAGTTTTCTTCATTATTTTTGCTCTTTTCAACTTCAATAATTGAAACATGGCTTCTTTCCCAGTGAGCTGTAAACTGGTTTATGTATCCTGATGTTATTGTATATTGGAGAAAAAACGTGTTTTAAATGAAGATGAAATTGAATTATTAATAACCTGAGAATAACAACATTTCTCCTATTGAAAAATCATAAAGGATGACTGTATATTTTAATGATATCTTCCTGTTTTGCGACGTTTTCAGAGGAGAGACTCGGAAGCATACACGCCCCCTGTAATTTAATGCTTGATCGAGCGAATGATTTCTTAAATAAAGTCGACGCTATTCCCCCTTTACGCTTCAACTCTTTTTGAAAATTGATCTTAAAAGTTTTTTTTTAATAATTGATTTTTTTTTAGGTGGAACAGATAGTAATAAGGGTAAAAGTAAAAAATGGAAGAAGATTTTGCAGTTCCCTCATATATCCCAGTGTCTTCAGTTAAAGAATAAAATAGGTAAAAAAAAATTTTTCTTTGTTTGGGCCTGAAATGAGGCTTAAACGCTCTAATAATTTTTAGAAAACGATTGTGTAATACAATTGTTCTCTCTTTCTTGAGATGTAACTGTTGTGTAATCGATCTTGTTTTTAGAAGCCAAATACAGCTATGTTGTCGATCAACAGCCGATTGGGAGGCTCCTCTTCCGACAGTTTTGTCAAGAGGAAAAGAAGGAATATCACAGATACAATATATTTCTTGATGCGATCGTAAGTCTATAAAATGTCAAGTCGATTAAAATTTATGAATTTTTCAAGGAAAAATATGAAGTGGAGTCTGATGAAAATCGGGCCGATTTGGCCATAATCGTTTACGATAAGTACCTGAAAAGAGATGTAAGTTTAATTAATTAATTTAAAAAAAAAATCGACAAATATCAAATTTTGTGCTATTTACTGATTTTCGAGTATAAAATTTATAAGAAATTTGTTTTTTCCAGGCGCCAGAGCCGATAGACGTACTTTTGAATACTACTTTAATAGAAGCATGTAAAGAAAGACTGAATTTAGGGAACAGAGAGCTTTTCGATGACATTATGGCGACGGTGAAGACGTTCTTGGCCGGAGAACCTTTTCATCTATTCGAAAACTCGATGTATTTCCACCGTTATCTTCAATGGAAATGGCTAGAAAGTCAACCGATAACGTATAAGACGTTTCGGATGTACCGCGTACTCGGAAAAGGAGGTTTCGGCGAAGTTTGCGCATGTCAGGTTCGTGCTACGGGTAAAATGTACGCGTGCAAAAAACTTGAAAAGAAACGAATCAAAAAACGAAAAGGCGAAGCGATGGTCCTTATAGAAAAACAAATTTTACAAAAAATCAACTCAAGATTTGTCGTAAGTTTGAAATTTTTTGTTTCTCTCTTGTCATCATTTTTTAGGTGAGTCTGGCATACGCTTATGAAACAAAAGACGCTTTATGTTTGGTCCTTACGATAATGAATGGTGGCGATTTGAAATTTCATATTTACAATATGGGAGGGGAACCTGGTTTCGATATTTCAAGAGCCAGGTTCTATTCTGCCGAGGTTCTCTGCGGACTGGAACATTTGCATTATCAAGGTTTAGTATATAGAGACTGTAAACCTGAGAACATTCTTCTCGATGATGCTGGACATGTCAGGATATCGGACTTGGGTCTTGCGGTCGAAATTCCAGAAGGGGAGATGGTCCGAGGGCGAGTTGGAACTGTCGGTTACATGGGTTCGTTTCATCATTAATTTTTACATAAACTCATTAATTTTTGCAGCTCCTGAAGTAATAGATAATGAAAGATACACGTTTAGTCCTGACTGGTTCAGTTTTGGATGTCTCGTGTATGAAATGATTGAAGGTCAGGCACCTTTTCGGGCGAGAAAGGAAAAAGTGAAACGAGAAGAGGTCGACCGAAGGGTCAAAAACGAGCC
This sequence comes from Orius laevigatus, assembly GCA_018703685.1. Lineage (NCBI taxonomy): Eukaryota > Metazoa > Arthropoda > Insecta > Hemiptera > Anthocoridae > Orius > Orius laevigatus. The sequence continues at coordinate 176,501 of JAGWEN010000045.1, forward strand.
AGAAAAATATTCATCTAAATTCACAGAGGAGGCGAAATCTTTATGCAAACAAGTATTAACTTTAACCTTTAAAAATTTATTTTAACTTTTTTGTTTAGTTATTGAAGAAGTCTGGGAAGACGCGATTAGGATGCCATTGCGGTCGATATGGTGCGAGGGAAGTGAAACAACATGAGTTTTTCAGATCGATCAATTGGAAAAGGCTGGATGCTGGGATGGTCGACCCTCCATTTGTACCTGATGTAAGGATTTTATGCTCTTTTCTTGATTTCTTATTCAATCATTTTAGCCTCACGCAGTCTATGCTAAAGATGTTCTCGATATTGAACAATTCTCGACTGTCAAAGGAGTTAGTTTAGATGCCACGGATGATACATTTTATTCGAAATTTAATACTGGATCTGTTTCAATACCATGGCAAACTGAGGTAAGTTGGTTTTTTTGGGGGCCTTATTATTGAGGAAGCCAACTCTAAGGACATGCAGTCTTTTTTTGACTTTGGCACTTTAAAATAAACTTTTACTAAAGTTTTTTTTATTTTAGATGATAGAAACCGAGTGTTATAAAGAATTGAACGTTTTCGGTCCAAACAATAGCCGACCCCCCGATCTGATTCTTGATGCCGTTCCTCAGCCAGAAAAGCAAGGATGCTTCCCATTTAGAAGAAAGGTATTTCAAAACCTGAATTTGACTTCTTTTACAATTTCCATTCCAGAAAAAGCAGTCTGCGCGAAGTATGCCGGTCCCAATCGACGATCTCTATCTGACTCCCAAAAGCGATCAGGCAGTAAGCTGATCTATTAATTCGATATCGACTGTTTAAATTATCTCAACAATTTTAATCCGACCACCGTCAGCGTGTTTCTGTGCCAACATTTTACTTCATTTTATACATAAAAAAATCATGTTGCCGACGCACATATTTATTACCAATAGCACAAATACATCACAGCAACATTTTTTTTGTACATATTTTTAAAACTATATAATCCTCATTAGGTATCAAGTAGCATTCGGTGTAAATAGCTTGTTTATATTATAATCTTTGTAGTTACCTTTTGTAGATTTTTATCAAGGGTCTATCGCCGAATCGGCCTTTCTATCGAAAAAAAATCCATCGGATTCTACTACAAAAACTACTCTATTCCTTAATCATAAATATCATATTAGCATTTAAAGCCTGTGGGCATAGTATCGTGAATGTAGAGTGTTTTAACTTTGTGATAATTTAACAAAAAAACCTTTTTTAATTTAAGGTTCCCCTACTTTTTTTTAATTTTATTTATTATGTTGGTCTATGAATTTGCTCAATTCGTAAAATATGAATTTCTTTTCTGTCGCTCAAGTTGTGTTTCGCACAATTTTTTCGTTTTTGCGATTTTTTTGTACGGTACCAGAATAGGGAAATTTTTTTTCCCTCTACAGGCTGGTAAAGGCAAAATTCTGCCTCCTCGAAGCCCCCTGTCCTCATCGAATATCGTGAAAAGGCTATTGTACAAATCATGACATGTGTCAATTAACCAAGTATTCGATTAATTTTAGCTTTTTTCCCATCATTAACGAAAAATAAAAAAACGAGCTGGTGCTGAATGTGTCAAATAACAAATTTTATTTTAATACGGGCATTTTAACATCGATTTTAATTTAAAGTGATCCTTCGTAGACCATTTTCACTGTGATTCCTTTCCCCACGACTGCATTTTCTTGCCTTGTATATCACCGCACATCTTTCGAATTGTTTTACGAATTGAAGTTTTAATATGTAAAAATTAAATAAATATTTATGGACAAATATTTCTTTTTGTTGGCGAACCTGGAATACGAAGATCGTAGTTCCTCTGAGGGCGAGCGCTTATCTACTCTTTTGCCCCTGTTTATCTTTCTGTATAAAAAGGAAGTAGATAAGTTAGGTGTTGAACGTTTTTAAAAAATAATCAAAGCCCAGTATTGTGCACAATTTTGTCCGAAATCGCATTTCGGTAGTTCTTTTCTTTCTCAGGGTATTTAGGTTAATGGTTCTAATTTTATAAATTTTCGCTCTAATTAAGGTCTTCTAAATAAAACAAAACTTATTTTAAATAACCAAAAATTATACGCTACTAAAAGAAAAATTTTTGTTTGTGTGTCAAGATGGAAGAATCTGCATATCGGAAGAACGAATGGTTGGAGCCAAATTCGTTCTTTTGATTCGCCAAAATGTGTCAAAAACGCTTGTTTCCAAAATAATGCAATACAACTACTATAATTCATGTCTTTTTTTATTTAATTACCTAAAAAGTGGAAAGATTTTGACCAGTCTTTACCCAACTCCGAAATTTCTGGATGAACAAGGCTCATTTAAACTTTTTTATTTTAGCTTTATTTTTTGTAAACATCAAAAAACAATTTAGAACACTTTTAAAGACAAATAACACAACATTTAACAACACTTTAAACATTTAGGAATCAAAAAACATTTTTATCTATTCTATCCTAAAAATTTAACTAAGGAATTTATACACCGAACAATTAAAACTGGTGTGTATCATACCCTGTTTGATTGGTAAACCATGTATGTTTTATTATAAGCTTATAAAATAAGACTAGATTTGAGATCATAACAAAAAAACACTTCTCACGAAATTAGGTACCCTAACATGGACTGGAATTGAGACTCTATGCCGTTACATCTTCAACACGAGGCTTACTACACATTTTATAAGGGAATCGATACAATATTACACAATTGGTGAGAAGACTGAACGATGGACGAACAAAATTTGCTTTTTTTAGCCAAAAACTCCCATCCAAAAGTGGGCGGTAAAAAAAACTGCCTGGAATATACTTGAACGTGACTAAAATAACTTCCTCTTTCAATTTTTTTACGCCAGAGGAATTAAAGGAAGACAGCAAAAAAAGGCATGTCTAGTGTGCCTCCGAGTGTTGACACCTGTGGTCATCAGGAGCAAAATATTCAATTGTGTAATATTAATTACTATCCTAATGGAGTTTTATTTTACCGAGGTATATATATCAAGGTTAAAAAGGGACCTTATATAATTTTTTAATAATTCAAATGGTACTTATTTACAAGGAGAAATCTTTAGTTGTCCCTATCCTATGACGTAACAGTAACCTCTGATTGCTAACCTTCAAGCGTTACTTTTCAAATATTACCAACAGGTAGCAGGTCAGTTCTGGAAGCTTAAATTCCCTAGGTAGTTGAGGTCCTCCTTTTTATTGATTATACCATTTCTAGCACCAAAATAGTGCATGAAAACACTTTTGACTTTTTAAAAAATTGTGAATGTTGGTGTTTGAAAATTTGTGTCTGCCCAACATAAAGGCTTAAAAATCTGAATGGAAAAAAAGTGCATGAAAACTTTCGATGATCACCTTGTACTTCAATTTTTAAGAATTAATTTATGATTGACATATTATGGCAAAGACATCTAGAAACTTCTCCTTATTACCAAAATTTAGAACGGTAACGATTAAAATTTATAGCAGCTGTCATCGTTTTCTATAAAAATTCGGAGATCTATAAACAACCATGTCTTCCAAAATTAACATTCCAAAAACTTAAACGTCAAACAAAAGAACTATTTCCTTTCTTATTTTGAGCCAAAAAAGTTTCGACGTTTCCATCGGAAACGGGAAGAGAAATGAAAATTTGTACTCCACAGGGCACGGATTGATTCATTTCTGAAAAAAAGACAAATCTTTTAATATCAAATAAAAGGAGATATAAAAAACTTCAACATACAAAACCATGCAGGATTATAAAAAAAAAAATTAGGTAAAAAAAAAATCAAAATTTATTCAGAAAAAATAAAACGACACTGAATAACAACAAAAACATGCACAAAATGGTAACATTCTTTTAAGTCAGTCTAATTAAAAAAAAATTAAGCGTTTGACTAGGAGTTGGCAAGATCTAATTACTGAAGAGGTATGCAGGATGGGCACATAAAAACTAATTAGGAAAATCCTAAAAATTGGCAAGTATAAAAAAAATGACTTTTTAAGCTTCTTGGCAGATCTCTAGTTTTGAGATCTATAAGATGGATAAAAAATACTGTGGAATTTAATACTGGATTGTGATGTTAAAGAATAGCACAGCATTTTTTGATAATTTTTTTCTGTTTGGGTTTCTCGTCTAGTTTGAGATTGTCCTCCGATTCGATATTTTTTATTTTGTTAGTGATTTGTTCGGATTCTTCTTGAAACCATTCTTCTTCGGAAGAGCTGTGGTGGCCGTGGAGGCGATTTGAAGATCCGTTGAAGTCGTCGGAGGAGATAAGGCGGACTCGGGATGCGGGTTTGGTGCCGGACAAAGAGACGGACCTCGATCGCCAGTTTCCTGACGAGCATTTACCTCGTACGAGACCAACTTTTACTTCCACAACTGAAGCAGAATTGACTCGTTTGACTAAGAAATGCTCTGTATATGGTTTTTCCGTTTCAGGCTTCTCGTACGAGTAGTCCGTCTCTTCGCCCGGAAACGGGTTCAAATCAAACTTTACGGGGGATTTCGGTTTGTGACACTCACAACATGACAGCCGCCCGACTCCCATCTCTAAGCCTCCTCGGAGGAAGACAGGCTAGAAAGAAAGAAAAAAAATTAATTACATAATATTTAATAACAAAAACCATTTGTCAAAATCAAAGCCATTGTTGTCTTAAAAACCCGCCATCACTAGATTTATGAAACCTCTGCTAAAAAGAATGAAAATTACCTTTCCATCAAGAAAAACAACAGCACAGGCTGCATGGTTCAACAAAAAAATTTCATAATTTTAGACACTTAAGATACATTTTACCAAAACAAAGAAAAAACTAAGAAAAGTATGAGCTTAAAGGCTAAAAAAAAACTTTAAAAAAACTATGATATTACCTTGTGGTCACCCATGCAGGAGCTTTTACCGATGACTCCATACTCGAGATTACTTTCTCCATCCTGAAAAATAAATTATAAATGAAATTCGACTTTTATGTAACACGTACTCCATGAACAAGAGGACGAGCTGTCTGGCTGAGAAGTACGCGGTCGCACCATGCTGGACATCTCGTCTCCATGTAATCCGATACAGTCGTGGAGTCCTCTATAAATGGATAACTTGGAGGGAAATGAATCGGAAATTCGTACAACTGGGTGCAGAAATCGTCCATTTCTTTATCGAATTCTTTAAGCTATAAAGGAGATTAGATGAATAAGAATTTTCGTGTGAAAAAACGAACCCAAAGTTGATCTAAAAACATAGCTTGATGGTTGTGATGCTTAAACTCTTTTTTCCCTAAAGTAAAAACGACGGAATCCTCAGCATCTTTATACACGACAATACTATTTTTGCCGTTTGTCGTCAAACTTTCTTCTTGAAGTCCTTCGCAGAGTTTCTTTAAAAGAAGTTAATAATCGACAATCTTTAAAATGACTCACTTTGATGACACCTTGGGTGTCCGTTCTGAAATTAAAGTCGCCGAAAAGAAAAAAAGGTGCTGTACCAAATTCATCATTGTGGAAACGATCGAGTGTGTATTCCAAAGCTCTTTGTCTAGTTTTCGAATAAACTGAAGGGCACTAAAAAAAAAAAAAAAAAATTATAAACGATTTTAAACCAAGTTTCCTAATTACAGATTCAACAGCGATAAAATTAGAAGCGTCATGAAACAAATGGATGTTGATCAGGTCAAAAACGGTTCCGTTCAAATTCCACCTTGTCCTCATAAATCCTTTTCTCGACCATTTACACTAAAAATAAACGATAAACGACATTTTCCAACAATTTGGTCTCTACCTCAGGAAAAAAGTCTTGAGGGAATTTGGATTTCTCTTTAGTTGCGACAGTTTCGATGTCACCCGCGAAGACTTCTTTCCCGTCCACCCCAAGAAAGCACATCTCTTTGAAATCCCAGATAAGTACTTCATTGATCGATTCATGAATAAAATAAAAGTTTCCAAGAGCCTAAAAATAGAAACATAAAAAATTGAAAGATAAAACAATGTTTGGTACCGTGAATGTTTCTGCAGATGAATAATCTTCGTCCAAGTAAATTCTCACTTTGTCAAACAGCCTTAGCTCATCACTTTCCATCAACAATCTACAAAAAATTTCATGTGTCAATATTGTTAAAATGAGCATTCCTTGAGGACCGATCTGCTAGGGCTTTAGGCATCATCTGCATTGAATTTCAGATTGATCGGTCCACAGGATGCTGAAGGTAAGCAACTTCACAATAATGGTGTTTACATACTTAACGAAATACTCGACATGCTGCATGCTCGACTCGTAGTTTTTTCCGCCAACTTCTTGACAATGGAGAGCGATAAACTTAGGATCGAGTCTGTTCACAGTCTAAAAAAAAGAAGGGAAATAAAAATGACTTCCTTCAAGATTGAACTTACAGCGAGGAATTCTTCGGTCCAGATTTTAAGCATCACAGAAGGCTGAAGAAGTAAACAAACATTAGCATAATTAGGGGATTTGAGAGTGATTTTATTGATTGATGTAGCACGATGGAGTTATCAAAGTTAATGAATATTTTTGAAAAAATTTGAAAATTAGCATCTTACGTCTTCGAATATCGAACCGACGTTGGCCGTAACGAGTAGAAAAGGTGTCGAGTTCACCGATGACATTTTGAAGAGATTTCGTCCCTCACGTGTTTGGAAATGGATTTTTATTTTGAATGGTTTCGCGTCATTTTATTGAGGTGTAAAACGAGGGTGAGAAGTGGCCTGGGGTTTGATAATTTCGTCTTCTTTCTTGAAAAAAGGGGGACGGGAGCGGGCTGTCGTTCCCCTTGGACTCGTAACTCGTTGAATTTCGGACGATGCGAGTCGCGGAGACGTTAGGCCACGCCTCCCACCACCCCGCCTCCCCTAACAACAGTCAGCGATTGACGTCAATACGAAGAAGGAACGGGGTTGAGGAATGAGGTTTTCTGGATGGATCGTTTCTTCTTTTTTTTTGCGCGAGGGGACGTTTACCTATTCAGCGACATTCTTTAACGATTTAATGACTTGGCTACAATAAGCAAAGCAATTGGGTTTCTATTATACCTGCCGCTAGGTGTATGTATACCTGCATTTGCTTTTGTACTCGAAGGAGTGTGGTCTAACTAAACACAAAATAACATCTTATATAGCCCAAGCATGGCACCCAAGGTTTGACTTAATAGATGTGTTTGGACTAGTGTAGTGGTAAAACTTAAAAGCCCCCATCTTACACTCAGAGCTCGAGGAGAGAGGGAGATTGAAGGTCGAAATTTTCAGTTTTTCGTTTATAAGTCGAAAACTATGCTTCCTAGCGACATGACCACTTAGTTAAAAATTAAAGCTTACAACATTTACTAAAAAATTGACTAATAACTTTTCTCAATACGTTGTTTCCTTATCGAGATATCTCATCTTAAAAATAGGTCATCTTATAAGAAAAAAAAATTTTTGGGACGACTTTAGTTAAAATTTTAAACTCGTAGCTTTTTGCAACTTTTTACACTTTTGGCTTTTGTTTGTCTAATGCGCATAGACTATCTTGGTGATATACATACCTACATACATACATACAAAGCTGTGATACAAATCAAAATGGCATTCATCAAGATTTATATGCTATCATCTATACCATGTATACTCAAAACTTGAAGGTCGAAATTTTTAGTTTTTCGTTTATAAGTCGAAAACTATGCTTCCTAGCGACATGACCACTTAGTTAAAAATTAAAGCTTACAAAATTTAATACAAAATTGACTAATAACTTTTTTAAATATGTTGTTTCCTTATCGAGATGTCTCATCTTAAAAATCGGTCATCTTATAAGAATTTTTTTTTTTTTTTGGGGACGACTTTAGTTAAAATTTTAAATATTTTTGCAGATATGCATACCTACATACATACAAAGCTGTGATCAAGATTTATAACCTATCATCCACCATTGCATCTATACCAGAACCAGAGGCCTATTCCCAGAGTTGGGACCGGGCTAGGGATTTTAACCACTAAATGGGCGACCTAATTCCCGTCCCAGAGATTTTATGTTATTTTTGTTGTCCCTTTTTCTATGTTTAACTTTTTAACTCAATCTTCCTGTTCTTCCTTTGCCCTTTTTTTCTATCCAGACACTCTGATTTCTAAACTGAGGGCGAGGGCGCTTAAACTACCAAGCCCGGTCCCAACTCCGGGGGAAGTGAATTCACGGTACCTATAGCAGTGTTAGATGTTTCGAAAGTTCAAAATACAGATATACCTCTCACGATGCTAGTTTTCCCCACAGAGAAGACAAATGGTTGTCTTCTGTGTGGTTTTTCCGTGATTGAATCATTGACAAGCTTGATTTTTTCTTTTTCCCGCCCTTTTTATCCGAGAGAAATTTGTTTTCCCTCTGAAAGGCAACACTGTTCTCTTGATAAAAATATCAGGAAGTGATGGATTTATAAACAAAAGAGATCAATTTTTATTATCTTCAATGATTATTAATACTTGAAGTGAATTAATGTTTTATGATAACCAATAGCTTTTTAAATAAAGGCTTATCTTTATATCACCTGTTGTACTGTTAATAAGACTAAAAATGTAAGTACTTGCACAATATTTAGTATTATGAAGTCATTTTGTTGTAGTATGTCGTGGTTTTTTGGTGGTAAGAGGAAATCGTCATCTTCGACACCTTCAACGCCCGATATCGTCACAAGCGAGACTTCTGAAGGTTTCATCTCAGTCGAGGCGAGACCATATCAGCCAGTACTTCCGCCATATCCGGTCGTACCCGAAGGCCTTTGCTACAACGTGATTCCGCAGCCTTCTTACAATCCATCGCCCAAGGTTGCTCCTACCAGCAACGCTCCTGTCAATCCTCTCGAGTCCATACCTTTCAAATTATCGCCATCGCTATTGACAACTTCGCCCACATCCATGTCAGACATTCGCACTTTCAAAACACAAATCGACTCCGTCAAATCCAAAATCAACTCCGATTACTTCAATTATGATTTTAAAATCGAAAAATCATACGTGCAATAACTCTTTAACTTCTTTATTTTGTGATATGCTTTCAACCTGACCTGGTGCTTTTTGTTAGCTTCGAAGAATAGACGTGCCTCTGCACCTCTAAATCTTTCAAAATGATGTAAAAAGTTTTTAGGTAAATAAAACAAGACCAAATGTCACTTATTTATGTTTAAATGTATATTAAAATAATAAAAAACGTAAATTAACAGTGCCTTTTTATCGTACAAAAAGAATGCAAACAATGACAATTGTTAGGAGAATAAAAAAGGGAAGAAATGTCTTCAAAAATCCTGAAACACTAAAACAAAATGTTTATTAGTGGCGAGTTTATAATGTAGATAATTTGAGCAGAATTTTGGAAGTTACGAGTGTGAAATCGTACTTGACACTAGTAACTTTGGCCTAATCATGTCTGCTCATACAGATAGAATATGAACTTACCCAGTGAATTTTCCATAGAAAAACACTAAGAACCCAAGCTTCCATGCGTTCCAATGAGAATTTTTGTAATTCATATTGTTCAAAGCGGCAGCGACCATCGAATGGCAATTGGTCCAGCAGAGGGTGTGCTGAAATCATTCAATCCAATTTTAGTAGCTTTAGCAAACAAATGCACTAGATTATTGTGGCTTGGAGATATCTAGCAGAAAACAGCTAAGTCATTCATTAACCTTTTATCTCACCATTTTGGTTTTAAAAGAACAAGCCGCGTCGCTTACAGCTTGATCCCACACATGCGGTGCACATTCAGGCTCCAACTGATAGTACCGAGTAGGATTCCCAAAAGCCATATTATCCTCAGACACATAAAAAGATCCGGCAAAATCCCGAATGACGCCACTCGACGTGCAAATCCCCATGTGTCCCAAAAACGGAAAGATCCATCTGAAATTCGAATAAATTTAAATTAAAGTTCATCAAATAGTCTCACGTCATTAAAGGAATCGGTGTCCAGACGATCGCATAAGGATAACGAGGAGACCTAGCACGGTTTCTTCCTTGTACACTCATTTCGTCGTCAGAATTGACCATAATACCAACTTCGTCGTGGCTATAAGGCCTTTGAGTCACGTCAATGTATCCAGGCGTGTTGTACATCATTCAGACTCCATCCACCACAATTTCCCATTTAAGGGCCATCAGTATTTTTCTTTCAACAATCACAAAACCTAAAATTAGCAATATTTCAAAAATCCAAAATAGTCAAAACAGTCTTATCAGTTGTCAAAGCGAGTCACGTTGGTAACACTGACTTGTAACCGGTTCTATAATATCGAGGGAAATTTTGTTTTCTTTTGGAAGGGAAAAAGGGAAATTTTTGATTAAATTTTTGATACATCATTCATTTGCCATTCAGTGGTTCTTGTCGTGAGCCACAAAATATTAAATTTTTGTAAATTTTTTAACCGCAATTCGACGATAAATGAACGTTTTGTCGATGATAGAGGAAACGGGAAAAATATTTTAGAAAAGGGAAGTTCTGATTACAACACTGATTGTAACCGTACTTAAGTAACCTTACCAAAACACGTGAGAGATCTGTTTTTGCCTCTAATTTTGATAATTATGGCAAAAACGAAGGGAAAAAAGAAGAATCTTTCCGAAGCGAAGTTCGCGAAGCCGAAAACGAAGAAGAAAAATCCATTTGAAGTCCATGTAAACAGGCAGAAGTTCAATGTCTTAGGAAGGGTAACGAAAACCGACGTGGGCCTTCCTGGTGTCGCCAGAGCAAAATCGATGAAAAAGGTAAAGTGACATTTGCTCAATTTCATGTTTTGAACGGTTTTTTCAGAGGAAGGAAACTCTCCTTCAAGAATACAAAATCAAAAACAAGTCGAACAAATTCCTCGACAAAAGGATCGGAGAGAAAAATTCAGCAATGACCGATGAAGACAAAATTATAGCACGTTTTACTGCTGAGAGGATGAAAAATTATAAAGTTGGTTTTGTTAAATTGGTTTTTTGACCATAAAATTGTGTTCTTTAATGAATTTTATTTGTAGAAGACAATGTACAATCTTGGGGACGATGAAGTTTTAACTCATAAAGGAAGGTCGTTGGCTGAGATCGAAAATGATGATCCGAGAAGTGATGATGACGACAATTATGGACCTAAAGGCTTAGATGGTTATTTAAAATCCGAAAATAGTTCCTTTTTAAAATTTTATCTTTTCAGCTAATTTTGTGGAAGAAGCCCATTTTGGTGGTGGTCTTTTGAAGAAAGCGGAAGGAGGCCGTGCTGCTGTTATTGAGCAATTGATTGCAGATTCTAAAACAAGAAAAGCCGAAAAAGCGAGAGAAAAAGAAAAAAATATTGAGATAACTGATAAACTCGATTCAGAATGGAAAGACCTTTTGCCTTTTTTGGCGAAAAAAACCGAAGACTCGGAACCGCCTGAGAAAAAATTGAAAAAGGATCAATACGATGTTATTTTGAATGAGCTTAAATTTGAAGCTAGAGGAACTGTAATTAAAATTTTAAACTTTACATGAAAAAATACTGAAAATTTTTTTCAGCCACAAGATAGGATGAAATCGGAAAGCGAAGTTGCTGCTGAAGATGCGAAGAAGTTATCTGAACTTGAAGAAGAAAGATTGAGAAGGATGAGAGGTGATGTTCAAGAAAAAGTTCAAATTGCGTCGAAACATCGAAGTGCTGATGATCTCGATGACGGTCTAGATATTGACGACGAAAGTGATTATATCCTCACTTACGATAAAGAAGGGAAACCTGTTGGCCTCCAAGTTGAAGGTATAGACTCTTTCTTTTAAAACACTTTGGTAACCCTTGTTGTGGTCACTTTGGACCCTTTTATGACCCTCAAAGAATTTGTCCCTTTTTGTTGATAAGGATGCCTTTTGATGGTGAAAAATTTCTTTTTTTAGATATCAAACCAAACAAAAAGTCGATTGATTCACTCGGAAACGCTTCCGAGAGCGAAGATGAGTCCAATTCTGGCGAAAGCGAAGAAGAAAGCGACGATGAAGATGGTCCTGAAAACTTGTCTGACCTTAAAGTTGGACTTGAAGAAAATGAAGAAGAAGAACCTAACGACGATATTCAAGAAAAAAAGGATGAAGGACACAAAAAAAAGAAAGTCACATTCAACGACGAGCCAAAAGTCCATCATTTACTCGAACCGAAAATAAAAACTCCTGAAGATTTAGAAAAAGAGAAAAACGAACTGAAACTCATCGAAAAAGCCAAAAACGAACTTCCATACACATTCGTCGGTTTGTATTTTATCTTTCGAAATGCCAACATAACATGAAATTTTTAGTTCATGAGGAATACAGCGACTTTCTCAATTTAATGAAGCCCAAAAGTGTCCAAGAACAGATGATCACGATCGAGCGAATGATAAAATGCAACCATCCGAGCCTTCTTGAATCAAACAAAATCAAAATGGAAAGACTTTTCGGCTTTTTAATCAAATATCTCGACGAAGACCATGAAGTGAGGTTTTTTTAATTACAAACTTTCTTTACAAAAATTTTCAGGATCTTTGGAAACTCTCCGATGTCTTAAATCAACATTTGTACGCTCTTGTTCACTTTTCTCCCATAAATACGACAAAAACGTTACTGGAATTTTTAAATGAAAAGCATTTATCATATAGAAAGAAAAAGTTGAAATATCCATCAGCAAATACAGTAAATATACAAAATTTTAATTAGTGAATCGACTTAAAATAATTTTTTTAGCTCAATTTATTTAAAGTTATTGCGACTTTATATCCTGCATCTGATAAATGGCATATTGTGACCACTCCTTCGGTTATGTTCATAGCGGACATATTGAGAAACGCTCAAGTTTTGACAAGACGATCGATTTCATCTGGACTGTTTCTTGTTACTCTTCTAACTCAAGTAATTTTGCAGGGAGGTGATGGCAGTTAGGGAGGTGGGGGAGAGAAAGGGAGGTGATGGGAGTTAAGGGTTAGTCAAGGACCTATTGGTGGTGAGGAGAGGTGGGGGGATTTTGTAGAAAGTTTGAGTTATGTAATTCCTCCTTTATACCATTTTTTCCCAGTATGTTCAACTTTCGAAAAGAATTCTGCCAGAAGCAATTAATTTCCTTGTCGGGATCCTTCATATGGCGACTCCAGCGGACAGTCCTTCTCATTTACAATCACCGTTCAAAAAAGAACAAAAATTTCTTTTCTTACAAGAAAAAGACAAAAGGTTTGATTTTCCACTTTTTTTATTTAGGCTCTAAATTATATTTTAGTGATTACATTTTAAAAATGCTGGCAAGCGACATTTCTATTCAATCGAAAGTTGACAACTCTTTCCGAATAAGATGTCTACACACAACCTTAAAATTGATTTTGTCTTATTATTATTTGTATAAAGATATCGTCGGAATATGGCTGTTATTTCAACCAATTTATAATAATATTAAATTATTAGAGGTAAATTATAACATAAAAACTTATAGTTAAATAAAAAACTTGTTTTTAGATCTCAAAGTATCCTGTACAAGTAAAGGAGTTAGCCAATACGATTTTAGATTTGTTGGAAACCTTGAAAAAGGAAGGATTCTCTCCTGTTTCTCTTGAAGAAAAAAAGCCGAAGGCGTTGAGGCTTTATGAGCCAGACGTTCAAAGGTTCACTGGGAAGAAAAACAAAGAAAAAGACGAAAGGAGTAAATTATTAGGGAAGTACAAAAAAGAGATGAAAGGAGCCCTCAGGGAGATCAGAAGAGATCGAACTTTCTTGGCGACTGTCAAGTTCAAAGAGCAAGCCGAAAGGTGATCCTTGTTTTTTTTCTTTATGAATTGATACATTTTTGTGTTTTAGCGATGCTGAAAGACTGAAAAGAGTCAAGCAGATTTATAGCTGGGGAGCACAGCAGCAAGGGGAACTTAATAAACTTGAAAGAAAGAAAAAAAGAAATAAGTTTTAATTTTGTAATTTTGTACATAAATTGTAAATATTTTTTTTGTGGTTGGTAACCAGAAAAATTATTGACGATTAATAAAAGTTTTTTGGTACAAAGTCATCGTAGTCATCATTTTTTTTGTACGGTTCGTAATATTTCCACCATCGTTTCCACTTTTCGGTTGTGTTTCTTGGATTGATTTTGGATGTTTGATTCTCGCTTGCCCACCAATCGTCTTTTTGTGACTCCTCGAAATCCACGGGATCCTTCGCCTGGTTCCTTTGATTCGTTCTGTCTTTCCAGATTGAATGATGGCTATGGTTTCGGTAAAAAGTGTCGTAGAGGACGAGTATGAGCGAGCCGATGCTCACGAGTAGTGCTTTCTTTGCAAACAGTACCAGAGTGAAAAGTAGCAGAATTTTGAGTTTGAGAAGCGGAATGAAAGATGCCAATTTGGCTATCGCTGTTATTATTAGAGGAACTATGTATTTGTATTTTTTAAAATGCTTTTTTTTCTTCTTTTTCTTTTTTCCTCCAAAGTATGAAACCGGTTTCGAAAAATAACTCACGAATCTGTCAAAAGGTGCAGCAGTCTGAGTATTATATCCAATCACACCATCTAGAAAAAAACGTGCATTTGTCCTTCAAAAATCAAAATTTTACCTTGATATTGTCCCAAAGGTGATTGTGGATTTTGAAAATTGTAGTCGATAATTTGATGATCTTCCCTTCCTTTGAACTCTTCCGCTGCATCAAAATATGCATTTAAACTAACGAAATCACTTCGGACTGAACAAACTTTCGGAATGAGGTAAAAAGCTAAGAAGACCAACATGGTACCAGAGTTCTACGGCATTCTGAGGCTCAAGTAAGAATAAAAGAGGAAAAAGGTAAAATGTCACACGGATGCGGAACATTAGTCAAGAATTACATCTGATAAAAAAATATCAGTCACACACCGGTGATGACATCAAGATACAACTTCATGTTCACCCATTTTTTCTTTTATATTTTCTTCAATCTCTAAGGGGTAAATGAAACAAAGCATTATCACTTTTATGGGGTAAGTTTATCAGTTCAATCAAGCTGGAATAAAATTTGTTTTTGCCGAGAAAAAAAGTCTGAACGAATCATCAACATCTGAAAAAATCAAATCTCGTTTGGTTGGTTTTGTTGGTTTTGCTGGTTTGGTTGGTTTAGTTGGTTGGTTTGGTTGGTTTGGTTGGTTTGGTTTAGTTTGGTTTGGTTGGTTTGGTTGGTTTGGTTGGTTTGGTTTGGTTGGTTTGGTTGGTTTGGTTTGGTTGGTTTGGTTGGTTTGGTTTGGTTGGTTTGGTTTGGTTTGGTTGGTTTGGTTGGTTTGGTTGGTTTGGTTGGTTTGGTTGGTTTGGTTGGTTTGGTTGGTTTGGTTGGTTTGGTTGGTTTGGTTGGTTTGGTTGGTTGGTTTGGTTTGGTTGGTTGGACCACATGGAACCCTTAATACGGTAGCGACGCGACTAGTCACAACACGTTAAGTGGATTATGATTTGTTTAAAAACCTACTCTCAATTCTTGTTCATAGAATGAATTATTTATATTTTTTTAAAACCGCTTTTTTTAGGACAAAAGGAAAGACTCAAGTGAATAAATGTAAGAATTTAAGAACGGTAAATGCGTTGAGGAAGTCACTATTTACATATTCGCCTGGAGTACAAGAAAAGATGATGAAAAGAATACGCGCTCGTAAAGAAAAAAAAAGTGTTTTCTTCCTTGTCGTTTTATGTCAGGATGTACTGATTAATAGACGCCTCAACCTTGATTTTATTCTGATCTACATTCTTATTATTCGAAAGACGGTACCTAAATGCGCATTCTCGTTTACTCTTGAAAAATTTCGCCCCGAAAAAGGGGCGATTCTCACAATCGGTTCAACTGCTCTTGAGAACTGTTTGAAGTTGGATTTTTTTAAATCGAAAACTTTTAACAATCCTTCTTTATATTAGCATATTTTCTATAGCCGAAGTTCAATGTTAGGTTATCTTGAAATTTTCTTAATCTTCGAATTCCGGTGACTACGTGATTTTAAAGAAGCGTCCTTTTAATTTCCTGTTAAAAAACGATCAATATTTTCAAAGAATCAATGTCAAATAATTTATCTGAATAGAGATTAATTGATATCTTAATTAACAATTAAATTGCACCCAATGCCGAATTTTTTTAGGTAGACTTTTATTCGGAGATTCGATATGTTTGAAAACAAAAAAATCAATTTTATCGTTTAAAATGAATTTTCTGGGATTTAGAGGGAACCTTCGAAGATTTCACTGGGAACCTTGGACGAAGTTATGGGTCAAAAACCTCACGTTTAAAATGCGAAGTTAGTGTTTTAAAATCGAAAATCTGGGACAAAAAAATTATAAATTTTTTCCTTCTGGAACTAATTAAGTGAACTAAGATTTTCAAAATTTGCTTCGTAGGACGTACACATAAGTTCTCCACTTTCTCAAAAGGGAGTCATTGAATTATTACTACCCTCCCCTGAAAACCTCATGGTCAAGTAATTACCTATCGTGAAAAAAGTTGGTCTCTCCACCAACGACGACAAGAAATGATATATTTTCGCCTAGTCGAGGCCCGTCTACCTTTTGTGGAGAGACCAACTTTTTTCACGATGAGTGATACTCCACCAACGACGACAAGAAATGAAGTAATTACCTAAGAAATAGGTACGTGAAGGGTTTTTTTTTTCTTTCTTTTTGATGGAAATTCGCACAAAGTTATTGAAACTTAATAAATTCTTATTAAATAGAATGAATGAGGGTGTTGGCGAGAGAATAGTTAAGGTAGTTAGGGGGACAATAGGGGTAGTTGGGGGAATGGGGATACATAATTGGGAACTTAGGGGTTTGAGGATAGTTTGGATGGATTTGGGGGTTCGGGAAATCTAACCGTTGGGGAATGTTTGTGGGATTTAGAGATGGTTTGGGGTTTTGGGGAGATATTTTGGAGAGTCTAAAGTGGTTCCTGGGTCCAAAAATTAAAAAAAATTTAAGAAATTTCAAATTTTTAACTTTTGTCTTGAATATCAGTCAACCTTAGAATTACTCTTTGTTTCTTTGGATTTTGAAGTTCAATGTCCACTTTATCGTAAGTGCTTACAATATAAACAACCCTTTTTGGGCCCACGAAAAAATAATTAATGATAAAAAGACATCATGTGTTTACTATTGGAACCTTGAACCTTGAAAACTAGAAAAGAAGATAGTTTCCTGAAAGAGACGATGACCTTGGGCGAGGGGGGAAGTGGGAGCCTCTTTATAAAAAGACGTGACTCCGGTCACAAGAGCAAACAAACCGAGATTTTTCTTTTTCGAAACCAAAAGCAAGAGAGCCGAGATGGATCTTAAATTTCCAGCTCTGTTTTGTGCTTTTTTAATCGTCTTTTTGTGTACGCCGTGCGTTGAAGGTCTACCCCTTTGGTTCGGAAATTTATCGCCGGTGACGAGGACTCCGAGGCAGCCCGACCGAAATCCGAGGGATTTCTACAAATCTTCATGCAGAATCATCAACCCGGACCCGTACGCTTTCCCCGGTAAAGTACCTTTTCCAGCAGCACCTTTCTGCCCCTACTGATCTTTCTCAACAACATTCTGTACATAAACTGTGATAAACCTGTATATTTAATGTAAATATCATAAAAATTAAACTATTTTTTAGCTGCCAAACTTATTATTTTATGCCCTTTTTCTAATAAATTTCCAGGAGAAAAAATTTAACTTTTTTGCAATTAATAAATAACGGGATTGCACTTAATAAACGTAGCAGTTACTACTTCTACTTTTTAATTACTAATAGCTTGTTACTTCACTAATTCATGCTGTAATCTCTCTAAAAATAACAAGAGTATGAGTTGGCGGTGGTTTGTACATTTTTCTTCAGCCCAGAGAGGCCAAAAAGTCAAAAGGGCATTGGGAGCTTTGGGTCTTCTTCTTCAGTTTTTGGACCTGGAGCCATAGCTAGCCCAATCTGTCCTATTCCTACACCCCACCACTTTCTTTGTTTTCAAT
The DNA here is from genome assembly GCA_018703685.1 of Orius laevigatus. Classification (NCBI taxonomy): domain Eukaryota; kingdom Metazoa; phylum Arthropoda; class Insecta; order Hemiptera; family Anthocoridae; genus Orius; species Orius laevigatus. The sequence continues at coordinate 194,418 of JAGWEN010000045.1, forward strand.
ATTTCCTTTTGGCACTCCGCAAACAGATCGTTAACATTTAAGTAGGGCAATAAATGAATTAATCATGCTCATTAGAATCCTAAAGGTATTTTAAACAAAAATAGGTTCAAAATCCTACCACAATAGAAAACATCACGTCTTAAATATTTAAAACTTGACTTTATTTTAAAAATAATAGACTGTACATAATTGATGCTTTGTTATAAATAAAATATCACAGATTGAAGAATAAAAGTGTTGGATTCATTACCAGGGTCTCCAGACGTTTTCTTTGAAGTTTTGATGGTTTAAAAAGCATCTAAAAATTTAAATGAAAATAAAATAAATTTAAATTGAAATAATTACTTTTCGTAAGTGAAAGTGTTGAATCGGTTCTCGTTGAAAAGGTAGGAGAAAAGTCGTTGTTTTTCATTCGTGTTTAAATTTTCGTAAGCGGCTAACTTTGATTTCGTCCTTTCCTCGGAGTCGATAAATCCTTGATTGTAACCCCTGACCGGATCGTTGACGAGTTTCTTCATAAAAATCACCGTTTGCTCGAGGATATCCGCTTTCTCGAGTTTGGACGGTCGGACTTCTGGGACGCACTAAGAAGCAAAATGGAGAATTAAATTCTGCTGTGCTTGGCAAACTTGGAATTTCCCCTCATATCCCAGGGGGGTGAGGCAATGGGGGATCTATGTGATACGAAAGTTGGAATAAGAAAGAAAAGAATCTGAATATGCAAAAATTTTCAGAATTTCCTCATCATCTCATCGCAAAATAAAAAAACATCACAAAACCATGGATTTTTGACTAATAAGTTAGTAAATGGCCCAAAATATCTTCTAAATTAAAATTATTTTACCTCTCTTTTATTATGGATCAGCAACTTCTTCAACTCTTCTAAGCAATCGTTTATCCTTGCTCTTCTTTTCTTTTCCATAAGAGGTTTTCTTATCTAAAATTTTTTTTCTTAAGAATAATTCGATTTTAACTTAACAAGCTTACTTTTCTGCTCTCGTTGGGAGTCTTAAGGGCGATCTTATTGGCGCACATCTTTCGAAAACGATTTGTCAACTGAAAAGGTTATTCGCCCTCCTGTTAGTTTATATACAGGGTGTTTCGGGGTGGGGCTTCGGGGTAGGAAGGACAGGTAGATCGCAGGTAGATGAATGAAATTGGGTATTGTTATGAGGAAAACCCCCCTTTTCAGACTCAACGCCGTCCTCCTTTTCAAAACTGACAAGGCTCAATGAGGGCCCTTCTTCTTTTTTTCGACAAAAGGGACCGTTTTAAATTCTACTACTTAAAGGACACTCGAACGTCTCAGAAATAAGGGCGAAGCCACCTGAAGACGCGTGACCACCCGCGGGCCATCCCATTTTTTCCACCCATTTCCCAACAATTAGGAAAAATCTTAACAATGAAAAAGTACATTTTGAAGCTTAAACTTTATATTTCGATGGTTTTAAGTAAACTAGAAGACAATTTTTTCCCTACCTACTTCAGAATAGTGTTTTTCACCATTTTGATAGCTAACAAGAATGACATTTTTTGGCTGAAATATTGGCACCCTTAGAATTTTTGTTAATCAAGTGATGCTATCCCATAAAAATTAACCATTTTTGAGTTTTAAACACAGTAAAATGAATAAAGACAATCCCCTCTAACAACCCAAAGACTTCAGTGGGAAACATGAAAATCTGGTTGAAAATGCTGATATTTCCATAGGAGGTGACTTGCAGCATTTTATTGCAGACGTTGGATTAATTAAAATGCGATCGAGAATTGGTAAAAAACGGTTGGTAACGGTTCCCACGAGTAAGATGGGCGGATCTTGAGGGCTCCTTTACATAACGAACGTCTTAGGCAACCCTTCATAACGACGCCTTCCGATTTTTGTAGGCACATCCTTTTCTTTGTCAACGTCCCAATCTTAGTTATCTTTAAAAGACTTTTTTCTTCTAGTCTCATTTTACTGGTATCCGATCGTCTAGTCGAAAGTAGGACAGGAAGATAAAGATAAAGAAGTTTCGGTTGTTTAAAAAAATCGCGTGATTTTTCAGTTAGATCTATTGAAAAAAAGAAATTAGGCGTTAATTTGTCGTAAAGGTGTACAAAGAAGCACGTGGTACAAAAGTGACTCCTCTTGTTAAAGGAGACAATTAAAATGGAATTTCCTTTCCCACGTTTTCAATTTTTCATGAATGACTCGCTCGAGTCAATAGGTCAAACGAGGCTCAAAAGAAGGCATTGAAATTTTTCTTGAATGTGGAGGACCCTTTGAGGGTAGCCGAACGTCCACGTGAAGTGCAGGTAAACAACTCGAAGAAGGAGTTCATCCGTGAAAAAGGACATTGAGACTCCTTCTCTTTTGTGCCACGGGTCAATGAAACTCTGTTTACCTGTAAGTGTTTTTCTTTCACTCGAAAATATATATTTTCAAAAGAGGTTCATTCAACGGGTCAGACAATTAGAGCGTAGTATTCTGGAAACGGTCAGTTTATATTCAGAGATTACAAAAGTCTTTAGTAGAGAAAATACAGTAGCTTTTCAAGAAAAATTCAACCACGATTTTTTAAGTATTCATCTTCCAGCTTCCATAACCAACCAAATCCAACGAGAACAGCTAGCCCAGGCATATTAGGATATTTAGGGGAAAGGCTCCCGCCGGGTAAGATAGGTGAATCGGCCCCGGACGAGTTTTCGCTTTATAATTTTTTAGGATGTTTTATATCTAAAAAGAAACCTACTCTCCAAATTTTAGAGTCCTAGGGTGCCCCTAAGGTCAGTTACAACAGAAAACGTGAAAAAGCGAAGTTTTGTCACTATTTATTTTTTCTCGGACGAAAAAATCAAATACAATTTTTTTGCGAAGTCGAAAATTACTTAAAAACATATCAGAAACAACTCAAATTTTTTTGCTTTGGATCAAAAAATTATTGAGACCAGTTTTGGACGTTTTTATGCGAAAAACCAGAGTGCGAATTTCACATTTTCTATTAAAAACAGTAGTTAAAAAAATCGTGACACATTTATATCAACAGAAAACGTGTATTTTTATGTTAGAAACACTCTCAATTTTTTTCAGAATTTTAAAATTGGTGGATCGACTCCGTTTTCAAAGAAAACCACACATGATTCTGACAAAATTGGCTTCGTATTGGGCTTCGAAGGCATTCTGGGTGATAAAAATTTTTTATCGAGAAATTGACTTCAAAATCGTGTTCCTCACACCAAAAAACGTTGGGAACCTCATTTTGGGGCAAATAAAAAAATAAATTTGTTGGTCAACTTCGAGTCGATTTTTGAGGGTGAAGGAGTCATCTGAGCATTATTTTTAGAAAAATAACTTTGATAGCCCTTTAAAATAACTTTCCAACGATGTATTGAATGAGTAAATCGGTTAAGAATTAAGGAAGTTATGGACGTTTGAAGTTAATCGTTACAAAAATCGTGTGTGGTTTTCTTTGAAAACGGAGTTGATCCACCAATTTTAAAATTCTGAAAAAAATTGAGAGTGTTTCTAACATAAAAATACACGTTTCCTGTTAATATAAATGTGTCACGATTTTTTTAACTACTGTTTTTAATAGAAAATGTGAAATTCGCACTCTGGTTTTTCGCATAAAAACGTCCAAAACTGGTCTCAATAATTTTTTGATCCAAACCAAAAAAATTTGAGTTGTTTCTGACATGTTTTTAAGTAATTTTCGACTTCGCAAAAAAATTGTATTTGATTGTTTCGTCCGAGAAAAAATAAATAGTGACAAAACTTCGCTTTTTCACGTTTTCTTTTATAACTGGCCCTAGGGGCACCCTAGGACCCTAAAATTTGGTGAGTAGGTTTCTTTTTAGATATAAAACACCCTAAAAAATTATAAAGCGAAAACTCGTCCGGGGCCGATTCGCCTATCTTAACCGGCGGGAGCCTTTCAGATACCATCCATCTCATTTTATGTTTTTTGGGTCGCTGATTACGATTTTCTGACAGAAATTTTGCCCGGAACCTTGTCAAACTGCAAAAAAAGGGCAAAACTTGGCACTTAATCCAGCTTTTTGCTCATATCTCCAAAATTCAGCGACTTAACCACTTAGTACAAAATAAAAGCTCATAAAATTACCTAAAAATCCCATTAACTTTTTGTCCAATTCAGACCAGCCGTTTGGCAGATATCGATGGTTAAAGGTTATTTAGCTCTGAAGCATCGACATCCTCAAAAAATACAGTTTTAAACACCAAAAGGCCAAATTTGGTTCTACCTGACCTTCCTTTTATGAAAATAAAGCACGGCATAAAAACTCTCTATTTGTTCCAAGAATCTACACAATAAAAACTTTTACAACCCTTTTACAACCCTATCTTTGAATCATAACTCGCTATTTTGTGATTAAACAGAGAGGTTTTGAAAAAATCAATTTAGAAAGAAAAAAATAACAAAAAAAGTCATTTATTTTACAATAATATAAAAGAAGTAAAACGACGATAAAAAGATATCCCAAGCTCGAGCCATACGAACAACTTAGAACAAAAAGTTATTTCGTAAAACTCAAACTTTGGATATAATTAATGTTTATATTCAATACCTTGATAAAATGTCTTTTTTATTGAATACCGTTGGATTGACTAAAAGCGCTTTACTCGAATCAGACGAACAATCTTTGATCTAAAGCGAGTCCGTAAGACTCAAGCTGAGCGCCGATAGCTCTCGAGAGGGCTGAAGTCTTCAAAATCACTCAAAAAACGGTTCGGCCAATTAAAAAAACTTGAGCTAGTGTGGAACTTTACTTGACGGGCTGAGGGACGTAAATGAAATGAAAAATTCAAACTACTAGTTCCTTTTTGTGGATTATTTGTTCAGTTGGGACTCGAGTAATTTGTAATTCATTTTTTCTAAAAAAAAATTTTTTATATATATGGGAGATGCTTCATTTGACCTATTTACAAGTTTAAAAATTTGAATTTTTTTTAATAAAAAAAAAAAATTAATTAAAGGTTTTTCTCATTTAATTTGTTTTATTTTTGAACAAGTTATTCCCAGAATTTTGTTTTAATCATTAATTTTTGAATTATTAAAATATTTTTATTTGTTCAGTTGTGTTTACCCTTTTAGGAATTCGATTAAAAAGTTCAGGTCATTAGGAAACAGTGTGTTTCTGTTCGTAAAAATTATGGTTTTGTGGCTGTTGACTCTTAATTGTTTTTTGAAGACAACTGTTGGGTTTTGAAGATTGTAACTGGCTCTAAAAATGTCATTTTTACTGTATTTTTATTTAATACAAATGTGAGAATAAGAGCTTTTAAAAGAAACCAGCTAATACCTAAATCAGCTTGGGAACTCAAAATAAAGTTGAACTTTACGAAATTTCAAGTCTTTATTTAGAAGTCGTGGGATTAAACAATTCGTTTTTTATAAACCACGAAAGGTGATCGAACACGTTCGTGATATTTTATGAAAATTATATGTATACGACTAATTTAGGCGCCTTAATATACAAAAAATTATAAGGGAGGGAAAAAAAAATCATTAAAAGTTCGTGTGTCAAAGTGCTTTTTCGCGAGAACTCACTTTTAAATATGTAAAAGAAGTAAAGATACAGTTAATGCACGTTATATATCAAAAAGGGCGTTAAACTTCAAGTGAAACAAATTTTTCGCATAAAACAATTAAACCAACACAGTTTTGAAGGGTGAATTGGCCTAGTGGGTTCGAATAAAAAGGGTATGACTCACTTTTCGTGTCTGAATCCCATTCATGGTTCTCGAGAAAATTACTTGTCTAAGAAGATATAAAAAAAGAAAAGAAAAGTTATGCGAATTCGTTTCCTTTTATCGGAAAACCCTGAATCAAACTTTTGCCTGATTTTCCCAATTTTGTTTCGCAAATATAAACTTTTTGTTTACATTTGTATCCTGGAAGAAAAAAAAATTGCATATTCTGGTTATGAAAATGAAGGTTAACATATCAAAGGGTTAAAACGGTAAGGATCCAATAAATTTTCTACTACACAACAAACAGGAAACCAACAAAAAAAGAAAATTGAAAATACATTTCCTAATAAAATCGATGAAAATGATAGATCGCCCTCACATTTTCTAAAGGATGATTAATGATATAAACCTTGACTGAAAAACCTGACCTAGTAAATTTTAAAACTCTTTTCTATAAAAATCGATTTTTTCACTTAATTTTTTTTTTCATTATATCATAAAATATTTACATTTTTTTAGATTAAGGCCTCTCGTGAGTGCTGAAATTAACGAAGATAAAAGTTTTTTTTTTTTCGCTTGGCTTGAACCATAGGAAATCATGCTTAAGAAACCGATTTTTTCCAACACGGAACTTCGCGTTCGTATATGTGACCTCAAGGTTAGCAAAAAAAAATATCCATGTGTGATTTATTATATGTGTAAAGATTTAAATGAACTATTTAAAAAATAACAACAAAAGGTCAGATTTTCTCATTGATATCAAACAAAATATGAAAACGATTTTTTAAAAAATATCTAAAAACCAAAGACGTTGACAGGAGGACACATAGTCATAGTGTAGTTACACCTACCATCCCTATGTGAGTGAGGCAAAGGGATCTCTTGCCTAATAGGAGAAGCTGAAATCATATTTCATTGATAAAAATCCCTACTATGTATATTCAAGTTAAAAATTACACATTTTATGTGGGCCAAAAGTGTAAATCTTAAGGTCAAAATCAACAGTATTTAAAAAATGTTGGTGGAGAAAGAGAATTTGATTAAATTCCAGCGATTAATCATAAAAGTGTGATTTAATTGTCGCGTGTGAGGCATTTACGTCGGTATTTTTCCTTTTTTTCTTATTATTTCAAGTCTGGGAATCGTTTTTTCCCTTCTTGCGTGTTCTTCCGTTTCCTAAAGAAAAATTGGGACTGGAAGAGTTTGGATGTCGAACAGGTGGAAAAGCCTCCCACATACCTCCCCTACCTCCTCCCACCTCCCCCATTCACCCATCACCTCCCACATCTCCCACACTTCCCTTCAACCAAGTTTCCCGCCATTTTTTTTCTTAAAAACCCCCCCAATTTCGATGAGTTTTGATTATTATAATTGGGACTGGAAGAGTTTGGATGTTGAACAAGTGGAAAAGCCTCCCACATACCTCCCCTACCTCCTCCCACCAACCCCATTCACCCATCACCTCCCACATCTCCCACACTTCCCTTCAACCAAGTTTCCCGCCATTTTTTTCTTAAAAAAACCCCCAATTTCGATGAGTTTTGATTTTTTTTAAATTAAGTTCAAGGTGACTGGGCGTCGGCAAATTAAGGTGTCACGGACCCGTTTTGTGTGAAATATGAAAAAGCGATCCCGCACGGCAATCTCTTCTCCGTCAGTCAAGATCAACGTCTAATCGGCCCATTTGTCGGATCAAAATAAATCATGATAACCTAAACGAATCAAAAAGTCGGTAAACCCATGCGAAATTGCAATTTACAAACTTTTTTTGTACCTAGTTTTAAAGATTTAAAATTTGCATAACTCCTCTACGTAATTTAAAAGTTTAAAGTTTCTAGTTTCCTTTTTAATGAACGTTTATTAATGATCGTTACGTTTTAAAAAGAAATTACTTTTTTTCGTGATGAAAATTTAGCGTGTTAGGACAACCTATTCAAATATTTTTAAAAAGATTTCATGCATGTATTTTATCAAAGCTTTTAACTTTTGGAACCTAGCAGCCCAAGAAAACGTGCCCCCGTCCATCCCCCCACCAGTATGAATAAATTTCATGGACAATCCTCTACTTTTTTGGGCAAAATTTTTGGTTTTGGACGGTTTGGAGGGTGAAAAACACAAGTCTAGGCCTATTTGTCTATTTTCCTATATCTACATTCATAATATTTAGTTTAAAAAACATGATTTTGTAAAAAATGTTTTATTTTCCAAAAAATGTTCTCGAACAAAATTAACCATAAAAATAAACTATAAAACCCCATGACATTACATGACAATCCCCTTCCTCCATCAATTCTAGGCGAAAAATTATACCCAACACGCACGACAGATAAGACAAGCGGATTTCACGTTCTTCATTTATTCAGACCAACTAAAATATTGTATAAAAAAATCTCTTGAATTTGTCGATTTACAAGTTCATTGACTCTAGGAAGCTGAGGATCATTACGCTATAGTGCGGATGGCGTGAGTAAGGCAATTCGAGTATGATTTATCACAAACCGTAATGCCATCTTTGAAGCAAATAACAAAATCCTTTTAATCAAAAATATTGTTTCACTTCCAAAAGTTTGAATTTCCTCAATTAACCCAGAATAATTATCAGGAAAGCTCAAAAACAAAATTCGACACAAACATGCTAAGAGAAAATTACTTAAAGTCGTAAATTTTCAAAAGTGCCTACACCCTACAATTTAGAAGTTTTTAGACTCTTTTGATTATTTTCTAATTGCTAGAATCCATTAAAAAAAATTCAATCGATTCTTGCAACCTTTTGAATCGGTGTCACCAAATTCGAAAATTAATCAAATGTTTCTATTGGGTTTGAAAATTGTTCATTGGAAAAACGATTCTGCTTCCACACCTCTTAAACGTCCTTTTCTATGGTCCTATTTACACGATATGTACGTATCGGCTTTTTAGGCTTAACGCGTCGTTATGGAAAGTTTCGTTTACATGTCACCATGGAAACCAAACAACTGCCCCCACGGTCAGTTAGTCAGAGGCACGTTCTCACTAGATAACTCTTTCCATATTTTTTACCATTTGAAGAAGCTTTTTAGCAATATATGTAAGTTTGAATTTTCTCATCTACTAAACCATGGGCTCAAAAAGTATCAGCAATCTAATTATTACATAAAATTGTTTGAGAAAAGAGTACTATATGTGTTGTTTTCATTTTAAGAAGGAAATATTCATGAGTTGGTACTTTTTTTTTGTGTGGAGATTCGGTACTTAAAATACAATTAAGTTTTTTTTTAATGTATGTACAGATGTTGTGAAATTTGACTGTTTCTGATGATTTCAGCGGGTAAACAAACAGAAGCTAACGAGGAATATCGACCGTCTTGAGGCGTTCGCGGGGGGAGTCTTGAAACTATAAAAGGAAGACGAGAAGAAACGAAATGGCCAGTCAGCTCGCCCTTATCGAGAAGGAAGTTCATAAGAAATACCTTGCCGAAGAAATCGAGATCGAAACCAAACTTCGAGAATTGTGAGGGTGAAACGTGTTTTAAATTTTTTTAAATTTTTTTTTAGGACTCTGGAACCAGAAGAGAAAAGAAAAGAAGTCGGTGATAGTCAAAGAGAGAAAGAAAATCAGTTAATAAAGAAAAAGAACAAAGAATTCATTAAGGTACTTCTATATTTTACACACACAAAATTATCTGTCGTTTTTAGCAATAAAATATTAATTTCATCACATTTTTTAGGAGGTTGACAAAGTGATAGCACGGTTTAGATCAAGAGTACTTTACTCTCCGACAGATGGACATTTGGAACAAGCGAAATCAAATTATATTAAACAAATAAATATATTGAGGTCGAAACAAATTTCTAGGGAGGTCCTTCAGAGACGCAGACAATAAAAAAAAATTATTAATGACATCCATACCGAAATCTCCATCCAGGACATCGCTTGGTGAAAAGGTTAAAATTCAATTTTTATCAAATTCTTATTTTTAGAGGAAAGAAATGTCGTCTTGTGAAAGTGTTGGCCCTCCTTTGGACTTCTCTTTTAAAGGTTTGACCAAAATTGATGGCCTTGAGACTGAAAAGCCAAGAAGGGGCGTTAAAAGTTACAAAAAATCAAAAGCGGCCGTTACAGTTGTACATCACTCAGGCTGAACAATAACCATTTAATATCCATTAGTGGAATAAACAATATTGCAAACTCAGTAAGAGATTTAAGACTTTCTGAGAAAAGTAATGATCTGGTTTGTTTTTTTTTAATTTTTTAGCTTTTGGAACATCCAGAAAAACTGACATGGTTGGATTTGTCTTTTAACCATTTGGTCGCGGTGCCCTCTGAACTTTCGGCTTTAGCGAGCCTAAAAATAATTTACCTTCACGGAAACCAGCTTGCGGATCTACCATCCGTTCTGCGACCTCTAAAGTAGGTAGTGGCGCTGCTGATCGGAATTCAACATGAACTAGAACGCATTTACGCGTTTAAACGTTCAGTGAAATCTTGCAACACATTACTAAAATCTTAACCTCTAGTGTTACCCTATTTTTGTTGTTTTCTAGGATGCTTCCTGATCTTTACAGCCTAACACTTCACGGGAACCCTTTGGAAGAGAGGAAAGGGTACAGAAATAGAGTGATAGCCTCTTTGCCACATTTGAAATCTTTAGATTTCAACAACGTCACCTCCGCAGACAGAAAACGCCTCGCCTCCTTACATCAAAAGAAAAAAGAATAATCACCACTCGTTTATTTTTATTTATTTTCCCTCAAGACTTAATATTGCTTCTTGTGATAATCGGTGTGATAAATGTTTTAAATTAGGGCAAGTTAATCATAAGAGACTGAGAAAAGAAAATTTTGAGAAGACCATAAAATTTCAACTGATCTTCTATACTTAATGTAGAAATTAAATTTCACGATTTCAAAAGGAATCTTCCTCCTTACCAATCTTCCTTAACTGTTCATTTTCATTCCTCAGATTATAATGGGACGCTGATTAACTTGCCAAAAGTATAGCCTTGCCTTACGTCATTCTAAAATTTCCAATTTTAAAATTTAGTAGCCTTCTTAATTGCTATTCAAAAGTATGATGAACTAATTTTTAAACAAAAATATTATTGGAATTATATTTTTGTACATAAGAACAAAAATTTGTTTTTACATAAAAAGCTTGGTAGATTTTATAATATTCACTTGTTAATGAGGTCTTAAGATGTTACAAGACACTTTTGAAGTCAATCACGTTAACTTTTTGTTCTTAAAAATTTACCAAAGACAAGTTTTAAATGTTACTTAAGAAAATCAACCTATAAGTTGGTAACACTTTTTCTTACATAATATTGTTTATTTTACACATTAAAAGACTGGAATCGATGTACAAATATTTTGTGAATAAAGAATTTGAAGAGTTTCAATGAATTTTAACTGAGGAAAATCACAAATTCCATTTTGTGTTAAAAACTTGAATAAATAAAACGAAGATGACAAGAAAGAATTTTTTCCTCCATCGAATAATGAGATTTCTGTTTTGAATAATCATAATTTTTAGCAGGTTAGATTTCTTCTTTCTTCAAACGGTAGAAAAAATTTGAAAACGTTTATTGGGTTGCTTTAAAAGTTATAAAGCCAAAAAAAATAATTCAATAAATTACCAACAAAAGCGTTTATTTTATATGGTTTAAAACAACCAAATTTTTTTTTATAATGTACAGAGGAAGTCAAATCGTATAAAAAAACCGAGATTCTGATGATGTTTTTAAATAGAGTTGCTAAACGTTGATTTCGTGTTGTAGTTTTCAGTTGGATAATTCGAATTATAACAGGATAATAATCTATCTTTGTTGATATCTGAAAATAGATTATAATGATTAAAAACGTTTTAACAATATTATGGATTGACAAAACTGTCTATGAGTATAAAGTGTGGAAACTCCTTTTTCAACAGCTTCCTGTGGACTGGTAAAATAAGGCAAAACCTTCTAAAATTTGCAGTTCAGGAAGCTGAGAAAACCCACTTTTTGAATTGAGAAATTCGTTTGGACTGAAAAAACGACGAAATTTCAATGAAAAACGTTCTTACCGCACAGATCTGAGTAGTAGTAGGATCGGAACATTTCATTTCCTTCGCACTCAAGATCGCCTTCTTTGTATGGATCTTGGCCAAAAACGTTCCCACTGAAAACACAAATTTCATGTCAAATTCTCCCAAAAAGTTGATAAAACTGTAACTTTCAAAATATTAATTCATGGAGTTATTATTGGGGTATCGTTTTAGGTGGTTTATATTTTTCAAAAATTCAATAGATCCCAAAAGTTTTTCAAAATTGACAATTGTTTTTCTAGGAAGTACGAATAGCAGAGGAAATTATTGTTTTTAAAATAGGCATGGCAGTGATTTCCATGTATTTCCATGATTTCTTTGGCACGAAGAGCAATCAATTCGTAACGATGTAAATAAAAAAAAATTAATGACTAATATACATACCCTGGAGAATAATTACAAACGAAATAGACGTAGTAATAATCTTTTGATTTATTTAAAGCGTATCCGCATCCTACTTTATTCGTAGCTCCCCAGATAAGCTAAAAAGGAGTTTTTTTAAATCAATTTATTTTCAAATGAAATTACCTGTGAATAATGTCCAGTTCTGAGATCAAACGTTTTGTTGTAACCGAATTTTCTGACCTCGTCGTACCATGGGAAAATATAACTTTTTAAATCGAGTTTGGTTACGTGGTCCCTGGCAGATGAATATTTCATGAAAATATTTTGACCTGTGCCTTTAACTAAAATGACAAAATTATTTTTAATAATAATAAATTCATGATATTAAAAATAAAATATTTACGTGAAGTTTGAAGCTTGGGGTCGTGTTGAAACTGACATGTATCTGCCCAACTCTGCGCTGTCCTTTCTAAATCGTTATCCCAAGTCTGAAAAAAAAAGAAAAAAAAATTTACACAAACTAATTATTCCTCATGAGTCAAAAGTTTAAATATAAGAGAAAGGTCGGCTTTTAATCCAAGGACGCATGTAAAAGTATACAATTTGTCGGCAAAGATTGTTTTCCTTAAAGAGCCATGAATAGGAAACAATTAGAAACGTAAACACGATATCTCTCATTCATGTCCTGAATGATTTTGCATGATTTTGTACTTGATAAATGATAGGTTCGAGGAAGTGAATTCGACCTACCATTTCTCTCATGTTTTGAGCTCTCGGTTGCCCAGGTTCTTCACCTCTGGCGACGAAATTTCTCAACTCGTTGTGGTAGTCGACTATCACTCGCCTGTAATCGTCCGTCATCCCTTTGTCCTCTGTAAATCATAAGAATCCCTCGGATTAGCGAAAAACTACTTCATCTTCTGAAATGGCTAAATCCTTTAATTTATTGAACTAAGGAAAAAGATATCCGGATAAATCAACATCAACGAATTTAATGACACATATACTACGCCAACTACTAAATTAGTTTCCTTAATGTTAGCAGCTGAAATTTTTGTATATGAAAGCCGCTATTACAATTTATCAATCCTATTCCAAGATTTTGAGCACTTTTAATACAAGATTAACAAAATTTGAGCTTGAGTATAAGTGTTTTTGGTTGCAATGGCCGGGTGCAGTATTTTATATACTACAACACTTTTACTGCAAGGATAAATTTTGCTTTGATAAAAGACCTTTTAGCTGATTCCCTTGGGAAAGAGGCTATTGAGGTGGTCGTCAGGGAGGTTTCCAGGCCCGAGGCCTATATTATATTGGTGACCAGGTTTTTTTTCTGAGGGATAATCGCTTTTTGGCTCGATTAAAACCCTATTCCTGGAATTAGAATGGATTGACAAGTTGACATGATTTGACTGTTTGCCTGATTTTGGTGCTTTTTCTTAGCAATAAAATGATAAATTTCCTCAATTTAAGCCTTTCTCAAAATGGAAACTACATATTTTCATTCCTTTTCTTAAAATTTAATCTTAAGGCTGTCTTAAGCAACATTGCACCTTGGTTTTGTGATGCTATCCACATATTGCCATATTTGTGCGAAAAATTCATTGATCCTTGTGACTACAACCCTTTTTCAGCCAGACAATAGAATCAATAAATAAGCTAAAACAAACTTCTTTTGGATTCTTTTCTAAACATTTGAGCTTAATTTTGAAGGTTTTTTATGCAAAAGTGTTAAGTTCATATTTTGAACCTTGATAATGTACATTTTGGCTAGTTTAGCATAGAATTTTTTTCTACAACATAATGCGAATGTTTTATGTACTTGAATTTTGAGCATAATTTTGAATATAGAATAATATTGGTGGGTTTTTAAGAGATAATGATGTACCTATGGTCTTTTTCTACAAGTTTGTAAGTTTTGAGCTTGATATATAGGAACACGGGAGCGTTCCGCCCTGTCAAGCAAAACCCCGAATTTTCACGAACGGTACAAAGTGAATGTTTACGGGACGTGAAGAAATGCCATTTTCGGATGAGAGTTTTACTACTAAACAAACTTTTACTAACAAAGCAATTCCAACATTTGGCTGAGTTGAATTTGGATGTCCGTCCCAGGGTAGTCTTGAGATGAGACGGAAGTTTTCATGAGCATGACTGTTGTTTTCATCTTTTCTTTTTAGCTTTTTTAGTAGGTGAAAAATTACAACGACTTTTTAGCTGATTTCCAAAGGAAATGAAGTTTTTGAAGGGTACCTTGTTTGCCAAAAATTTGTGACCAACCTCAATTCCGAAAATTTTTTTTCACTTTTTTAGGTATTTTAAAGAATTTTGGGACTTATTTGTTGAGGAGATAAAAGGAGGACTTACCAGTGAGCCTGCTGGTACATTGGGAGGCGGCAAAGGCGACGAGGGAGAGCTCGAGTGCTAATCCGACTCCAAACATGTTTCTAAATGGGATTCGGCCTTTCGGTGGGGTTTATAAAGATGAGATTGAGCGGTCCAGTCGTGGAAGGGCTTTTTTTCCTCTCGACGTGACCGTGTAATTACAAAACGCGAAATCTGCCGCGCGGCGTCTAATAACAACTCGGGTATTAGACCCAGGAGTATCCCCTTTTTAATGATAATCCTCACTTCAATGAGTCATTCCGAAAGGTTTCCGAATATGATAAAAAAAGTAAAATTTTTTTTCAAGGTCTCTAGGAAGTAATTCCAAACGCTAATTCTACGCAAAAATGGCTCATCCTTTTGTTTTGCAACGATTCTCATGGGAAACGTGTTTATTTTTTTCGTATGGAAATTGAAAAAAAAAAAATAAATAAAAGCGTGCGCCGTGTTTCCGACGATCCGATGAGGTGAAGAGATTCTATCATTCCGGCCAATTAATTTCTTTAACTCGACCCTCGGTCACGACCTTAACGTCCTTATTTCGCATTACAAAAAAATAATTTATAATAAAAATATGTAATTATAAGCCTCAACATTTTTTTTCCTCATTTCGTGAAGACTGACAAAATTGATAACGAAAAATCAAGGAAACAATTTTTGAAAGGTCTTAAATTATGAGGTAAATTTGTGGAAGGGAAGGGAAGGTAGATCATGGCAGGTGCTTTCGCCATATTGCTTTGGCACCCACAGAGACCAGCTCAATACTGAGGCCCTGGCCAATCCCAAACTGCTGGAAGGAGAATTTTTCTACAACCTCATCAAGATTGAACCACAGAGGATTAACACTGTTAACGCCTGAACTGTTTTTGTATTCTTATTAACCCTTATTTTTCGAAAATCAAGGCCATTTTTTTTAAGGTTTCACTTTACAAAAAAATAAGTAAAAAAATTTACATTATTTATTTAAGGTCAAAAGATCGTGCAAATTGAGTCGAATGGAATTTAATATAAATTGCAAGGAGGATTTTTTTTTCTCAAACAAACAAAATAAAGACACGAGAACTGGAAATAATTTATTCCAAGTTGAAATATAAAACGATAAAAAGCATAATTTTGCGCACTTATTATTTACGTAATAGGTACCTTATGAAAAAATAGATTTTTTTTTCTTCTTGGAAATGGAAAATTTTCGACTCGTTAAAAATTGGAATCGGAAAGAGAGAGAAAGAAAAAACTCGCTAAAATTAAGCTTTCTGGGAAAATGCCATCAGTTGTCGGGAGGGGTCCACCTGGGAGTGTACCTAAGTTTTTATTTTCTGGTTCAACAGCCGAAGATTCCATTTACCAGAATTTGATAAAATTTTTCACATGCCCCCCAATTTTAGGAAATTTCTTTAATTTTTTTTATTATTTATTTATTTTTTTTTTTAATTATTATTATTATTATTATTATTTTTTTTTTTTTACTCGAAAGAAGTTTCAATTGGAACATTTTTGTACAGTGGCTATTTTTCTGCAACGTAGGTATCATTCAAAACCATCCCCAGTAAAAAAAATTCGAACTGGGTAAATACTCGAGGGTCGAAGGTGGAGCGATCTATTTGCTTTAAGACAAACTTCTTGGACTCCTTAGGCCCCGCTAGTGTCGATCTTTTCCCAAAGGTGGTAACACCTATCTCATTTTTTTTACTGATGTACATGCTCTTGATTTTAAAAGGATTGTACCTAGAATTATTTCAAATTATAATATCAACCAGTGGTTTCAAAAACAATAACATTATATCTAACCGTTAGAAAATAATTTTATTATAATTGAAACATTTAAATTACTTATTGTAAAAACCAACAAATAAACATTTAATTGCTTTTAATTATTAATTTTTTTGTAATAATATAAGTTTTTGTTGTTTGACACCTTCTGATATCCGTAAAGTTCACATCGATTCCTAGAGTAGGTGCTAGAGTAGGTAAAAGGATCCACATTTTAATTAAAAAAAAAAAAAACTGGTGATTGGATTAACTCAGTTTAAAAAGTCCAGAAAAAACTGAACACTCATTTTCTGTAGGTTCAAATTGTCGTAATCCCACTTCTGATAGCAGCAGTGAGATGATGAAACATCACGTTTTTATCACGTTAACTAGTTTTTCAACGGCTTTCCCGTTATATTACGGTTTTGTAAGTGATCACTGATCAGTAATCACCATATTTTTATTTTAGTATGTTTTTCCTGCAATTTTTTCATTTTGTTTTTCCTTATGCTGGCGAACGTTAAAAATTAATACAGAAGGAAAAGGGGGTCCCGGAAAATCCATAAACCACCCGAAAAAATAAACAATTTTTTACAACATTTATAGGTTGATAAATGTGAGTATTGGTATTTCTGTAATTCTATGTTTTACTTGTTTACACTATGCCTACTGGAAACATTTTTCCTATTTACATATCTTCAGGGAGCTAGAAACCGCTCATTACTATTACATAGTTTATTTTAAATTATGCTAAAAGCCAATTGTTTATGTTGGTTTAAATGTTGAGCGAAAATTCAATAAATTGGAGGAAAATCGCAATAAAAATGAGAGTTATGAAAGGAAAGATTTTACTTTCTATTAGAAAATGCGGAGCTACACCCGGGACCGAAAGGCAGGGCGGGGGGTGGTGGTACGAGGGGGGGTTGAAACACCGGCAGTTTTCCCCTGGATTTTAAAATGGGGAGTGCGTACTTTCGCTTCGCCTAAAAGTGGGGGAGCCTCTTTTAGTTTTTGATTGATTTGTGCTTTTTGAGGATGACGTAGGCGAGGGGCGGGTGGAGGAGCGAAATGGGGGGTTTTAGAGGGGGCGGTCCCACTATACAGTAACCCCCCCACCACCTGAAATCTCACTCTAATATTCAAACAACCTCCCCTCCCCCCGATTTTCCATCCTCCCGCTTTTTCATCCCCCCCGTCCCCACCTCCCCAACTTTTGACATTTGATATTTTTGTATTTTACGCAGCTCTTTCCTCTAAACCCCACCTCGCCGGGATTTAGTAGGAAATCAATACTAGGAAATGTAGATGTGTAGTCGGATGTAAAAAAACGAGCTAAAAAGGGAAAGGAAAAGTTTCAGACATTATTCTCCATTTTTAAAATCCAAACGAAAACATTCAATTTTACACATATATTGGACCTACATGGAGGCAAAATCAACAAAACTAGATCCCTTAGTTTTACAAAAGAGAAAACACGTAAAAGATAATTACCAGGGGGGCCCATGAGGCGAAGCCTCTCGCACTTGTTGCTCTACGTCAATCACGGCTGGGGATTTTTTTCCCTGGCCTTTCAACCCTTTTACTTTCACCCCCACCTATGACTGGGACACGTGGAATCCTCTGTTTGCCCCACTGTCGTTTTTTTAACAGCCCATTACACGAAAAAAAAAAAAAATTATTTTTTCTTTGTTTTCAATTTTTCGTTTAATTATTTTTAAATTGGTTGCACATTTGAATGATATACAAAGAGACCTTTTCAGGAATTTTTTCCATTTCGAAATTCCAGGATACCTTTTGCTTGAAATTGCTAAATATATACTTTTTTTTCTATAGATTTTTTTTATTTACAAGTTTTTCCCAGTACCGAAAAAGGATTCAATTATTGTTAATTGAATGAGAGATAGAAGTCGACCCTCCCGCACGCTTTCGAACAAAATAATCAAATCGCTTTGGTCCAGTTTACTTGGTATCCTCTCCCTCCCCGAAGGTGAAACCCGGATTTGCCAACCCTATAACTCGATTAACGATTTAAAAAACCCACCACGACAGCTTTAACATGTCGAAATTGTTTAAAGAACAAATAGACCTTTTTTTAGCTTAAAAAAACATTGGAGGAAAAAGTTTTATCTAAAATCCTGACGTGAAACATTATATCGATGTGAATTTATACGAAATATACCTTCAGCTACCACTTATCCTTCTTCTAACATTCCACAAGCTCCAAACACTCTAGCATTACCTCCCCTTCTATGTCTTTAATTGAGAAAAACACCATTTGTGCGTGTTAAAGGTCCGATGGGGCATTTAGTGTTAGTGGAGAGGTCTGTAGAGCCTGAAGTTTTGAAAAAGCTGGAGTTATGAGGTTGCTCCTCCGTACCACCGGTTATGTCTCACCGAAGCTAGTGGTTGACCTATATCATGGTCAATTGAATGTTCAAAGGTTTAACAAAGGTGTGTTTAAGTAAGGGGCAACATGGTGCAACCTTTTTCGATGGGTCAACTAAAATGCGGATGAGGGGGCAAAACCTTAATTCGATTAACTCCCGTCTCTGGACGGTTTTTTCGGGGTCACTGGGAAGTAAATGCACGCTCGCAGGCCCCTTACAGCCGGATAGTTCCAACTTTAAGGTTCAAACTTACACGCTCCTCTAGTCATTACGGCCTAGTGCAATGAGAGTGAAAAAAGCGATTTTTATACACAAAAATTCGTGGAAAGTTAAAATCTCTGTTTAAAAAAAATCATTAAAAATTAATAAGTTAATTTTCTCAGGGTAATTAATTAGTTTTGTTTACTCAGGTCAGTAAACATGACTAAAAATAGACGGAAAATAAGAGTGAAGAGAAATTGCTTAAGAGCGGCCTTAAAAGGGGTTGAAAAGATGTTTTTCCGTCACCCTCCTTTTTTCGGTTTGTTTGTCCCAAAAAGTAATTAATTAACAGATTGAGGTTGGGAGGGATTCATAAAGGTTTTGTAATAACACAGTTTTAGACGTTTAAACGGAAATGGTAATCGGGTGAGAGAGGAAGCACGCGATTTCCAAGACCCCCTCCCGCACTTCCTACTCTTAACACCCCCACAGACCCTTCTACCCACGAGCCCGCTTCCTTCTGAACGGATTACACGGACGGCTCATTAGATTCAAATTGCTTTTGAGACAAATTCATTCAGAGCGTTTACCAAGACTGTAAAACCGCAAAAAGTCAGATCCAAGCAGACTACTACCACGGATTCATTCCTACTTGTAATTTGCATAAAAATTCACTTCATCCAAAACGTGCGGTTTCAGTTTTCATATTTTCTGTGTAATTAGTAATTTAATGTCAATTTTGGGAAAAGCAAAAAATTTAGTTCCCATTAGGATTTGAACCTGTTACTTCAAATCTGAATTCCGATATGCTCAATACTACGTGAAATTCGAAAGGTTGGGAGATTGGAAGTTTGCTGAAGGTTTTGGAGGAGGTTGCTTAAACTATAATCTTCCTTTAAGTCTGAGGTTTCTAAAATTTTATTTATGACCGAGATGCAGGAGATGTTCCTGAGGAATTTGTGCATGGAGAGGTCAAGCCAGGAACGTTTAAAAGAAGAAAGGAAAAAAACCGTTTTGAAAGGGCATAAAAAAGCATGAGCGGAGTTGACCGTCGGGGATTTTAGTGGAGTGCGATTCCCGAAACTGCTTTCCCACCGAACTTCATTCTCTTTCTCTCGTCCGCTTCACCGTAATTGCGAGAGCGGTGAGTTCCTAATAAAACTAGAGATAAGAGTCTTCCGACCAGTCCCTCGTCGGCAGTAAAACTCTGCCTCCCGGGAAAAGTAATTACTTTTTTTTCGGCATAGGATCCTTAAACCAGCATTTTTTACAACGTTTTTTACAATTATTTTAAAACCTAACTTTTTTTAATCAATAAATTGATTTTTCGTGATTTAGCAGCTGTTGAGCACGAGGGAAAAAAAAGGAGAAAAAATATCGATTACTTGAATGAATGGGAAGCCACGTGTTGCTTTTCCGAAGGCGAAGACACGCCACACCTTTTATCAACAAAAGGCTTGATAACCCTCGTTACCTTTTCCTTCCGAATCACGTCCACTTTGTTAATGTCATTATAAAACATGAAATATTTGAGCTATTTGATGGCAAAGAAAACTTGCTGCAAGGTTGATATGAAAATAGACATTTTGGAAGTCTGCAGAAATTAAGAACTCAACATCCTTGTGACCCAATGACCCCTCCTTGAACTGGAGATTGACTCATGATGTTGTATTTTTCATTTTACAGCAAATTTTTAAACTGTATAATCTTCCTGTAGCGAAAAAATAAGTTAAAAAATCTGAGACTTTCAAGCTTTTGATCGCGGACTTAGGAGACAATACAGACCTGACCTAGTACTGCGGTCAAGGGTGACCCCAGACTTGGAGGGTAGTGGATGGGAAGGGGGTCGCATGACTCATTAAACAGTTACCCGAAGGGAGGGGGGTTTTGATGGCCTGAAAGTCTGAAGTCTCCGTATCCCTGCACAATTTTCGCCTCATTTAACGTTTGAATTTTCGCCGAAAAGAAAATTAATTTTTTTCTTTTTTACGGGCATTTCATAAGTTGGAAACTGCCGCTCAGAGAGTCGTTTCGGAGGTTTTTAGAGGCCTACCATATTTGCTTTTTTATACATACGCACTCGCATTATATGCCTGAAACGTGAGGGGTCCCTTGTGAAAGACATGAATAAGCCTTCACTTTTTAATGGCATTAACATTTTATAAACTTTCTATGCCTTGAAAGAAATTTCAGAGAGATGACGTTAATCATGCGCTCAGTGCAAATTTAATGAAGTTGAGGCTTTTTTTAATGTATTAACTTTCCTAAAAATGAATAAATTAGGAAGTGTTGACGACCAAAAATTAACTTAAGTTTGTATCTAAGTATGGTTGGTTTGGAAGATTCTGATAATGTGAGAAGGGTTGGAAGTGGTGGAATGTGGAGGGAGGAGAGTAGGGGGATAGTGGGGGTAGCTGGAGGAGACTAGGGGTTAGTGGGGGTAGTTGGAGGAGAGTAGGGGATAGTGGGGGTAGGTGGAGGAGAGTGGAGGTAGGTGATGGAGAGTAGAGGGAAAGTGGGGGTAGGTGAAGGTGAGTAGAGGGAGGAGTGGGAGTAGGTGAAGGTGAGTAGAGGCACTGGGGATAGTTGGTTGAGAGTAGGGATGAGTGGGGGTAGGTGGAGGAGAGTAGGTGGGTGGGGGTAGGAGGAAGTGTGGTCTGTTGGGATGATGTTCGAGTGATGAGGTTGCTCCTAAATACAACCGACTTTTTCATGAGAATAGAATGTTACCATTATACATACTTTTCAACTATTTTTGAAATATTAATTTTTGCTAGAATAATTTAACGGAACAAAAGAAACTTGGGATTTCATAATATTTAGAATCTCCATATTTTTTGGGTGAGACGTGTGGAAATATGACAGGGATGAATATCATTAGAAAAAATGGGAAAAAAATCCTATTTAGATTCAAAACGAAAGGCCGTATTATAATTCTCCCCCTTTTTTCCCTTTCGCTCGGGCATTCGTGAAAAAAAAAAAAAAAAAAAAGAGGAAGGGAGTTTGCGGCTAGAAAGGGGGTTGGGGAAAATGAACGAGATTAGAAAAGGGAAAGTGAGGATGAGTCGGGAAGAGGGAAAAGGTTGCTGGGTGAAGGTCGGGCGGTTTTGAAAATGGAAAGGGAAAACGAGAGGAAAAGTAAAGACTAATAGAGAGAGGGTGGGATGCCGCTCTATGGCGCTCGATATTCTCACCCTCTCCTCTTTTGTGTTATAACGTTTAACGTCGGGACGACCACCCTCGAAAATGTTCAACCCGCTGATAAAACTACCGCTTTTCCTTTCTCTTTCAGCCCCCCCCCCTATTCCCCTTCTCCCTTTTATTTCCAAGCGCGTCTCTTCAAAACGCTTCAAATTAATTAAAATAATAGCAAGGGTGTTAAACATTTAATCAAATCCTTTTCATTATTATACCATTTCATAGAAGCAAGGAACAACAGAATAGTTATTGTTTCATAAAATGATGCCTGGATGGAGAGTGAAAAGCCAAAATAAGATTAGAAATTCAAAATAATTTTTTTTTTTTTTTCAGTTTACATTTTTTGATCAGATATTAACATTTTCTGGTTTATTTTGACTATTTCTTTAGAAAAAAAAATTACATTTTTGGCATGGTGGGCAGGGTCGTGGGGTGGAAAGGGTGGGAGGTTGGATCGAGGTGGTGGGAGGGATGGGATGTTGGAGAGGGGGGATGGGAGGAGTGAGAGAGAGGGTGGAAGGTGTGAAATAAGGGTGGGAGGTTGGTTGTGGGATGGGTGGAAGGGGAAGAGAGAGTGTGGAAGGGGTGAGATATGGGTGGGAGGTGGAGGTGGGGTGGGTGGAGGGGAGAGAGTGGAAGAGTGAGATAAGGGTGGGAGGTTGGTGGTGGAAGGAGAGGGTTGGTACAGGATGGTTGGTGAAGGATAAGAGGTGCGGGAGGGTCAAGGAGGTGATGATTGAGTGTGGAAGGGAATTTTGAGAAAGTGATAGGTGTGTGGATGAGGGGACGTGTTATTTGGTGTCTACCTAGAATTTTGAGAAAGATCGAGTTTGTTTAGAACTTTAGAAGATAAAATCAAAATTTGATTATTATTTGATTGATTATTATTTAATAATCTTTTGAGCTTTTCGACGAAAAATAGACTTCTTTCGACCAGGCACTGACCCCTCATTGCATCCTCCCCTCAAATCAACATTGCCTAACTTTTTTAGACCTGAAAATGACAATTTTTAAATTCGATTTCGACCCCTTTCTCCCTTATAGACCCTTTAAAGCTCGATGTTCACCCCTTTTTTCCCAGATAATGACATTTAAAACCCTTTGAACACATAAAAAAATTAAGATCCGGTAAAAATAGAAGGAAAGGAAAAAATAGCATAGGAAGGGAAAACACCTGATGAATAAGGGAGCAACAACCCTTTCGCCCACGGATATCGCGTGATGTAAACAAGCGAGGAAGGCCCAAAACTTCCGTGTTTCTTTATCTAAACCTTTCGATTCTCCCATTATAGCCATAGTACCAAACAATATTTAAGTTCAAGGTTATTTTTATCTAGTTTTTTTTTTTGTTATTTTTAAAGACTATAATTTATTTATATGCAATAAAATATTGTGTTTCCCGTATATTAAGAAAAACTTGATTAAAATCAATAAAAAAATGACAATTGAAAGAAATTAATGTCGTCGAGGGTTCTTTTTCTGGAACAGTATAGAAGACATAAAAGAGCCACTATCATAGAAACATTATAGAGGGCATTCACCCAAAAAAGGGGAAGGCGCGTGGCATCTCGAACAGCCTCCCGCCCTCGCAACCCTCTACCCGCTCTTTTTTATATTTCATCCCCTAATATTTCCTTCCGCTATACGAAATTTTTGATGAATTCAACCTCTTCAAACGACCTGAGCTCACTTCAAACTTGTTTTATGTAAAATCTGATACAAAAACATGAATTTATGTGGAGGTATGCAAACGTGCGTTTTGACTGTCCTTAAGGTGGGGGAGGTGGAGGGAGGGTCGAAGATAGTGGGGAAGTGATGGGAGTTTTGGAAGGAGGAGAAATGTTGGGGGAAAGATAGGGGAATGTTAAGGGGAGATGATGGAGAGACAACGAGGGTAAGGGAAGCGATGGGAGGGTCTAGAAATAAGGTTGGGGAAGGATAAGGGGGAGTAGGGGATGGTAGAGGAGGTATTGAAGGAGTGAGAGGAGAATGTTGGGTGGGAAGGAGGTATTTAGAATTAGTGGAGAGGTCTGTAAAGCCCCAAATTTTTTAGGAATTGCGATTTAACCGATTCGTTTTTCATACTAGCTTCTTTTTTTTCTTCCATGCCGAAGTTTTTTTTATTTTTGAAAGGAAACTCATTCCTTTACAAGTGAGACTACTTATCTTAATAAGAATTATTATTCTCATTATTAAAAAGCATGTGCTTATTAAATGTAATCCTTTTTAAAGGCTATAATGAGGGGTTGAGGTATCTTTAATTATCTTAAATAGAATCAAACTCCCCTCCCATTCCTCTTCCACAGAACTCCTTAATTGGATTGACCCGCTTTACAAGTCGTGAGGGTTTAACATATGCCGGACGCCTGGCAAGAAACTTCTCAACTACAACCACGAATTATAAATTAAATAAGGGGGTAAATACTAAATAGCCTGGGGAAAAGGAAAATAGAGCTTTTAGCTTTCATGGGTAAGTAATTTTATGGAGTTTTTGCAGAGATGCATCCTGAGAAGTAGGCTCAACTGAATTGATTCTATGGAACAGTTATATTGTTAATATGCGTCCAAAGCGTTTAAACTCCCAAGCCCGGTCCCGACTCCGGGGGAAGGTCTGGAGCACTAAAGATCAGGAGCAGTTGGGACTAAAGGTAAAACTGGTTGAAATCACTAAATCAGCCTGGGAAGGA
The DNA here is from genome assembly GCA_018703685.1 of Orius laevigatus. NCBI lineage: Eukaryota > Metazoa > Arthropoda > Insecta > Hemiptera > Anthocoridae > Orius > Orius laevigatus. Next base: position 219,126 of record JAGWEN010000045.1, read on the forward strand.
CAAATCGACAAATTTCGGGATCCTACAAGTTTGGGAAAGAATTCATAGTTTTTTTAGAAGGACATACGATACCTATCGTCAAATAAATCATTTAATACCAAATTGGATTTTATGCAGCAATTTATTATGTACCTACACAGTCATTCATTAAAAAAATTGAAAACTAAAAAAAAATTGTATTAAAATGATTGGATATCGAAGAGTTGTGCAGGATAAACGTCTTGACCTTGATTTTATCCTAAAGGGTTGAAGGAAAAAAAAGGCAAAGGGACCTTGAAATTTGCCGGTGAAAGTGTTTGTGGGACGAGAGTGGTTTGGGGGCGGTAAAAGCGGACAGGGTATGTTCGTAGCAGCGAGAGGGAATCGTAGTGACCGTGTGGAGAAGCGTGCCGGAGGCTAAAGCCTCAATCCCGGCGATAAACTATTAAAGGTAGAGAGGGGGGCGATTCTCCCTTTTCCCCTGTCCACCCTTCCCATCTGTTGCCTTCAGATATTTTTTTTTTCCTCTCTTTTCTCTTTTCCTCCCGTCGAGTTTGAGGAAATGCCCGTGGAAGCTCAACCCCGCGTTGTTTATTGACATATTTTCAAAAAGGCCTCCTTCCAACACCCCACGGTTGCCTATGAAACTAGAGGGGGGGCAGCTCTTTTAGGCTTTCCTCCCTCCCTCCTGAGGCCGCCATTTTTCCGCACTAACACTAACGCATAGAAAAAGGCTGTGTGCGCGCACTAGGGGCAAAACCCGAGTTAGAAATATAGTATCGACCCAAATGCCCCACCCCTACTAACTACTCACGCACTCTCTAACCAAGGCACCCTTTTAATTGTACCATCTCTTTTCTACGTCACATCAGCAGGTGGTCGATAACAAACAGTCACCGCCCATTCCGACTTCCCACATATTAACAAACTTTGTATAAAATTATGAAGATTATTTTATTCTCAAGTCTTTTTATAACTTTTATTTTAAACAACTCTTCCTTTTGCGAAAACGTTTCTCATCGCTTCAACTAAACAGCTGGCTGCAATGGACTAAACCATCGCCAAGGAAATCTTTGGCTTGAGATTCTGTAGAAAATAGGAGAGAAAAAAGACTTAATGCCAACAGATTCAAAGAATTGCACCAATTTTCGTGTTTTTCACCCTTAATACAGCCAAAAAACAGATTTTTAATTAAAAGAAAAATAAAAAATAAAATTCAGCCTTCAAATTATCACACTCCAGAATTCAGATGAATTTTAAAAAAAGTGAAGAAAACCCTTTGATTAGGTTTTTACATTGCAAAATTGACTTTATATTTGTGATTTCCACCCTTGAAATAGTCAAAAACAAAATTTGCAAACAAGATGTGAAGAGTTTTTATTTTTTACATTCTAAGACCCATATAAGATTCGTGTTTTCGTCCTTAAACAAAAGGTTTAGGATGAAATAAATAATTTAAAAAATAAGGAAAAATAGAGGGCAATCATTCTGTTGAGGAAAGTTCCTTGAGTATCCATTCTATTCTGGGAAGGCTTTCCCTCATGACAAAATATTCCGTTCCTGGAAGGAAAATCTTGATCAACTTGGGAAGTTTACTCCCACTGAGGATTGCTAATACCTACCTACAATTGTGGTAACGAGATAGTCATTACGAATTAACAATAAAGGGGAACGTAAACACAAGATGGACTTATATTCTTGTACTTGCGGTGTATTAGTAATCCTGAACGTGATTAAAACCCACGTGATTCCTCAGTCTTAAGAGCGAACAGTCAACAAAGTGATAAATATCGATCGAAACCCTCAGAGGTTTAATCGAAAGCGCGAGCGGCAATAACGAGGGTGGGTGTCGATTAAGACCCGAGAATTATGAGGAGTGGGTTCGGGTGGTGAGGGAGTGGGCCGGGGTTGAGGAGGAATACACGCAGTGTTTCCTAGAGTGATTCCCAATCAAATGAGGCACCCTTATTAATTAAGCCCCTGTCAAAACCAGACAAGTCAACTTTTGTTAATAATAACTTTTCAATAAGAAAACATTCATTTCGATATTTTTGATGAAAATCCAAGTTAAATTTGCTTCGTAAAGGCTTTGACCTGCGGGAAAACTGTTAGTTTGCTCAATATTTCAATTATTTATTGAAGCTTATGGGGCTACCTTCTACCAAGTTGAACTCAAATTCATTTAATTGAATTCCAAACAAAGAAAAAAAAATTCTATTCTAACTTTATACCAGGATTGTTAATTTCATTCAAGTGTTGTTTACCATAATTATGGGTGTTTAATTAGTATTCATTAGTAGGGCGTTTTACATAGTTTCAATAATAGGTTTTCCCCCCACGGACTAGAAAACAAACAGAAATTAATCGACGATCAACAGTAACATCAGAGGGCTTGGAAATGGAGCACCCTGTTTACATTAATTACTGACAGTGTAATCCTTTAAACCCTTACATTAAAAGCTACAAGGCTATGACTTAACATATATAAATTGAAATCTGCTTCAGATAGAAGGGTTTTTGAGCGTAATGCTTTTGGGGGTAGATGTAAAAGGTTAAACAGAAACTGTACAGGAAAAAGGCCAAGTTTCGATCATTGGTTTTCTATGGAAGAATTCGGTCACGAATTTAAAACAAAATTGTGTGTTAGGTCAAGATCGTTGATGTTGTTATTTGTAAAAATAGGTAATTCTTTGTCTGGAGCTAACACCAACGATAATTTCCTCAAAAATCGACTATAAAGTCAATACCCCATTGTTAGATGAAAGTCACTAGGGGCTATGAAGGAGTACTATCATATGGTAGAACAACAAGGATGAAAAAATGAGAATCTTCCGAAATGTGAGAAGATTGTGGGTTAGGAGGAAAATAAATGAATGTTACAAGCATTACAATAGGACATAGAAGGATTAATAGAAATCAAACTTTGTTTTTCATTTTTCTCGAAATCACTTTCATCTTTTTTCTCCGTGGCCCTTCATATGGCATCAGGGTCCTCTGTGACTGCCTCCAATAGAGCCACAGCCATCTCCCACAACACCCCCACCATTCTAACGTGGACACTTGGGTCCTTTCAATAAAACGACCATTTCAAAAAATCATCACAATTAGCACAGCCTGTCGATTTTCAACCTTTGAAAGATTCGCTCTTCCGGATCTTCAAAAATGGCCTATTAATAACGTCAAGAACGTATTTTGATGTTGAAAACGTCGGATTTTCATAATTGGCAATTACAAAAGATTAACGAAAACGGTTGAAGGGGATACCAGGAAGTCAAAGTCTTCATTGATCATCATTCTCTATCATCTTCAATTAATATTAAAACGCTGTATAGGCCACTCAAAAATACAGTCGGAGCAAAAAAGAAGGTGAATATCGATTTCAGGAAGTTAATAAAATTTATTTTTTAAAAGGGTAAAAAGTATACAAGAAAAGCAAACCCTGGGAATAAGTCACGTATTAAAACCTCGGTGCCTACACCGTGACTGTTTTACCAAAAAGATGAGTACACCCCTTCATTTTTCTGGTTTTCTTGTCTTTTTTTAAGTTTACATTCTCCCTTGTTTATACGAGGGGGGATTTTTCTTTACGCTTATTAAACATATTTTTCATAACATACGGTTATAAAAGCGGAGAGAAAGTTAAAATGCAATAAAAAATGTGGTAGAATTCGATATGAAACATGTATGATCGGCCAGAATAAAAAGGGAAAAAAATGTTGAGGCATAAAATCAGGAAAAATATAAGCATTTTTCGGTTTCGTGATATTCAAATAAGGAAGATTGTTCTTTTCCAATTTTGAAGAAAACAAAATGCGCCTAAATTGTAACTTCAATACGAAATTATGGAGAAAAAGATGGAAGGATTAAAATTGAAGTGTTTTTCCTTGAAGATGTTTTTGTTGATGGCGTTGTGGGGGGAATTCTGTTGTTTAGTATATCCAATGACAATGATGAAGGTTGAGCGAGAATGGATGAGAAAGGTAAAAGCAAAATAAGGGAAAAAGAGGCTTTATTTCCCTCTGTTTTTCGTCGGGGGAAGTCTATTTTTAACGGGTTCTTCGTCGTGCCCCCCTCTCATCGGTTATTACTTCCTTCGCGTTTTCGTTCGGCTTTCTTCGGTTGTTTACGCACTAGGAGGTGAAGCTGGGAGGAGCGTCTAATTCCGCAAAAGCTGTACAATGTAAATCTCTAAAGTGCTGCCCCATTTTATTGATCTACGAGGCTACCGGGTGGGCGAGATGGTTTTAAAATGAATTTTCAAACAGGCGCACCCCCCCGGCATATACGGCACCCCCCTTCATACCCCACATCACCCGCAGAATGTTTTCGCTTGGTGCAAATTGTACTCGTATGCGTCCCTAATTAATGGGTTGGCACGCCCGATGTTTTTTGCCCCCCTCGCCCCTAAAAAGGACTCTCATTTTCAGCACTGAACACACTCCATCTGGCTTTTACCGAAAAAACACGATTTAAAATGGAAATGGGGTGAGAGGGAGTGAAAAAAAGGTGGAAACACTCATTTAACTCTGTTATTTGGATTAAATAATATTCTTTTCTAAAACTTCCATTAAAACGACTCTCCCCCTTGTTGCTAATGCACAAAAACGAATTTTTTTTAAAAAAACGTTTTTAATGGAAGGGCTTAACTGGGATTCGACTAGAGGAGCATCCTGAATCCATTGCACAGTTCAAACTTTATGGCTAACCATTCTATATCACCGAGCTGGTTAAATGTCAAAGTCCAACTTTTGATTCCCTTTGAATTTTTCCAATTTTTAATTAAGAAGGTAAAGAGTGTACGATTTGTAAAATAAATCAGTAAAAGGTCTCAGTTTAAGCGGGTTTTTCTTCTTTTAGGTAAAGAATGGGAGGGAAGAGGAAAATGTTTTTCTGTAAACACGCTCGAGACCCGAGGCAACAAGTGGCTGAGATAGAGCTCACCGCAGAGGGACATCCAAAGTAGGTAAAGTGCCTTTACAAAGGTTTTCCTTCCTCTTTTGTATTTTCTTACCGTTTCAGAAAAGTAGACTTTCCCTTTCATTGAACTCAATGTAAAACGTTTAAATTCAATTGATACTCTAGTAAAACAAAATAATGGCCTAATATAAAGACCATAGGTATAATATGTACTTAAATTTAAAAAAAAAAAAAAGTGTAGGTATGGAGGAGGAACCCTATATCTGAAACTTTCTCAAAATTCGGGCTCTACAGACTTCTCCACAAGCACGGTGGTAAAACATAGGATGGAAATTGCGGCTCCACCTTCCACATCATCGCACATACACCATCTCCCCCCCCTCTTTTTCATCACCTCTCCTACCCTCCTTGACCCACCCGAACCTCCCACCAACGGGGTCTCCTTGATCATTTCCAAAATCGCGATTTAGGAAACTTTTCTCGGCAAAAACGGCATTATATTTGAAGAAAGCATCCCAAAAAATGTTTATGGAGAAGGAACGCTATAACTCTTTCTCAAAATTCATGCCCTATAGACCTCTCCACAATCACAAAAATGGTCCAGCTCACCATTTTTCACTTCCTCTCACCTCCTCTGATCACCTACCACCTCCGTCCCACAACATCCCCCTCTCATCACCTCCCCCAAGCTCTTCTCAACTTCCCCCCACCACCCCATCCTCCACTACCTACTTTCTTTATAAAAATAAATGTTTACCACGACGTTTTGTACAATGATTGCTTCCAAGACCTTGAAAACGAAGGGTTTTTCTTTTGTGGTAGTGAAAAAAGAAAAAGGGAAAGAGATTCTGGTGAATGGAAGGTTGAAATCTTCGTTGGAGCAGAGGGCATGTGTCAACCTACTGACCCAAGGGCCCACTTCCTCGTGCCGAGCTTTATCCCACCCCTACACGCGGAAAAAAAAAATAGAAAGAGGAAAAAGGGGGCGAAAAACCTTCACAGATCCCCTAACTCGTTTCTATAGCGACCTGTCAACAAGGACTCCGACTCTCTCTTTCGTTTCGCTAACCTTTGACGAAGATTTCCAGATTTTATTGATTTATCACAGGAGGTGGTTAAGGGAGGAGGGGGCGCTCGGGGGTTGTTGATTCTCCTGACTTTCCCTTTTCAAAAAACATCAGAGTCCTCCCCCCTTCGACCCAATAAGGGCCCGCCTTCTACGAGAATTTTTTTCTTTCCCCTCTTTCCATCACTTTTTCACTCCCTAACAACCCCTTTTCACTTTGACCTTGTCATCACGTGTCTTAATTCTACGTCATAAACAACCTGTATCTTTCAAAAGGCCTAAAAGTATTTAATTTGACCTCTCGTGTTTACGCCCCAGCGATCATATTTCAAAGGGGAAAAACGCCTTAAATAAAGCCAGGAATTCATTCCCGTATTGCGGGATTAGTCTAACCTCTCAGTTTCATCCCTTGGCAAAAAAAAGTTGATAATGGACCCTACATAAATTATTGGTGTCCACTTAGAAATATTAAGCACGCCGGTTAAAACGGGAATATTCCCCTCGAGATTGCCACGTTCCTTGATTGAGGAGCATGATTACGTTAAACTATACAAAATGAAATCCCCGATGTGAAAAGAGCAAATGGAAAGCGAAATTACCATCCGTTCTCATACATTTCTCTAATTGCTTATAAAATTCGATCATCTCCCGGTTTAAACGTTTAGGAAAACCCAAAAATAAATGGCAGCCTTCAATTTTGCCTCAGATATGATGTTCTGTAACTTTTATCAGATTTCCGGAGGAAAGGAGGCTATTGAGATCGGTTTCACGGAGGCTTTAGGCTTATATATTCGTGATAAGTACGATCAGGGGATCAAAAAAATATATTTTCTTTGATAATTCTCCGAAAGAAGGATGTCCTTGTTTGAAGTTAAAATTAGTGAAGAAAAAGAGCGAGAGGATTACTGAAAAGTTTTACACTTAAGTCTTGTTCTCCCGGTTTATTACGTAACGTACTTAAGCCACGTAGAGTTAAAATATATTCCAATTATTTTAATACCCTTTTATGATATAATATTTACATAATAAGATCTTCAAAGGTAATCATTAATAAGGTACCTCCTTTAAGTTTTAAACAATTTAACGTTTTGTTCTCTAAAATCTAAAATAAAGGCTTAAAATAATGGTACCTTTTTTTACTCTCCCATCACCTTCCCTGACCTCAAACCGACCTCCCCAACCTCCCCTACACCTTACCACATCCTCCAAATCTTTGCCATTCCCCCTACCATTTAACATTCTCCCATCACCTTCTCCCAACATCCATCCTCCTAATCACCCTGCAACCTCCCCCAAACCTCCATATCCGATGATAGCCAGGGTAGTCCAATTCTTAGTTAATACCAACTGGGTTAAAATCGTGATAGAAACTTATTGCTTGATCGAGAGTGCTCTCTGACGGTCCCCACCCTACTTTATGGCATCTTTAGCCAAAGGAGACGAGAGAAAAGTAGAAGGATCGAGAAAAAAAACTTGCGAATCCTGGTGGGGAAAGTTGTCTTCGGCACGTGGAGGAAGACCGTTATGACTACAGTCGCTAGGACTAGGTCAGCCCAGAATTTAATGATTGTGAGAATAAAAAAAAATTAATAAAATGTTGAGATCTTTATAATTAGCGAGAAAAAGACCCAAGGAATTGATTAAAATGATAATTTCACGGTTACTTTTCATGGTCATGATTTTTTTCATTTTTTGTTGTTTTTTAAAAACTTTATTGTCCTTTTCAAGAAATCAACGTGATTTTTATCAAGGAATAAGGTAATGAGAGGAACTGGCAAAGATAAATTGTTAAGTTTTTTGAGGTTCTAAAGGATATTGCTAAGTTAACCAGCTTGGTGTGAAGGATTGAACCTTATTTAACGGAAAGTATTTTTGAATTAATCAAACCATCTCAAGGAACTCGGCTTCAAAATGGAGAGAATAAAAAGGGAAAAGAAAGTCCATTACGAAAGAGGGGACCAGTTTCCGAGTTGCATCAGAGTTGCATTCATAGTCAAGGACTAGGCCACGGCTAGAGCCGGTCTAGACGAATCAAGGTTCCGACCTTCCCCAAACTTATTTCCATTTTTCACACGATATTAATATAATATTTTAAACAAAATTATAAATTTGAATATGCAAGGTTAATACGACAGTTGGCCGACATGAACAGGTGTCACGGAATAATTTGTAAAATCGCAAAACTTCGTATTGTCCCGAGAATGTTTTGTCGGAGGGACAAAAAGGTTAAAAACGAGCTGCTTTTTGACGATAACTTGTCCTTTTTAGGCGAACCCTTTTCAATAATAAATGGACGCTATTCGAGTGAAAAAGGAATTTGATGTATATTTGGAATACACTCAAAACGTCCTCTTAAAATCGTGTTTTAAAATAAAAGGGGGGGGGATTTAAATAGATTCCATTATATTGATTAGAGGGCCTAAGTCGGGTTTAACGTTCCGTGAAATATAATTTCTTCCTTGAGGCAAAAATAGAACCGTTGCTTCCATAAAAATGAATATATTTCAACCGATTTGAAACGAGGCAATTTCTTCTCATAAAGCGGTCCATTGTCGTCATCCGAAGAATGCTGAGCTCATCGTCGTGAATATTATGGAGACAGAGAGAAATGCGGACAATAATAAACACATTAGTAGCTCGAAAAAGACGATTAACCCGTGTCACGTGACACTGAGGATGTATTTTGTCTCATAATTATGCGACCTTCGACATGAAAATTAAAAAGCCTATTGAGATTCTTTATTGTATTGCAGACAGTTTTATACTCAAGATGGCCACCTTTTTAGTGAAATATCAGAAATTGGCCAATTTTAAACGGAAGAACTCCAAAAGATCCATCTAATGGTTAAGATTCTTGAAATCTTGACCAGGGACTTATGGCCTTTACGACCAAACTTCAACTTCAGGACATCACCCAACTTTGTTATTTGATTTGAAGTTTGCTCAAAAAACAGGGGCCGAAATTTGCGGAACAGAATTTTTTCACATCTTCTGCTGTAACCTTTGGTTCAAGAACTTCAAGGCTCCCTACCACTATAATCTAATAGAAAAAGTGTCCAAATGACATAGGCATCAGAAATGATAAACCTTCAAGCCCTAACTTCATTGCGTGAAAAGGGCGAAAAGGGCCTCCTGTGTACAATGTAGGGATACGGGTTTGTAGATTTTTTGTGTGCTTAAAATACCAGATTTTAGGAGGTTAGAAAACCTCGTGATTCTTTTCTTTGACCTTGAGGTTTCCGTTTGTGCGAGCTTTGACCTCTTGGACCTAATCTCACTTTCGGTTATGTCACGTCAAGAAAAGAAAGTTTATTTTATTCTAATTTAAACAAGAAAAATCCCCTGCCAGGGTCCCATTACAATACAATTCCACCTTTTTTGCCACCACCTCTCCGATTACAGGGGTGAAACAAAAAAGTTGCATGATTTTCAGTTTTACCCTAAAATTTCAACAATTTTTTTTATTTTTTAAACTTAACTGCAGAAAGATGTGACTGATTATAAAATGCTAATTTAAGAAAGATATCTCAACTAATATAGGAAACCTCCCGAAAAAAGGAAAAGGAAACCAGTTTATTACCTACTTTAAAAGCATTTTTTTATTTTTAAAAATTCACCGACTGGTTTATGGTCTACGGGACAAGTCGACCTCGTATTTAGACTAAAAACGTTCTTTTTTTTATTATTAACTCCACTCACACACGGTTTGTTAACGCCTGTTGCGAAAAATAGCCGAAGAATCGAGGATAAAAAAAACAAAAACACGAATGACTAGAATTGGTGCATTTTATGAGCTGCAGTCGTGCCAAGGTGAACAAAAATTTATACATGGGCTTGTTTTTAACGATTTTTTTTTTCACTACCGTTGTTTAGGGGAAAAGAGTGAATAATCTATTTTGGTATTCCGAGGTCACAAGTGAATTGGAAAGATAAAAATGCAGTTGCATAAAATATGTTGGTGATCTAATTGTCCACCTTCTAAAAAGCCTTGACGGCTTGACAAATGGCTAAGGGTACAAAAAAAATTTTTATTTGTTAAATAATCAATTTAAAATTTTTTCTCGTGAAAAATCTAGGTCGCTAAAATACCTAAAAGCAATTAAAAGTTGCTTATCATGGAATGAAAATTGACGTCGATCAAACTTGGAAAATGTCATTTGGGATCAAATCATTTTTGAGGAGCTTAAAAAAAAGTAAAATACAATATCTGGACTTGAATGTTTTTAATTCACCCTTTATTCCGCATGTCCATTAAATTTTAAATCCTATGTACACTGTACTTTTATGTATGTCGTTCTTTATAAATAATTCAAAAACCATCGGATTTTACTTGCACGTTTTAAAACAGTATTGTCAAGCGTGTCACAGCCCCCTCGCATAATTAAACAACGGAAAAAAGATCTTTTTAAAAACATTAACAACAATTGAGGCGTTGACATGGAAAAGGTGTTAAGTCAAAAAACTCAAATTTTACAGGAGAGCAAAAAAACTATTTTAATTTCTACGCTAATGGGTTAGGAGTGCCATCTTTAGAGAGCTCTCCCAACTAAACTAATTGAGCTTTCGACATAACTCCTTTACCATGCCATAGGCCTTGAATCTGGCTATCATTTCCGTGAAAAAAAATTTTTTTGACCTCTTGTGACTTAACACCTTCTCCATGTCAACGCCTCAATTATCGACAAAAACAGAGGTCGTGTTATTTTTCGCAGATTTTCTTTGATACCGTAGTGATTGGTCGTGCTAATTAGGAATTTCATGCTCTTCAATACAAAGGTAGAGGGTTCGATTCCCGCAATCAAAATATTTATCGGGGAAGGCTATTGTGACAACCCAAAAAAAGGTTTCTACGTATAAATTTTTTTTTTATATAAGATATTTATCGTGCGGAATTAATAGGAAGATTGTTATCTATGGTGCCGTTTTTCAATGTTAGTCCCTTTCATGATAGTCAGCAGTTAATCAATTTGTGGACTCTAATAAAACGTTTTTATGTCTTTGTTTTTCGCGTATTTCCGAATATGTGCCAGTAACTAGATGATTTACGACTCAATATTTATAAATTATTGCTAAAAGAGGAGATGGGTGAGGTTGAGGAGTGGAGGGGGAGGGAAGAGGAGGGTAGGGGAGGTGATGGACGAGAATGTTGGGGTGGTGGGGGATGTGGAGAGAGCGTATTTAGTGATAATAGAGAGGTCATGGAATACAAAAGCCAAGCCTATTTCATTAGAAGGTAGATAATCACCAAGGAAGTACATACTCATCATACTATCCGAAAGTACCCAACATGTAGAAATAAAAAGAGAATTCTTTGACATTTTACATCATTTAGATCTTGACGTTTTTTATAACACTAGACGTCGGCACTTTATATTTTTGAGGGTCCCAATTGTCGAGTCGGAGGTTCGTGCTTATTATCACCGTGACCTACAGACGCTGACATCTGGTTTTTTCAACTTTTTCCCCTCCTTCGCTTCCAATTTTAATTTTCCGTTCACTTCAACAAGACTCAAAACAACTGCAAACCTGGATTTTTTTTTCTAAGAATAAAAGAGAAAATAGTTTCCTCCCTTTCAAAAGCAAACCTAGGATACGGGCACGGCTTAACGGTCTGCAAACGTACCATTATTTTTTGACGTTGATTTGCAAGTTTGATTCCCTTGAAAGATTTATGAAAGGCGCTTTTTATAACGTTTTCTTTTTTTATCAATGATCTTTGAAACAAAATATGTTAACGATACCTTATGGTTTATTATTTTGCAGTTACTAGGAAAAAATAAATCCAGTTTATCTAATGGAGAGATTGGCTTCTTGCCTTTCAAGCTACCAAAACCTAGTTTTCTTTATGGCGAGATAACACCGACGTCATGGAACATTTTCGTAAAGTTAATCAAGGTATTGAAATGAAAGTGTTTATTTGGAGGCTCAGATTTAACATGTCGGATACAGTAGGTCGAAACCAGTTGATTCTTTAACCTCGTTTTAACTCTTGTAAAATACTCAAAATCGGGATGGTTCAAAATGGGGATGGGGGTATGAAGGGTTAACAGTTAATTAGTCAAACTTCAACTAAAATGACGTGTAAGGGGTAACATGTGAACGTAATCTTCCTTTTGATCCGAAATTTCCACCTACCCGGCCCATCCTCACGTTATGACTACCTATAATCCCACATCACTCAACCTTCTCCCAACAACCAGAAACAGACTCTCAAACTTAATTAACGACAAACACACCGTAGAGGGTTCGAAAGTAATACGGAAGATCATTTTCGATTTAAACGAACGTATTTTACCTCAAAACGTCAGATTATGTTCTCTTTGTTGTTTTCGAAACGTTGTTTACAAATTGCCCAAAGGCGATTTTTTTCTCTCTCTCTCGTTCATAATTTTGTAAAAAATAAATAAATAAAACTGGAAAATTTTAAACGTGGCTTATTATCTTGATGGAGGAATTGGGTTAACAACTGGCAAAGGAGAGGTACTTATGATTCTTGGGAAGCTCATCAAGGAGCTTATTAATTAGGTATTTTGTTGATTTCACAACGGATTCGGTGTACCTGACATTTGGAAAAATCGATTTTGCGAGTTTATATAAAAAGGAGGCTCAACTGATAGTTGAGTGACCCTCCTTAAGGTCAACCATCCACTATAAACTATTAAAAACCGGTTTTTCGCGTGGCAAATCTTCGCCTCTAGACCTTTCTAGCCGTTTATCCATTATAGAAGACACTCCTTCTTTTATCTTGACGTGCTCACCCACCTAAAAGATACTCGCGCGGAGTACCGTTCCACAAAAACATATGGTCCGACCTGAATATTTAAGTCGAGAAAAAAAATTTGTAGCAAAACTTAAATTTTCAATACGAAAGGGTTCGGGAGTTGAATGGACTTGAAATTTTAAGAGCTTTTTTATGATTTCTGATCCTGGGCTACTAGAATATGGTATCTATAAAATAGCTTTGGTGTGAGAGCTCAAAACTTGTGTACGCACTTGGACCAAGTCCCGCACCTCCTAATACCTCCCCCACAGTCCCATCACTTCCCCCAACATTTTCCCACATCCTATACCTCCAAACACCTCCCCCTTTCTTCCTTTTACTTTCACCGACCATTACACTCACCTATCCCATATCCTCTACCCTCCAATACCTCCTCAACCTCTCCCATGTCTTTATCCAAACTTTCACCCACCTAACAGAGCTTCCTTCCTCCCATCTTCCCATCACTTCCACCAGCCATTCCTCCACCTCACCCACCTCACCGCCCAATATCCCCTCCCACACTCCCATGACTTCCCCCAATCTTTCACCCCATTTACCAACCTCCCATCATCCCCCATACCGTCAATTTTGAGCCTGAAATATTCCCAGAGAAGAATCAATTTCAAAGTATAAAACGAATTCCATGATAAATCTCATCCACTAGAATATTAGTCGACTATTTAAAATTCGACCGAACATACGAATTATAAACGTCTCAAGGACAATGCCACGTTCCCAGACAACTCCCAGACGAAAATTGCCATCTAATTGCTAATTTTTAAACTTCATTTTCAGATTTGAAAAATTATTTACCGATAAAATACACATTAATTTTTGCAATGCTTGATTAATATATTTTGGACGTTCGATTACAAACAAAACTCGTTTCTATTTTATATTATGAAAAGGTTTTATATTTTTAAAGCACTGTCAACAGCAAATTCAAACCCTCTAAAAAAGCAAACTTCAAAAGGATTTGGGTACTAAATAAATTAAAATTATTCCGCCCGAACGACGAAGCTTGTATGTTTTTCCTTTTTTTTTTATTCGTTTCATAATGTCGTATTAAAAACGCTTTATTTATTTTATTCAATTTTTTATCCGTCAGACTTTTATTCGTGGGTGGGGTGAGGTAAAGTTCGGTTCAACGAGTTTTCATCCCTGAGGACTTTTCGATGTTTGCATGCTATTTTTACGCCCTGGTAATTTCTAGTTTACACTGAGGGATTTCATGTCAATGCGGTGGGTAAACTGTGATTTTTTTCGAGTTAAAACGATCGTCCGAGACAGACTTCCTCTGTTAACTTCCTCAAAAAGAAGTTAATGGAGTCTTCAAACTGTGGGGTAAAGTTGAGGGAAGATGTATAGGCTGTTACTCATGGGGAGGGAATATTTTGGGGGTGAGAGGGTTGGTCAATTTGAAGTAAGGGGGTAATTGAAGGATTTTGAAGGGTATGGAGGGGGTAATTGAAACATGCTATGAAAAAAAAAATTATTTTTCTCTTGCTAATTTTTTCTCTCTCTCAAAAGTTATGAACAAAGCAGAATACTCGGCTATTATGGTAGCAAAAAGCATTGTTCGAAAATAGGTAGAATTTCACAAAATTTCGACCTTTAATGACGAGGAAGAAAAAAATTGATGGTAGGTATAATAAAAGGGTTAAAAAAGTGGGCGTAACCCTGCGTTGAACGGCAGCTGCAGAGAAGAGAAGAAGAAGAAAAAAAAAACGCGAGTTTCGTGACTGAGAGAGAAAGCGCGTATTGTGTGCAACTGCATTTTGTGTGTGTGAGCCTTAAAGTTCAATGCACCGGGTCCGCCTTATTTGGTCTGGACCCTTCGGCTCCGGAATTTAGGAACCCCGCGAGACAGGAGCGACTCGCCATTTCCATTATCCGTGGGTCCGAATTTATCCTACACGACCGGCCTAATAGCGGACGCGGATCCCCCTCTTCCTCAACGACCAAAAAAACGAGCATATTGTTAACCCTGGTGCAATATATCTTCTAGACGTAGCTTGCATTTTATGTCCCCAAACTCGTATTTTTTTCTCTCTTCTTCCAAGTCATTAAAACGATTTTTATTTTCTTCGTTCTATTTAACTGGCCTTTTTTAAGCCTAAAAAATAATTAAAATGTCAGAGGTTAGCCTTTAAAAAAATTTCTCCATTTTTTAAAAGACCTCAATTGTGTATCAAGTCGAGCAACAGGTTGAGAGGATGAAAGAGGTCGACTAGAAAATAGAACTCGTTATGCAAATCTAGGTTTAAATAGTGACCCCCTATTTCGCCCCCAATAAACCTGTCACGAATCTTCTGCATAGTTTAAAACTTGATTTTAGCACCTCATGAGCTCTATTTTTTAAGTGAGAAACCCCAAAGAATCCAAAGAAAGAAGATTTTGAAAATTTATAAAATAAAAAATAAAAATACAAAATGATCCTTGAAGTGGGTCCGAAAAATTGTCATATTTGGAACGAAAAATAACGAATTTACAGTGCAGGGACGAGTTATAAAAAAAAATTAGCATAAATTAAACAAAGAGTTCAAGAATCCAGGGGTATAAGTTTTAAAAAAAAGGACCCGAACGCATAAATTACCATCGTCTTGGGTTACGGAAAATTTTTTTTTCTCGAGAGACCATTATGATTTTTTTTCCTTCTTTTTTTGGGGGGCTTTCCTAGACACTTGAATGTCCGGTTTGCCCGAGGCGTCCAGACTGGCGGACAAAAGGGATTTTTTTGATTTTTCTCACAACTTAGCCGGGACCCCCTTACACCTCCCCCCTGACCCAATAATGGACCCTTCTAAATCCTAGACGGGGTGGAACGTCCGGGACGACAATGGAATTCGATTTCAAAAGTTTTTTTGGAAGATTTTTTTTTTCCTTGGTTACTCACTGATATTCGTTATTTAACCGAGCGTTTTAAAGCCGGGTAATTTTTTTTATTGACTTCTTTTTGTATTTCGAAATTCAACGTACCAACGGATGTTAAAGACGGGTCGAGAGCCAACCGACCGAAAATTCCTTAAAAAATTTCCTCCAGGACTACTAAATCCTCGAAAAACTGCCTAATTTTGTAGTTTTAAGATTAAATCTTCATACAATACAAAAGATTCTCAGAGCATCCTGATCACTAAAAAATATAACCGTGAGCCCCATGAAGACCACCTCAATAGCCTCTTTCCTACGGAAAACCGCTTAAAAAAACCACCTCCAACTTCCCCCTCACTTTTTTTAACTTCCTCAAAAAGAAAGTTATTGTATTTTTATTGCTATATTGACTTTTTCAGTAAGGATTTTGGAAGTTTTAGATTTTCCATTTTACTTTTTCGAGTTTTTTGACGAAAAGTTTGCTTTAAAAATACAAGCAGTTTGATATTATTATTCTAATATCATTAAAAGTCTTCATAACATGAAATTTTCCGAGGTTCGCCCCTTAAAAAATTCCCATATCAGCCTAGAGCGCTGACAATATAAAAATCCTCCCCTAAACCCATTGAAGTTAATGCGTACTTATTAATATTTATGCACAAATCTCTTCTTATGACCTCTAAAAGCTAACGGGGCCAAACACGAGTTTTCGAGTTAAAAAAACGATCGTTATCAACTTTTTTTTTTTAGTGTTTTGATGATTTGAGTAAACTTTGTCGCTTTGAGTAGCCAACAGTGAACTTGTTTGAATAAACAGTTTACCTTTTATTAACAAAGTTGACGCTAGGGGTGAAGCAGTAAAAAAATTGTTTTTAGGGTGTGAAGCAATAGGTTTAAAATGCGTTTATTACACCCTAAAAAATTTATATACCATACATATATCGTTTTTTATTAAAGTAAACACCCAGTAGCAAAAAAACTGAGCAACAAGTCAAAGAAAAGTAAGAAATGATCCTAAAATACAATATATTATTGTACTTTAAATAATACAAATTCAATGATAATTATTATCAATTATTACCAAATAAGCCCTTGAAATGCTAAATTGGCTTTTGAATTCTCAGATTTCTGAAAACGTCCTGAACCCACTCAATTTTGATCAAAGGCAATTTTCTTGGAATAATTAATTCCTTAGAAGGATATCGAAATGACGTCACAAATAATCAACGCTTGGGGAGGCGGAAAACTGCCGCGTTCCTATATTAAACTCCATTTCCAATGACCTCATCACATGCGTAAAGTAATTTATTCTTATCGTAATTCTGAAAATGTAACAGAAGTTCAATTAAAAAAATTTATTTATCTGGAAATAATCGTAATGGAATATTGAAATTTAAATGAAAAATAATTACATATTGATTCCACGATATAAATTTTTAAGACTTTTTACGTATGTAGAATGAAAAGTTTATTGCGCTATTTCGGAAAACTTTTTTTTTCCTATCACCTAACAGATTGCACATTTCGTTAAACCGCAGGGGCTTTTTTTTCTCTTTTTTCTGTATAAAACACCTGCGGACCTCAGTTGGCATTTACTGCTCGCACCTCACGCACATATCGACGACGTTTTGCCCGAAAATCCGGTCGGTGACGAAACGAAAGTCGATTTATTTATTTTCCACGTGTGTGACCGAAAAGTCTTGTGCAATTTGGGCGATAGTTGGCCAAAATTCGCAAACTTGTTTCTTTCCTTTTTTTTTTTTGTCGACCACCATTTATTAGTAGTAGGGACCGGCGATAAAAAAAGGAAAGCATCCCGTCCCGTCTGGACAACTCTCCTTAAAAAATTACTATGTGCCAACATCATTGGGAAATAATCAAACAAGATAATGACTATTTTTGTTCTATCAAAAATTTTTAAAAAAACAAACTTCCGGGCTGATTTCACGGTTTTGAACTCCCTCCTTACTTTAAGCCCTTAAAATCACAGTTTTTTGCCATCTTACTGTAATTAAAAGGTTCGAAATTATCTTCATGATGCAATACTAGGTCAGCCAAGCTGATCAACTTGTTTTCAGTTTTTTGTATTTCAAGCACATATTTGCAACCTGAATGTAGGTAGGTAATCAAAAAAGGCAAAAAACGGTTCCACATATTGCAGAAGTCGTTTCGACCACTGCTCCTTAGCATAAAAAAGATGTTATCATTTTTCAAGCTCCCTAAATGACTTAATTCTGAATAGATTCGAGTCTTCCTCTCACCTCCTCCCCATCAAAAGGGAGACGTTAATTAGAACCTTTGAGAGGAGTCGAACTCGAAGTTTCCGATTAGTGAACAGGTTAATTACGATATCCCTTCGAACTCATTACTCCGTCCGCTAAATATGCAATACCAACGGAAGAATTGTAAAACTTTTAAATAAAAAAGGGAAAAGTTTCTTTTTCTCTTCTCGACACGAAATGGAATTCGCATTTCCAGTCCTAAAAACTTCATTCCGTCCAGGTACTCCTTAAATTTGTAGAATGTCAACGTCAAACTAGTTGACAAGACGAAATTTTTTAACTTTTCCTCCCTTTTCAAGTAGGCTACCGGACCTGTTTTCGAAGAAGAGACGTTTAAATAAGAAAGTTCACTATGAGCGATATAAATTTTAGAAATATAGGACGATCTAAAGGACCCAAGTCGGTCTTTTTGAAGGCTTCACTTTTTTTGTGTTTCACACAATTTTTGCACTAATAACAATGATCGAAAATGCATTTTAAAAAAACACGTATGTTCTGCCTTTTAATTAAAAATAACAATGGAGTAAAAATCTTGCGTGCAATAACAAAGCGCTTGATGATTAGACTTTATAAAACATTAACAAAAAAAGGGGGACCGAAAAGGGACCTTGAAATTAAATTTTGCTCTTTTTTTCATATTCGTGTAAACGAGCTTTGGGAATAATTATAGAGAATAGTTTTATTCATGGGAAGACTGAAGAGGAGGTGACCTAACGGTTTTTTCTCACACTTTTCAATTTTTTAAAATTCCGTCTAAAAACCCCAAAAATAGGGTCGAAAAAATGTTTGTATATCCCAAAACCGATTTCATATTCGTGTTTATCACCCTTAAAATAGTAAAAAACCAGATTTTGGATAGAATCAAAAAATCAAAATTTTAGGGTCTAAAAAGTGAAAAAGGGTCCTTTGTGAGATCCAAAAAAAAAAAATTCATACTCCAGAATCGACTTCAGATTTTTGTTTTTCACCCTTAAAATTGTCCAAAACCGGATTTTGGATTGAATAAAAAAAATTAAAATTTTCGGGTCAAAAATGTGGGGTCAAGAAAAAACGAAAATTAGCTAAAAAAAAATTGATTTTAACACAGTGCCATAGTAGTAAAACCTAGTAGTAGTTACCTAAGTAGTAAAATAGACGAAGAATAATACATAACAGGCCAACGCAATGAGAAAAGTTTTTTCGTTTGATTTTAACTGTGAAAAATTTGTTTGTAAAAAAAATGTAACGGATGAAATGGGACGGAAATTGATTTTTCTTTTCATACACGGGATTTGTATAATAGGGAATGCCGGGGATTAATCTGTTTAACCGAGCTGAATATTCGCGTCGTCCCTCGCTAGAAAACGCGGGGCTTTTTTCCCCTCCCCCATTCACGGCCGTTTTTAACCCAAACATTTACCCAAACGAGGGGAATCCCATTTGTTCTAGTAGGCTTCAATTATTTAGCCTTATCTCAAAATACGAATCGCATAATTTAAGATAAAGCTTACAGGATATTTGTTCAGCTCGGTCATTTCCATCCCTGATTGCCTATTACTTAGATTCCGATCGGGGAGACTCTTTTACCATTCGACTTGTAATTATTAAAACCGATGGGGCCCTCTTGTGATGGCACACACGCCGTGTTTCGACCGAATCACTTGTGATAAACCTAATTGAGTCTAGCTGCTAGCTGAGCCATCTCATAATACTGATCTTAATACCAATTAATACTTTTGCCCGCTTATTTCATAGTCTCAAAAAGGATATTACGATCTTTAGCATCCTGAGGGCCTTAAGAGTGGAAGTCTTAAGATTCACCCAGGAAATCTGAAGATCCCCTGGACATATGATGATTCAACCTGGGCATCTAAAGGTTCCCTCTGGATATCTGGAGATTCCCCCTGGACCCTCGTCATCTGAAGAGTGTCCCAGAACATCTAAAGATTTGCCCTCAACATCTGAAGATTTGACTTCGACATCTGAAGATTCAACTTGGACATATGAAGGTTCCCCCTGGACATCTGAAGATTCCCCCTAGACCCTGGGCATCTGAAGAGTCTCCCTGGACATCTCAAGATTCCTCCTCAACATCTGAAGATTCGACTTCGACATCTGAAGTTTCTTCCTCGACATCTGAAGATTTGTCCTCGACATCTGAAGTTTCGTCCTTTTTTAAATCCTCGTACAACTTCAACTCATATGCTCTTTCTCGAGAAATTTAGGTTTTTATTAATTTTTTTTCATTTTTCTGAAATAACGAATTGGCACATCTTTGCATAAGTAATCAACTCTGATAGGCTGATTATGATCTTTTAACAAAAGCATAAGTATTTCTGTGTTTGGAAAATGAAGAACCTTTATAAACTATTAGGAAATAAGGTGTTCCTTAAAGGAATAAAAGGGGGTCAGTTGTTGACAAACATTTAATCCGTGAGGTTCGGAGAGCGTGAAGAAAAGGAGGCGGTGGGTACCGAATGCGATGGGTGGACGGGGGGCTGAGGTTCGCCCAGGGGGGATACAAAGGTGGGGGACCGGTTTGCATTGTGTTCCAGTTGAAGGCAGGACATGCACCGGCAAACCTCGTTATCACCAAAAATACAAAAGGGGTCCAACTGCATTATTTATACTCCTCCCCCTCCTCACTGTTTTAACCCCCCACCCGCATATTTATATTAACCCCACCACCCCTCTATTGAGTGTTTTCACCCCATCCACAATTTTCAATTCAACCCTTTTAACTTTTTTCCTCGGATTTTATAAAACTGTGACCAATATTTCCATTGATTGAGCGAGAGGATTTTTTTTTCACGATGCAATTCACAGTTTTTTTTTCAAGAGCCCTTTCGATTTACGCGCGTAAAAGGGTGAAAAAAAAAAGGCTTCGAAAAAATTCATGTTCGCCCTGTTGACCTGCATTCATGATTTGCAATAAAATAGCCTGGGAGCCTCCGTGACGACCACCTCAATAGCCTACTTTCCTACGGAAATCCGCTAAAAAAAAAGTTTTTATCACCTATTTTTCGTATTAAAAATTCAACAAATATTTTCAATTTTTTAGCGGATTTCTAATTTTACATTGATTCAATTTTCCTGCGGAGAAGTTTTGTTGTATTGGAATGTAGTGGCAGGAGGTGAGAATCATCGGTGCACCTCCAGACATATCATCGTTGAATTTACAAGAAGCTTGGAACTTTTTTTGAGTTCCAGAATCATTGAAAAAAAGTATTTCCTAGTGAAAATATAAAATCAAGTTTTAAAGGGTTTTGATATTTCGGGGAATGGCGAGGGGGAAGAAAAGTTCCGGGAATCGACCCCTTTCTAGGGGTGGAAATTGGAGCTAGAGCCCTCTAGTCATTATAAAACCTGGGGATGATTTTAAAGAGAGGGTGGCGGGACGGGAGGGAGGCTTCAAGTTTGGGAAGAGGCCTCGCACCCCCGGTAACCACCCCCCGTTTTTCTCTCTCTCTTTCGGGTGGGAGAGATTATGACGAAAAGGGAAAACTACCCTAGCGGTATTTAGCATATCGATTTTTTTACGCCCACTCCCCTAGGCCCCAAAAGAAATAGTACCCGGAAAAAAACCCAAATAATTAAACCTCAAACTCTATATTTACTCTGGCGAAAATGGTTTTTCGTTAATTTATTCAAGTTTTCAGGCTCCTCTAATAGGGAATAATGTAAAGTGATAAATCAGTCGGGTTTAACCGGTTTAATTGACAACCTAAATGCTTTTAACGCCGTAATTTGACATTTTAGTAAACCTCCACAATTTTAGAAAAACATCAGAGTTTATTTAACAATAAATAACTTTCTGAGTGAAATTTCCATCTTTTCGGTCCATTTTGTACACGATTTATTAAGTGAATAGTTTTTTTTAATGATGAAACACAATTTAAATGTTTCTCGCCTTTAAAAACGTCTAAAAATGCTAATTTTGAACTTAAGGAAGGAAAAAATCTCTTAAAATGAGATAAAATGGTAAAAATTTATAAGTTCATTGTTCAAGTTTTGTCTAAATAAGGAATATTTATTTATGATTTGCAGACAATGAGAAAAAGGTTTTCGCTAATATTTTATACCGTCGAAGTTCCAGGAAGGGGGAAAAAAAATCCGATATGGCTGCACCCACAATAGGTCAGTTGTTTTCGGTCAAAATATAGGTCGGAACTGTTTTGAGGGGGGTATTCTGTGGAAAGGTGGGATCTTTGAGCAAAAAAGTCCCTTTCTCTCGTAAACATCGGGGTCCTGGTTTGCAGAATTTTTTTTTATACACACTCCCCACTTTTTGGCCTTTTCCACCTTTTAAAGCCCGGACTTATTCAGACACGTGGGGACAAAACGTGGCGGATCTGGACTAGCTGGACACTCCGATGGATTTCTCTTTTTTTTTTTAAAGGGAATCTCGACTTCCCCTCCCAATTTATAACGGTAGCTGAAAACAAACATAAATTAAACAAAAAAACCTTGAAAGATCATCTTTGATCATCTACATCGAATTTGAATAAATGATGTTACATAATGTAAAAAAAAAATTTATCGAACCGTATGTAGTTAAAAATTATGAAAGAAAGAAAAAAAAATTCAAATTAAAGTGTTAAAAAAAAAGGACATTTTTTTACCGTTAATTAACACCGTATAAATAATTCCATATACTATTTCTGGGAAAAAATCCTACTTCAACAATGGCTATTGTTAAAATTTCCAACAAATAAAAATAATTTTATTTAAACTCCCACCTATTCCTCATCAGTACTGATAACAACAGCATACATTGCGAAGAATGATAAAGAAAAACATAATTGGTCCAGATATTGGATATAGATTGGAACCGGAGCAGTGGTATGGAGGAGTAAAGACATGAATCAAACTTTCTCAAAAAGTCGGGATTCTATAGATCTCTGCATCACTCCCTCACCTCACCACACCCTCCTACAACATTCCACCACCTCTCATTTTCCTCTACTTCCCCTACCATTCTCCCATCACCTCTCCTACCCTCCTCCACCCAAACCCCCTAACGAACCCACCAACCTCCCTACTCCCATCAACCCAACCTCGTACCTAAAATCATGGCCTATAAAAATTGTAATTATGTATATATTTTGCTATACAATTACATACATGTTGGATACCATTAAAGAGAAATACACTTGGTAATAAATTAAGAAAATAAATCAGGAAAAGTTAAATGAGATTCAAAGCCTCTCTTCATCACTCGGATAGCATGTTGGAGTACTAATTCGAAGACGCGGGTTCGATTCTCGTCCGGGAGCCAATTTTTGAATCTCATTTAACTTTTCCTGATTTATTTTCCCAATTTATTACGATTGTAATCCTGAGGTGCGGTCACCTCGAAAACGAATAATTAATTAGATTATAATACACTTGGTAGGTAGGTATTCAAAAAATCAAAATTATTTACAAAAATTACAATTTTGATTCTTAAATCTTCTGTAATTTTCACTTTGAATTCAAAAGAGGTTCTAATTTAAATTCACACAATGTGAGGTTCGTTGGGGGATTCTAATGTTTGGGACGATTTGTAAAATTGCACACCAACCTGTTCTGTCAACGGAAGACGGGGGAGGGTTGTTGAATAGCTTTTTTTTTTTCTTCTCTTTTTTTCCTCCTTCGCCTATCTATGTCTAGGCCAGTTTTAAAAAGCGGACAGTTATCCCACCAGAGAATAGAATTTCGGTTAGTCAGGTGGTTCGTTAAACCGTTTTAGAAAAGAAAAGAATATTCACACCCTCAAATTTTAACGCCATTCGTTATTAAATATTTATATTTAAAAATTAACTGTATTGTAACTTTTTAATGGTTTCATTTTTTTGTAAGGGAAAGTTATAAAACGGCTTTCTTGTTCTTCCGCCTCATAGAATTTGAATCGGGTGTCATATTTAGACTGGAATTTTTTTTTGTTAAGACTTTTTGTGCCATTTACCTTCGTTGGGATATAATTTTAATGAAATTCTTTTATGAAAAGTCGATCCCTTTTAGGGCCTTTTTTTAATTTCGATGCAGGATTGAACTTTTTGCTTACAAAACGATTTAAACGTTGATCAAGAAACTAATCCACTTCATTTTGCTGGCTTTAGGTAGTTAACCAGCTGACTGCAATGGATTCAACCAAAGTTGGATTTATGTCACATCGTAAAACAAATCCGAAGGTTGTCCTTCAAAATTGTTTTTTTCCCAATTGTGCATTCTGACTTCGAATGCACTATTTCTGCAATCTGAAATTCAATATGAAAGGGGTACCAGTTCTGACCTAATTCGCACGGGAACATGTCCATTTATTAACCGGAGCGCAGGTGACCAATTGATAAATAGAGAACGACATTCGGCGATCCAAGGTTGTGCATTTTGTTGCATTATGCAGTCCGGAGTTGCAGTATTTTCACTTCGCACCTGCCTAATATTTCGATAATAAATTCCAACTTCTTTTTTTCGTATTCCTCTCAACGGAAATAACTTTTTTTTTCTCCAAATATTTTTCGGTCCGATTGTTGTACGTTGATGTGTTATCGTCTTTTCTTTGTCAGTAAAATTTACCGCGTGCTGGAGGAAATGACAAGCCCGATAAACTGGTTTGACATATGCGTTTTCGGGCTGACGAATTTCATGGTGTTGTCTACTATTTGGTTAAAATACCGATTTTTTTCGATTATTAACTTTCCCAAAAGGGCTTTTTGTGGAAGTTATCGTTTTTCATTGCAATGTCGCAATT
This sequence comes from Orius laevigatus, assembly GCA_018703685.1. Lineage (NCBI taxonomy): Eukaryota > Metazoa > Arthropoda > Insecta > Hemiptera > Anthocoridae > Orius > Orius laevigatus. The sequence continues at coordinate 243,716 of JAGWEN010000045.1, forward strand.
ATTGAAAATGACTTTTTTGGATCAGTTTCAACGAATATCGAAATAACCTGTTTAGCGACTTTAATTTTATCATACCTCCCACTAATTTTCAATACTTGCATTTCCATTATTTGAGGTCTTTAAACGAACCTTGGACTAAATTTATAACCAGTTTTTCTTCATTTTTGGTAAAATCCATAAGTATAATTTTATTTTTATTTAGCTATTACTTAAACTATCGTGACACTTAATTAAACGCTGAGAGGGGGTTTCGCAATCGAAACAATGTACCTGCATCAGCAAAGGTGTATGTGATGTTTCCCTTACGAAAAACTCCTTTTTTAAACGCTCGTGCATGCATAATAGTAGTTTCTCGAAAAGCTTTTCCCTTATTCGTTATTATCTAATTAAACATTTTTTATATGGTTGGTCAGCACGACTTGTAAGAGATGGATGAAAATGAAAATAGAGATAAAAAAATGTGTGCGTGATTTATTAATGTAAGCTATGAGATTTGGTGGGAAGGAGTGTGGAGATGTGAAGAAATGTTCAGTTTTAGGGAATCGTAACTTTACTACAATAGGCATAAGTTGTGGGGAGGTGGAGGAAGGTGGAGGAGGTGTGTGAGTGGGAAAGGGGGGAGATTAAGTGTTGGTGGGGCAGGTCGAGGAGGTGATGGGTGAATTGGGAAGGGATTGGTGGGGGAAGGGTCGAGGAATGGGTGAGTGAGTGGTGGGGGGAAAATTGGGGGTTGTTGGGGGAAGTTGGGGGAGGGTCAGGGAGGTGAGTGGGAGATTGAGGAAGGTTGGGGCTTTGATGAAGGATGTTGGGGTAGTTGGAGGAAGTGATATTCTAGGGAGGAAACGTCTCAATCATTTTACCCCCAAAATAAGCACTGTTCACTCTTACCCCCACCTACCTATTTTGCATTAATTTCTAGTAAAGGAAGGATTTAAAACGTCAATATCAAGCTTGAAAGTTTCTTAATTTCTAAATAAAAAGGTCAAGAATATTTATTCGCTGTATACAAGCTACACAGAACGTCAAGTTAAAGAAAAAAAAAAATCAACCGTCAGCACTTTGTCTAGGAATAGGTCTGGTCTAGTTTTTAACAACCTGACCAACGAATGTTTTTAATCGTCTAGGTTTTGAAAGATCGGTTAACAAAGAAAGTTTTTTCGGCAACTTCACCCGAATCAACGGTCTAGCGAGGAACCGGAAAGGGCAATCCGAAAAGGGGCTTCGGCTAGGGCATTGAAAGATCCGAAAAGAGGGATCATGTATTTAAAAAAAAAAAAAAAAAAAAAAAAGGCAAGAGAGATAGAAGATATTGTAAATTTGCATGGGTGTACTTTCCACCCCCTTTCGAATTGGGGTCGGTATCCCGCAACCTGCTCTTCCCCCTTCCTGAACATACGCTTCCGTTCTCTCCACCCCAATTCGCCTCTACGCTGATTTACAACCTCTTTTAAAAACCTATTTTTATATAAAAAGAAATTCTCTTTTAAAAGGATTTTAAATTAAAATTCATGGGAGGGGACACCGGACCTTGACCTATTTTCTTTTATAAATCGAGGGTGGCTCAAAAGGTATTATTTAGAGGAAAATAAAAACTAATCATCGATGAAAATTCAATATAAAAGACAGTAAAGAAAGAAAAAATTTTCATAACTCCCCATCTAATTGCAATTTTGGGGACTATGTACATACTTCTTTCCAGGGTTGAGTGATTCGCCCAGTTCAATTAGGATATTGCGCTTAGACCAATCGACTTGAAATTTTTAGAGCTTTTCTGTGCAAAATTTCAAGCCAATTGAACCAAGAAAGGTATTAGGAATGTTTTTGTCCATTTCGAGCATCTTTGATAAAAAAAAATTACAAGTACTGAAAAACTTAATTTATTGCCTTATTTGTTTTCAAAGGATAAAAACCTTTTAAATTTTTTTTAGCTCTCAAAAAAGTTAATAAGTAAGGCAAACAAGTTTTAAAGTCTTTAATTTTATTTATAACTAAACTAGTTTCTGTATAGTATCGTCAAGGTTGAAAATTTTAGTTTATTTTTCTTCTAAAAGCTTTGAACTTTAAAAAGGGTCAACAGCCATGTAGGTTGAAAATTTTATTGGTAAGGGAGGGGGGACGTAAAAAAAAAAGCGATTTTATTCGTATGGCACACGACTCACCCTGTTTTATCAGATCGTTCACGAAAAGTTCATTTATCTGATTTTAAAACCTTTAAAGTAGTTAACGTTATTTAATATTCGACCGCATTTTTGTTACTTTGTTACCTAACAAAAAAAAGTTGGGGTAAAAGTGCACGAAAGTTAGATCATTTTGATAATGAAAACGTCAAAATTGATTTAACATAAAAAATAAAATTAAAAAGTGGGCATTTTTATACAGCGAGGTCACTAATTTTATGGAACGCTTTATGGATATTTATGCGGAATCGTTAAATTTTGATGAAAAAAGTTTTTTTACTTCCCCTCCCCTCTTTAAAAAAATGGAACAGGTTTAAATATCGCTAAAAGGTTAGATCGCTGTTTTATTTAAAAGGTACCAGTCCGCCCACTTATAAAAAAGGAAAATGATTTTTAAAAAAAGAATCCGCACTAGACCGACAAAAAATAGGCTATTGAAAGAAGCCCTAGCTTCCGTTGTACTTTAGGACAGGTTGTGAGTCCCATTCAGGAACAAATTCAACGAACTTTTTTTTTCATAACGTGTTTTTAATTTTATTTTTAGCATGAATACAAATGAGAAAAAATGTAGTCATCATTTTAAATTTTTACGTTAAGAAATAATGCCACTTTACCCCAGCCATGGCTGTTGACTAAAAGTCCTTTAGTTAGAACCTTTTAGCCAGATTTTGATGATGATGCCCTTATAAAGCTCGACTTTTACACACTTTAGAAGTTGTTGAGTTGAGATCATGAGCTTTCATGCAAAAAAATAAAATTCTGCATCTTTGTGGCCCTTAAAAAACGACTTGGGGCTAGAAGGAGGGGGAAGGTGGTGAGACATGGGGGTGGTGGAGGAAGGTTAGAGAGAGTTGGGGTCGGTAGAGAAGGTTGGGGGAAGATTGGGGGTGCTGGGGAAGGTTGCGGTGAGGTATTCTCGGTAGAGAAGGTTGGGGTTCAGGTTGGGGAAGTTCTGCGTTCTGCTTACAATTTAAATTTTAGGGGCTATAGGCCAAAATAATCACACCCTCTTCCCCCAAAAATGTAAAGGAAGCCCCGAGGAGTGGCTACCGTTAAAGGTTTATATTTTAGCCTTCAATATTTTATTATTCCAGAAATAATATTTCCAAACATCCTTTTTCAACGCGAATTCCGTTACGTTATTTAAGATCTTTATTTCTCTCTTTTCCATTACCTGGAAATAACATGGTATAAATATTTACGTTATTTAATTCATCCACCCATTGAAAGTAAAAGTAACAAAACCGAAAACAATGATGTTTTCGATCGTAAAAAAAAAGTTTATAAAAAAATATGTGCTAATACATTCTTAAAAATTTTCTTCTATTGTTTAACAATTTGACACGGTGGAAAAAAAATTAACGTTTGCCCTACAAAACATACTAATTCAGCACAAAAAAGGTAAGTACGTTTAAATCGGTCAAATTTCCGACGTTTCGCACGTTTGCCAGACGTGCACGAATGAATGAATGGAGAAAATAAATCTTTGATATAGACAGAAATTCGTCAATTGAAAAAAATTTATAAGTAAACATTTTTGAAAAAGTGAAACATTACCCGTTAGCCTTGTTTTTAATCCGAATTAAATGTGACCTTCCTTTCACTGGAAGACGTATTGGAGCTATATGATCGATCCCGTGCGAAATTTGATTCTTCGAGACAAAATTAAGAAGGAAGAAATTCATTCGAAAACAAAAATCATTTTTTGAAAGTCAATATTTTAACAAAAACAAAACGTTTTCTTGATATATGTAGCTAATCTGTCAACGTGGCACTTAAAAGAATTTTTTCCTCTTATATGTATTCATAATATTCGAGAAGGGCTCAGAAGATGGCTTTGGCCATATTGCCATGGCTCAATGATCATAATAGGCTTCAAATTACTATGTTCGTAAAAAATGTAGAACTTTTGGTGGTGGAGGGGGGGGGGAAGCAACCGCGCTCTTATATTTGCATAGGTAAAGACCATGAAAGAACCTCCTCACATTTTCGTCCAGACAGAAATAATATATTCGCGTAGAAATTGTATAAAAATCGAATAAAACGAGGTTCGAAAATCAAGAAGTGCATGTTCGTTCTGTTTGACAGCGGCACGTGGTCCCTGGATGTGCAGAGGAGCAGTAATTATGACCCCATTTCATAAAGGCGAAAAAGCAGGGAAGAAAATCCATCCGGACAAGCGCATAATTAGAAAAAAAATTAAATCTTTTGTTAAAAAGACGACGGTTCTCAGAAGTGCAACTCCCCACCATCGCAACCCCTCCGGCTGCATACATTTTCAAAGACAGGAAATGCGCACGATGCTGAGGAATGATTGCAGACACTAGGTCGAGCTAAAAAGAGAAGAAAGAGAAGAAAAAAACGAAAGAAACGAAGAAGAGCGTCCTTGAAAAGACTAGACGCTACGCGTCCTTGCAAAATGCACCGACGAAAATGTCATAGAAACCGCCAAAAAATAAAACGTTTTGAAGTTTTTTCAGTCCTTTTTATTTTTTTTTCGGGTGGGCCAAACTGTAGTGGGGGGATTTGCAGAAAGGGGTAGGGGGTCTTCTACACCTTGCGAATTTTCGGCAAAGGAGTGGGGTGTGGACCGGTCGGGACAACCAACTGCATAGCTTCCCAAAACGCATCGTTCGCTCAATCGTACAACACTTTTTTATTATTTTTTTTTCGTAACCCTCTTTTTACTCATCGTTTCCTCTAATTGATCCTAGTCCCGAAGCCATAATTCGCTTAGTGATCCTTCGATCGTCTCTTCAGAATCGGGACTTACCGCCAACCTGGACTACACTGCTGCAGCGCTTGGCTTCTGGGCTAACCATCAGCCCTCACAGCCGTATCGAAGTAAGTACCCGACCGTTCAAGTCTCTTAAAGAACAAAAAAACAAAACAAGATAAGACACGCAGAGATCCATTTGACCCAATTCCCACCATTACTACAAAATTAGCCTCCTATACGTTCTTCCAAGTCCTTTTTTTCCCCTAGGTACTCATAACATCTACAGAACTACATTATTTACTATCAATTTTAAATATTAGTAGGTACTAACTACACTAATTAATGGCATAAACATAAAAAAAAAGTTCAAAATATTTCTCCATAATAGACCATAATGGCTATCCAATCATCATTAAGCCTTTTTTGATGTTTTGGTCTTCTGGATGCTACATGTGGGTCTTACTAATAGGATTATTCATAAAACTATTTACTCACAGAATTTGGAGCTACTTTCTACAAGATGATGTCATAGGAAGATTTTGAGTCACTAACGATGAAACATTTTAATCTTCTTTTTATGGCAATTTTGACTTGATTTCGAGTCCTGAATCTGCAAGAAGCTTGCAGCTAATCAGTTCAGAATGAACATTTCAACAAGATTCTGGGTTTATGAAACTAGATTTTAAGTCATTCAGATTTTCAACTGTTTCACCTGTCTACAACAAGAAAATGAAGTTTTAAGAAGCTCTACTCAAGGCAATTTCAACGAAACGATGGGATTGAAACCTTCCCAAAGATTAATTTTGAGCATTTCAACAAATCGTCGGTAATTTCTACATATCTGATGATGCAAATTCGTTGATTTTGAACCGTTTTTACGGCTATATACAAGATAATGAAGTTTGAGGCTCTGGAATCATTTTATACGAAATAATTGCATCGAAAGCTTGATTTTGATCATTTCAAGTAGACATAGAAAAACTTCTTTTTACTTATTCTTTGAGTTGAGCCGTTTTTTAGATGATTTGGATGTGATCGCTTTTAATAGAGCTTAATTTTGAGCTATTTCAATAAGTATACATAGAAATGGGTATTCATAGGCAAAATTTTACTACTAGGACCCTGAACTAGAATAAAATATTTGTCTACCAATTTACATAGGATCTTCATCACACTAGAATCAAAGATCTTTTTTGTCTTATTTCAGTGAAATTATCTCATTTTTTCATAGATATCAATTTAAGCTTAATTCCATTTCAAAAAGTATTATTTTTTGTCTCAATCATTGTTCAAAAATTGTTTATAAAACAGTAAGCTAATAAAAAGCCTTAATTTCCTAAAAAATGAAAATAGCCATCACATACATATTACGTAATTGTGATATAATAATTTTACATATAATGAGCACACATTTTGACACATTTAGTATGGTTAAACATAAACAAAACTATGGTTTGCAACTGTTTTTTGTAAATGAGGACAATTTTCTCCTATTGTGATATTTGAATGCGTGCCTGATCAATGGAGAGCCGTTATTTTATTTTTTTATATTCCAACTACTTACTTGAAATTACCTTCATTTTCCCTATTATTACATAAAACAGTATTATCAAGGAGGGCGCGCGTCTTGAAGTCCACGTGCTTTGAGCAGATGTCTCCTTTAGAAAATTAGGACGACATATGGGTTTTTTAGTTAAATTAAGATATTTACTGTGGTAACATTTTTTTAAAATTATTTTTATATGCGTAAGCGTTATAAATAGGACATGTTAGACCGGTCAAGAAAAGGTTTTAAAATTTGTATATAATCCACTTTTATTTTCAAGTAATCTATTAATTAGTTTTTAGCAAATATCGCTTTATTTTTCTTTAATTATTATATAACCATTGATTTTAGTTTTTACCCCGTGTTTTGGAATTGTTTTTGAGGCAAGATCAAGCCCTGATTTTTTTAAATAAAAAAAATTTAATTATGTGAATACGTAACTAAATGTCGTAGGTTCCTTTCTGACAAAAATTTCCTTACAAAAGGAAAGTAATCAATATTCAGCTTTTGTGCAAATTAAAAAAAAGAACAACTGAAAATTGGCACTGCTTTTTTTTCCCCCCTAAAGATTTTAATGTAAATTACTTTAAACAATAAGTAGATCGGGCACTCTTCCGTTTCCCGTAAAATAAATTTAAAATTTTTTCTTGCGAATTTTAAAAATAGGCAGCAAAGATTGGTGGTCTTGGGACATCCGTATTGCCGGCCGGACGGCAGTCCTTCGCTTATTTTTCCTAACTAGGAAGAACCTCATAAAGTCCCCATTAATTTTGCATGTTTTTTCTTCCAAGATTTCCACTAAAACGTGAATTTTTCTACTTGTGTTTTATTTTTAAAATTGGGGTTTTCGGCTAAAAAGAAATACACCGATTGATTTAAATTTTTAATGGTTTTTTTCTACTTATAGATCGATTGTGAAAGCATTTTAAAAACAATTTAAACTTTACTGTAAAAAAATGTAAAATTTCAAAATCAGTGATCAGCAAAATTTTGAATTAAATTGCAGCAAGGAAAATTTTAACCTATAACAGTTACTTTTGTATCTGTTTTTTTGAATCATTTTTTATACAAAAAAATTTTAGAAATAAAAATAGAAAAAGTTTTAATAGAACGAGTTTTTAAATGTTTGGAACTTGTCCTTGATTTTTACAAAGAAAAAAAAATTGAAAAAATAAAAATAATAGCCGAGATTCGAAGTAACTTTTATATGGGCGATCTTTTAAGTATAAATATATAAACCGCATTAAAAAGTTGCAAAAACCAAGGACATGGCGGCCATTAAAGTTGGGTCCAGTTTCACAACTATGATGTGCAAATAGTCACCAACCGGTTTGATTTTGTCGGATCGCGGATAAATTGGCGGAATCTCTATTAGGAAAGAGAAGAAGGGAAAAAAGTGGGCGGAGCTTGTCGGATTTGGTGACTTTTTGTGTCGTAAATTATTTTTATATTTGAAAAATCGAGTCTTGTAAAGAACATCTGCTTCCGCCATACTTTTTCCTTGCTTTTGTCTTAAGGTACTTTTAAATGTACACCTACCTATTGGCATTCTAAGGCGCCTTTTCATGTCTCTTTTTGACGAATCGTACAAAAAGACCCGTTAGAAGATGACAAAGTTGATTTTCGTGTTGTTTTTTCGGGTGAAAAAAGATGTAAAATCGGGCCAATTCATTGTCCAGGTGCTGCTGGTCGATTTCTTTTCTTTGAAATCTACCTTTTAGTTATATTTTAATAAAAAACCAATGAAAGATCACTTTTATACGAAACGGCGTGTTATTCGTTATTAGGTATTCATAATAAGAAATAATTTGCCACTCTGGTTGGGGTAAAGGGCAACTAGACGTGACGTTTACGCATAAACGCTTTTTCTGGAATAATAGATTCCAAAAATTATCATTTTAGGAATAAAAAGAATTATTTCGAATGCCAAAAATAATTATCATTTTTCCCCACATTAAAAGAAGTCATTCGACGACTAAATTAACATTTTTTCGACTATTTTGACTTAAAAAAAAATTATTATTTCCTTTCCAGGTTTTTGCATAAAATGTAAGTAAACGCCTCGTTTCAAAATAATGATTTAATTATGGTTAAAAATGGTTCATTATTTAATTGTTATTTTTGTTTGAGTGAGGTTTTTAAAAGAAAAATGATAGTCGATTAACGTTCCTCGAGAAAACCGGTTGCAATCTGGATTTCATTTTATTATGGGTCATTAGTTATAAAACAAATATTTGAACTTCGAATAAAAGACATGAAAATGATTGATCGACTTGATTTTTAGATGTGGAAGAGTCACATCTCTCGAAAATCAGAAAAGAAAGCTTTCTTTTTGCTGTAATATTGAAAATGGCCTGAAAAAATCGAGCCGTGCAATAACGATTTAAAACGACTGTTTGCAAGACAACGAATTTTTCGGAAGGTCCAACCTGATGACCGGTTTTTCTCAAAAGGGTTGCCAAATAACTTTTTTTTGGCCAGTCCTAGAAAGCACGTTAGGGTTAAAAACCCCCCCCTTCGAACCACCCTAAACGTCACCCTTGAAGTTTTTTTAAAACTTGCAATTTCTTTGTTCGCCCTCAATCGGATGACCCGCCCACTAAAAGGGGGTATAAAGGATATTTTAAATAGACGAAGGGTCCTAGACTTTATCTAGCCGAGGTTGAAGGTGCATCGGCTTTGAAACATGAAGAGACCTTACGGTAAGTTTTCTAAACTTTTCACTGTTTGACTACGAGACCAAATCTGTCACACCAAGCTGGTTTGTTTAGTTTTGTTGTTCCACTCGGGCTTGGGGGCTGGAGCCATGGGAAAAAGTAATAAAACCAAATTTTTAGAGGATTTAATTTCCATCTGGACTTGATAACTGAAATCGCTCTAAGCCACCTTTAACGAGATAAATAAACATTTTGCATCTCCACTGTCACAAAAACACTGTGAAAATTATAAAGCTAATTTTATTTTTAAACTTCCCGCATAAAAAAAAAAAAAAATAGAGCTAACAATGTTGAGTCAAAAAATTGTCTTTTTGGCCGATATTCAAAATTGGATATCTCGATAACGAAGCATCGGATTGACAAAAATGATTAAAGAATGTTTTAGAAAAATTTGTCAGCTTTAATTTTTAACTAAGTGGTCATGTCGCTAGGACGCATAGTTTTCGATATAAAGAAGAAAAACTGAAAAATTTTGAATCTGAAAAATTGTCAGTGCCTTGTAGTGTAAAACAGCCCTGTTCTACAGTGTACTGTAAAATTACGGAATGCCATTTAAAAAGGCGGAACACTACGTTTCTAAATTGTCTAAAGAGAGTTAAAGCCTAGGTATCTATTGTTTTGCTAATCATTGAAATATGCGAAAGCCTCTCTAGAAAGTTGTCTTAGGTCGTTTCTATTTCTAGGTCATGTTTGTTCGTTCCTTTATTTGATTTCTATTACGAGCCTCGAATCTTTTAAGTTCATTTATTCTTTTTAAAATTCCTTTCGCGTTTCCTTTAGAGTTTATAAAGAAATCGCACTTATATTTTCCTAATGGAATTTATTGAATTGCCTAACTCGCAATTTTAGGAAGACGAGCAAGGGTCTTGGGGTCAAAATGACCCATTCTTGTAGGACATGATTTCGCACCTTAAAAAAACCATGGATTTTAAATTTTTGGACTTTTATGGGAAAATTTGACTTCTTAATTGTGCTCAAAATTAAGACATTTAACGATTTTAAACGGTAATTTTTTGCGATTGTAGTTTAGCGTGCGCTTTTTTGAGGGCGGCTCTTATTTTTTCCGTTTGAGTGGAACGGTCGAGAAAGGAAACGGAATTCGAGCTTACGTGTTCGCCTAGGAATTGTCTAGTTCAAGGTTCGCTGATCCTCCCGGATAGACCAAGTGGGAATGGGCGTTCGGAACCGTTAGCCCGACTTCCATACACGGAGAGGGGCTTTCACTCTCGCCAAAAAAACCATTACCATACCCACCCTTTTCTCACAACAAATTTTTTTTTGTTTCTTCTTTTTATACAAAATCGAAGTAAATGCGAAGAAGAAAAAATTGGCATACATAACTATTTTCCAAGTCAATGGCAAACTACCAAAAAAATTAAATCCGAAATTAACTTAAAAAAAAATAAATAAATAAATAATTAAACAAAACCCGTAAATTACGCAGTTTCAACCTTTTTTTTTTTTCAGGTTCACCCTTGGTCATACCTATCCAGTATTATTTATCTTTCTTTCTTGCTTGTTTAGTGAGATTTTCTTTTAGCGCATTTCCATCGTTTTTAACAAAAAAAATCGTTAAGTTGTAGTTTTTTTTATTAAAAAAAAAAAAGTAGGAGGAGCTTATTGGACTACGACGCATGCTGAATAATGTAGTTTTAAACGGAAACGTTATTTTTAACGAGAGGGATAATACAAAAAACGATATTTCCTCTTGTAAAATTCATCAACTACTGCATAGAATAGGAAAGTATTGTTTGCATTTAGTACGGTTTAGTGCGAAGCCGATAAAAATGGTTGGTTCGGGGAAAAAATGAAGGCGCTGATCCAAGTACCTGAACCACTAGTCCGATGATAAGTATTCATCCGCTCAGGCAAAAAGAAAAAATGGAAGCCGCCCGCATTTTATTAAAAATGTCTCTTTGGGTAATTAAAAATGTTCAATAGAGCAGAAAATTCGCCCTTTTTTTATTTCGTTCGGTCCGCCCATCGAAAACCAGGTTTCCAGACAGATTATGGCGTAATCGGCCTAGCCAATTAAACAAGTCCGGTTTCAAGCGTCATTAGACAAGGACGTACTTCTTTTTATAAACCTCCACGATTTCCTGCATTTTTGTTCAGAAAAATGCAATTATAACGAATTTCTTACCTTTTATTCTTGAGGTCCTTGAGTCTCACCTATAATGCAATTTTATATTCGGCAACATTTGGGCGACGAAGGACGTTGAATAATTTTTTTTTAATTTTCATACAAAAAAGTTCCAGATAACATACGGTTAGCGTTTATTATGCAGAATTTTCGTGCAAGAAGCAATTATCATTTTAATTATTACTGAAAGGGAATCTCGGTTTTTTATTAAAATAAAAATGAGGTCATATTTTTTTATTTACGACTTAATTATGACAAGTAGTGATAGGTATGAAGAATGTGAAACTTTTGAACGATATCTCCCACGTGTATTTCGAACAATTGTTCTATTTCTTCGAGTGAAACGGAGCATCTAGTTCGTAAAATATATAAAAAATGGAATAATAGAGGAAAAAAATTATTATTCCGTCAAGAAGCCCAGATAGAAATCTCTTCATTTCATTTTTATAATTAAACTTGGGGGAGGGTGTCCTTTTTTTAAAATCTGCGAGGGTCTTTATAGAATCGTCTGGGTCAGAGATGATGAGAAATGAGTTGGAAATAAGAAAAGAATTTAGAGAGCGGGGGAGGCAAAAGGGAAATATTCTATGAAATGGATTAATGAAGGTATAAAAACTTTTTCATTATAAAAAGTTCGTTTTTGTCAGAAATACACAATCGAAAACGTTACAAAACGTTATAATGCGGACAAACGGCCGAATAGAAGAGGAGAAGCCGAATCCCTAAAAGACACACTGGCATAGATCTAAAACCATGAATATCTGCCCGTTCATCCAATGATCCTCCCCTCGGACTTGGGACCGAGGGAGGCGTCTTAAGGAATTTATCGGTACCGAATCCTCTATTATTAATTACTTTCTTCATTTACACCCATCGAATATGCATTATCGTGTTAGTAAAATTTTGAACATCCATAATCTAAACTTCATTTCCATTTTCCAGTATGGATTAGCGAGAAGTATAAAGTAGTAAATATGTACGTTTTGTGCATTTGTTCAAAATGGTGAGTAGGCTCTCGGTTTAATTATATTAGTGGAACAATGGATGTCGCTTTTCGATATGCACTTTTTAATTCGATTAGGGATAGGAGGGAGAGTGGATGGGGTCGGGAAACGATTCAAACACGTTTGTAAAATAGTCGTCGGACTGTGCACGTTAAAAACATGGCGACTCGCTAATTATTTTAAATGCGTTTCCCAAAAGGGCTCCTCTCTCCCTTTTTCGAAGCCCTTTATCATAATTAACCAGGGCTAAAAATTCGATGGCATTAACGCGCTGGGACGCATCTCTCGGATGTTTGATCGAAAAAGAGGGGGGAGGGGGGTTGACGACCGCCCCCGACCTACACGCAGTTTTCAATAGCAAATGATTGTTATTTGGCAAAATAACCCGAACACCCCCTTTACCCCTCCGTCCCTCTCACGCTTTTTCCCAACCAACCCTATCACGCCTCCCTTTTTCTCTGTTCTGTATTGATTAATTGGTCCAGGGACAAATATAGAAAATACGGGAGATCCTCCTCCCTCCCGAATACTCATTTCGTGTAACAACCATCCTCTCGCATAATGAACATTTAAAAAAATTTTACCCCTTCGAACCTCATTTTATGAAATTTTTTTTCCATTCCCTGATTTTGTTTAAAAAATCAATTCCTCATTTCAAACTTTCGAAAATTCTTTCAATTTTTCAAAAATAAAATTATTCCTAATTACCTAATAATTATTATCATCTTTTTAAAATTAAATCAGTACATCCAAATTCCTTCTGGCTATTGTTAAATTAATGATTTGAAAGTGAAATAAAAAAATGGGTGAGAGTAATTTTTTTCGACATAACAAAAAAATTAAAACTGTGAATTAACTATAACTGACAGTTCAGAGGGCAGAAGAAACCTCGAAATTTGACTTCTATTGTTTCTATGAAAACCATCAATTTTTCAAGGTAGCCCTACTTTAAAATTTAAAAATTTTATAAGGAACTCCGTCTATCAAGAACTTTATAAATAAATTTTTTACCTACATACTTACTTTTTTGGCTTTGGAACTTGATTAAACAACCATTGACAGCCAAATGGGGTTGCTTGTACACCATTTTTTTTTAAAGAAGTTTGGGAATTTCATGAACTAATTTTTGTATAATCCTCTTCGAACTTTTTTCTTCAAACAATTCAATTTGTTAGTGGAAAATGGATTTAAACTTAATTGAGGATTTGAATTAAAACTTAATTTGAATAATAATTAATAGAATAAACTTAATTTGAATCTTTCTTTGAAATGAGTCAAGTCTGGTTGAGTCAAAAACTTAAGCAAAGAAAAAAAAATTAAATTAAAAAAATAATTGGATTTTTAACTTATTCAAGAATTATCGTGTTTTTTGATAAATAGCTATTCTTACACTGTGCATATTTGATTGTCTAAAAATTACTTGGAAAAAACTAATGGTATAGAAATAAGTCAAATAACCTACAAACCTAACCTATACTAATCCAAAAATTTCTATATTTCTTTTCCTTTCCCTGTCTTAATTTTGTAATTAACGAACTATAGAATCTAGGTAATTCTGGACTATAAATTTTAACTAACCACCTCTTAAAAAAGCTTTGATTAAAAAAAAAAATTTTAAAATTATTTATACATTACGTAAAACACCCAATGAAAAAAAAAATAACTATAAGGAAAAATGGGAAATAAAGGTAAGTAAAATAAGTGAGGTATTAGCGTAAAAACACAATTTTCAACATTTTTGCACAATTTTGTGAAAAATAATAATTTTCTAATTTTTATACAAAGTTTAACAAATACATACATTTATTGAAATGATTATTTTGATTTTTCAAAGACTACACAATTTTAGTGGGGAAAAAATGGAAAAGATAGAAATCCGGGTTAATCCAATCGTTTTAGTCCTCTATATCCACAATTGAGGCTTTTCTTTGTTTATCCCGTTGTCAAACCATCATATCGAGGGGTTGGGAAAAAACGGCACTTGACACCTTCACAAAATGCCCACTTGTTCACTTCACTTTTTAAAAAAGATTTTTTTTTGAATGGTGAGAGAGAAAAAAACGTATCAACTTTGCTGATCCTAGGTTGTCTATGAACAAATCCTGACTAGTGGTCGTCGAGTGCATACTGAAGGGAAGTACTCAAGTGTGGGGGACTTGCATTGCTGCATTTTGCCCCCACTTTCCTTCTACCCGCACTGAGAGAAAGAATGGAAAAAAATCCGAGTGCACTCACACCTGGGGCTCAACGACCTCTCTGGATGCACTTAGTGATAACGCCCAGACGCGACGAAAAAAAAAAAAACTGAAATCCGAAACCGTCCGATACCAAACAATTTTGAAATTCCATACCTTCCCTTCTATGATCAAAAAGACATTTAGGAGGCCAAATTTCAAAAAATTGAAGGGTTTCTAATTTTTTTTTCCATTGTTAGATTAGAGGTTTTTGAGCTTCTTTTTCATGGGGTTAGGGGTTTGTAATAATCTTTTTCATTAGATTAGGTATTTAGTGGTGGTTTTTGTCCTTCTTTTTCACTGGCTCGGGAGTTTTCGATCCTCTTTTTCATTATTTTAGGTATTTTTGAGTTTCTTTTTCATTGGATTTGGGATTTTTGAGTCTTTCTCCAAACAATGAGAGGTTTTTGAGCCTTTTACAATCGATGAGAGGTTTTTGATCCTGTTTTTGATTGGAGAAGAATTTTGAAGCCTCTTTTTCATTGGATTAGGTATTTCAAACTAAAAAAGGAAAACTAGGAGAGGAAAACGGTATTGGTAACGAGAAAACGTTGGTTTAAACTCATATAGAGGTCAAATCTGTAAAATATGAACGATTCTTAGAAATCACGGCAGTTCTTGTTGTTGAAATTTTTTCCACAATTTTTCAAACAGAGCGAAATTGAAATTTTTTAAAATTCGAGTAGTCAAAATATCGTAGGACAACCTAATGGAAAGTCACGTAGGAGAACAGTGGGTTGATCAAGTCTTTTGTAACAGATTTATCAGGTTTTTTGTTTTTTCAAATTTCTTACTCAAAGTTTTGCTATTTTATGCTATTCATGCGTCAATCCGAAGAATTTAGATTTTAAAGCTTAAAAAATATATTTGTTCTGTCAGGACGTTATTTGAGGCTGGGTTTCTGAATGAATTAATTAAACCTGCAGGGGGATTTTAAGAAAAAGATCCTTTCCGACGAAATTCGATATTTCTTTTTTTCATCCCACGTTGTCTTTTACGCCTTACTTGTCCTTAAATTCGATGGCTATTCGAGAATTTAGATAACAATTTTTTTTTAAACATTTTTAAATTGAACATTTTTTCAATGGCGAAAAACAAGAGGATAAAAGCCCATCCGATATCAAAAACGCGAACTTCGATCTTTTGCAAAAACAGGATGGACTTTACTTTCTAATCTCCCCACTTTTGCACATTTTTTTCAACATTTTTTTTTTCCACGACTCCTGAAAAACCAGATCGAAAATAGAAAGTTGAATTTGGAAAATTTAATGAAAAGTTAAACGAAAAATTTTTTTTCTCTCCTTTATTTAACGAAACAAGTCCTCGATAATGCCCGAGGCAATCAAAACGAGAGATAATCATTTTATATAATTAAAATCGGAGGAAAAATGTGCATTTGTTCTCTCAAATTAACCCCCACCCTCTTTTTTTCCTCGGGTAAATAAGCATATACAGTGAAAATTAATTTAAAATGTAAATTCCATCCAGTATGTATTACATTCAAAAATGTTCTTTTGATTAAAAATTTAATGAGTCAAATCACGTTGTTTTGAGTTTTATAATAAACGAAAACATTCCTCTCAATATTTTTCGTTTGAATATTATTACCTAATATGACTTTTTAAAATATAATATGAAAAGAGAAGGGGGAAGAGGGGGAGATCCCTAAAAATTAATTACCGTGAAACTACCGAAGGCCTTGTTTAGTTTTTATAAGGTTCTTGACTTTTCTCCGTGGGCCTTTTTCTATCCAAAAAATGAGTTAGTCTTTTATTGCGCGAAGTATCGAGAACAAATAATAAAAAAAAGGTAATTTTATATTTTCAAAATTTTTGATAATTTTATGGCGAAAAAATGCAATATTTTGAAGTTTTTTGAAAGTTTGAAAATAAAAAATTCTTAGAAGCGCGATCTAAATAATCAAATTAATCGAGAGGGGGGAAGATTTCGACCTATGGCTACTTTTGACTTCAAAGGGGCTCCTGCATAATAAGGCGGTCCGTGTGAAGGACGTTTAAAAAAGAAGAAGCGAAAAAACTCTAAAAAAAGACGCCTAGAAAAAACAAAATGGTGAAACATAATGGCCGGCGCTTATTCCGCGAAATTACAAGTTCGAGTCGATCTATTTTTATGGATGTTTTAGTAGGTTACGAGTAGTAATTGAAAGGCGAGCGGTTCGGGGGGTTGTTTTCCCCACCCCCGTCCCTGTTTTTCCACCCCCGACACGCAGACATACTCGTACAATATCCTGGGGAACCTCGCGGCCTCAATTATAAACAATAATTCCTCTTCTCAACCCGTCCGCGATCGGCTCTGCACCTGACAGTAGACTTCCGACTCAATTAGGTGAAAGACCCACCCATAAGGTAAATTTGAACAGAATTTTTATATTGAATTAAGATATCTTAGAAAAATTTTAATTTTAATTTAACCTGATATTCATGCTTTATCCCTGGTTTACATGCAAACCTAATTTGACCGTTTTTGGCAGTAATGGACTTCATATTCTTGAGCTAAGGGTGAAGAGTCTGGGTAAGAGAATAAAATCGTGTTTTCTATATAAAGTTCTTTACATTCTACAAAACTGTTACCTTTAAATCGATAATTTAACAGAAAACTTGCTTCTTCCGATTTTGATACTTTTTAGACATCTATTATCTTTTAAATGACGATTTTGAGGCACCTCCTCCAGGAAATTTTCAGGGTTTTAGAATGTTTTTTCGTTAATTTTGGAACTCCTACTTTTTGAAATATTGGCTCCTTCAAATGCAGCTTTGGGTACTTATTGAAAAATGAAGTGTTTTAAATTTTGATTTGAAGGGTTTCAGAATTTTCATTTTGGGGTTTTGCGGAGAAAGTTGGCTTACAGAATCATGATGTTGGGATAATATTGGCTCTTTTGACTGTTAATTTAGGGGTTTCGGAATGAAAATTAGCATTTAAAAAAAATTTAAATGTTTTTTGGCGGATTTTTTAAAATTTATCTTTGGGGTGTGACTGAGCTCTGGAGTGTGAAAATGACAGGCATTATCTTGAGAAGCTGTATAAAACCCTAAAATAATAAAATAGAACTAACTTTCGAAAAGAAATTTCTCCAAAAGTGATAAAACTAAAAAAAATGTAGCTCTAATCAGTTAATTAATCTAGAGAAAGTAATAACTTTGATGATACAGGGTATGGAAGTTTTTTTTTTTCCGGGTAGGGAAACAAGAAATTGTTTTATTGCTGTTGGCTTGCGTGTAAACCCCGTGAGGATTTTCAATGAAGTCTCCCGGCTCGCAACCTCCTGTTGCGTCAGGTAATTTACTACAAACTTCGGACTCCTCACCCTCCTTTAGCTAAAGCCCTCCTTTAAACACGTGGACGAAGCCGAAATTTCGAGTCCCATTAATATCAAGAGCTAAATTAAATAATTTATTCGGGAAAACTAACGATTGTTTAGTAACAAGGTCGTTCACACGTCTTTGGTGTAAAAATTTTTACAAATAACGTGTACACGATTTGCAGGGGGAAATTCAGTTTCACTATAGGAAACGAGCTAGCGTACCCTGAAGCTTTTCTCTTTTCAAAGTCAAATTTTCATTTAAAAATTTTAACTGACGCTTGACCTTTACTTGACCGTGTTCAAAGCTCGTTGCTTTATTTTACGATTGTCCGAAAAAAATAGGTTTATGACCGACAGTAAAATTCATAACCGGGCCAAAGCGGCAATCCCACGCTCTAAGCAAAATTTAAGATAAAAAAATTCTCAAGATTTATCAAAGTTTAAAAAATCGTTAACTACTTCATTATAGGTTCTCAACAAATTAAGTAAGTTACAGCAAATTTTTATCGGGTCAGTTTTAAATTTTAAAGATGTTCCATCAGCGTTTTCGACCGTCTGGGATTATTACCGACGTGGGAGATCTACGCCTAGATAATTTCTTTGGGCTCTATTTGGAAGTTCAATGAACCCTCAAAAAAATATCTACCTACATAATGATAAAGACGAATTTGCGATTTCAGGTTTCTTTTATTCCACATCGATTTGGATTGAGTCCAAAAAACCGTCCAATAGATCATTTTCAAAAGGATTTCTCCCCTCGTAAAAATTTAAAAAAATTGTTTTCACCCTCTGATTCTATTTCCTTTTTTTTAAATATTCCTCTTAACCGTCATCAATTGAGAAACGAGCTGATTCGGCCCCTTTTCAAGACCTCTTTAAGCCCCCAAAATTTAAAGCCGAGCAAGCTCTTATAAAATGGCCACCCCTACTTATAAAAAGATATAATTTAAATAAAAAATCCTAATCTCGATGTTTATAACCTGGTTTAGTTTATTTTGAGACATAATCAACACTTAATATTTTATTTAAAAAGTCATTTTTTTAAAGCGTTTTAATTACTGCTTTTCCCACGATGCATAAAATTGTTAAGCTTTAAGACCTAGTAGTTAGGAAGATACCATCTAAGATTTATGATAAAACTATTCGCTCTGGAAACATGATATGCTTTAAGTTTTTTAAGTATATACTTTAAAACTACAAAAAAGGACTGTTGTATTTGAACAAATGGATGTTCTTCGATGGTGTACAATAGAGCTAATCAGCCGTAATGATGAAAAAGAGAAGAAACGATTTATATAAAAAGATCGACCACATTCGAGTTAAACGAAAGGACGTGAGAAGGCTTCCGAAGGCCCAGTTCATTGAGGACTTTCTCCCTGGTCATTTGTCTTCATCGCGTTAGGCCTTTGAGATGATCGGAAGTCCCAGATCGTCGATAAAAGCGAAACGAGTCATTCATCAAAAACAATTTTTCGTCCCCTTTTCGTCTCCGCAAACACGGAATTAGGGTAAAAAAGCTTACGCAAGAGATAAGGTCAGGAAGTTTGGAGTTACTGACCCCACATAACTAGTTTTTGGCTAGGCCGTTATCCGATCTGTCGGATTTTTTCGGGGGCCTAACGGTCCCGCGGGATTCCTCGCTTAAGTCCTACTTTTAATATTTGCATTTCGGCTTATTTATTTCTCTAGGAGCGCTAAGCGATTGTTTCTTAGACGATAATTGTTTCTTAAAGTTGAAAGTCGTGCGTGGACCCTTTTACGCCGTGGGCCGTGAAGAAGGGGACCCGGCCAAGGCTGAATGGAGTAGCGCTAAACTCGCACCTTTTTTTAATCGTTCTTTACGAGTCATGCGTGTGTGTAGCAACGGAATTACCTCAGGCGAATAACCGTACTTTTTTAAAACAGAAGGCCTCCCTATCGCGATTAATATTAATCATACGATAATAAATTAATCAGAAAACTCCAAAACATCTCACAATCCGTTTTTAGCAATACTCCATCTAGCTTCTCTAGAGCTATCCGGTTCTCCCCGAATCCTTTTATATAACCAGCAGATGGAATAATTAGATTTTTGCATTGCGAAATTCAATCTATGAAATTTTCAGGATAATTACTATTTAGGAAAAGAAGATAGGTATGGTGAAAAGGTGAAGTTAAGGCAAAAATTTTGGGAAAGTTAATTAGGAAGAACAGTTGGATCGAGACTCAAGAGGGCCTTAGGTAAACCTATATATAATGTACAATCTTGTGAAAATAATCTTGGAATAACCTGCCTAAGAAGCGCCTAAACTCCCAAGCCCAGTCCCAACTCCGGGTGCAGGCCTCGGTATAATGTTTCGGATATAAATCTCACGATTGCACCCAAGTTACGAATGGGGGCATCGTTGAGAAAGATTTTGTCCTTGCCCGTTCCCAAGAGTGTGTTTATTGTTTCTCATTGTGTTCCCCCTGTTCCTTATCGTATGTATGCTTATCCTCTCCCTCCCCCCCCCATCACTATTAGGCAAGATTTTTACCGATAGTACCCATCTATTTGAACAATTAGAATTAGTTTATTTTGCACCTAGTTTTGTGTAAAACAAATAAACAAATTACACATAATTAATAGTTTTTCAAAGTCATTTATAATTCTTTAAACACGACAGATATATCGAGTATAAAATAGAGATGGCCCGGACCGATAAAGTGTGCGAAAAGTGGGTCTAGTGTTGGCCTCGATTTTTAAATATCAAACAATCCTGGCTGTTATTCGCAAAAAATAGATAAAAAATTCAATATAAATCGAGAAAAGAGTGGCTTGAGAGATTTTCGTTTGTTTCGTAAACAAGGTGTTGCTTAGCCCTCGGGGTAAATGTGAGCCCAATTTTTTATGTTTTCGTGTTTTTCATAGAACTCTAATCCCTATTTTTACCTCCACGGAAATTTCTTTGACGCCAAAAACGTAAAAAATTTATTTGATGATGTAATTTTTTTCTTCTTTATGGGATTTAAAGGATTAGGCTGTACATCAAACCGGTTAAGTTATATGAGCTTCGAACCCTGATGACCCCAACAGAATGCAATTTTTTTTTATTTCCTCTAATTTTCAGGTTACCTTATTTTTTAAAAAAAATCGTGTTATTACATATTCCACACAATACTTTAATTACATATTTGATAATTAATTCAAGAATTCGAAAAAGTGACAGGTTGCGCGTAAAACGTTGCGATATATGGATTTCGAAACTGTTTTTCTCATATTTACGTAGAAAAGGAAAAAAAAATTGTGAAAGTTAATTTTTAATTGGATAATACGAGATTGGAAAGAAGGTGAGATTCCGGCCGTATAAGCTTTTCAACTGCTTGTTTAAGACCCAATTTAAAATGCCACGTGCTCCCTACTCCGGAGGTGGTCCGCCCAGGCTACTTTTCTTATTTCCGCCTTTGTATGTAATTTCTGCTCTTTTTAAGCATCTGCCGTTAATAAAACAAAGTCGTTTTACTCATTTTCTCTTTTCTGCAACTGTTTCTCGGTTTTAGTATTTGTAAGATTTTAGGCTTTTTTCAGCACGGAAATGTAAAAGCATTTTATGCCCGAAATAGAATTAATTTGAAATTTAAATAGGTTGTCGATGCTTAAAAAAGGTTCTTTAGCGCCAAACGGTCAAATTTCCTGTCCACCCTTCCCTTCCAAGCCTTACTTTACCCTTCAATCACCCAACCCCATTTTTGCGGGGCGATTTATTCAGTGGACAAGTTTCTTGTGACGTTTTCAGCTTTCTCCCGACGACTCTTTGATTTGTTGGCATTGTACAAGAATCGGACCGATACTTTTTTTTAATGGAAAGTCAAGAGATAACATCTCACTCCGAATTTCGTAGGCGTCGAATTAAAATAATAAACCGGATTTAACATGAGAAAATTTTTTGTTCAACTTTTCAAAAAATGGTGAATTTTTAAAAGCAGTTTCGTTTCACTATTAGGCTCAAGGCGAATTTAAAAAAAATAATTAAAAAAATAATCTGCAAAATGATAAAATAAGATAGTTTATCTTTTTTTAAAGTTTTACCACCCCTCCCGCCCTCACGCGGTGCGGTGTGGTCCCAGGCCGAAACAATTTTTTTAACACCGTAGTTGATATTTTTATTCGATTACTCTCAATGTCAATAGTGTACATAGTTTGAAGTGGATCGATTTTGTGAGTTTTTTTCCGCAAAAAAATTTTTTAAAAAGGAAAACTGCAGTCGGGAATGAAACTTGTTTAGTGACGTTACCTACAGGTAAATTTTGTTGTTTTATAAAATTTTTTTTTCTTTCTTTTTTTCAATTTATTTTCATTACAATTCTCATTCAACGAAAAGCGAGTTAAATTTTACAAAAAAGTTAAATTTTTACAAGAAAATTTTTTTTTGTTTTTTAGTTAAACCTAGTAGCTTTAATAGGGTGTCACGGACTCCCCATAAATCCTGCCGCTGCCAATAGAAAGGAATATTTTATACTAAATTAGGAATTCAGAAAAAAAAAAACCCTTTTTAGTATCCAATTAAATTTATGCCAAAAATGTCGATCTTTTTTATTTTCGTTTTAACTTGTAAGAGGGGGATTTCGGAGAAGCCTCTCTTATCATGACGGAAAAATGGGATGTCATCAAGTGCTTAGATTAGAATTTAAAATAAAAAAAGTCTAATTGTCGATAGTCGAGGCTAAATTCATAGGTCGGGACTCCGGTCCTTGTCTAAAGTTCAAGGAGATTCCGAGAAGGAAAGAACGGCAACGTCGCTTTCCAATCCGACATTTACATATCCCCAAAAACCGTTAATTGCTAATATAATAAAAAAAGAAAAAGACAATAGATTTCAGCAAGTTTCAAAAAATTGGACACCATTTTTTTTCTGCTTCAACAAGGAAAAATCGGAATGATAATGCAGAAGTTTTGATCTCAATACTGACCTACGCAAATTGAATAAAAATATGAGAGGTAATGAACCTCAAGGTTGTAAAATGATGACTAACATGATAGGTCGGAATACGACCATTTTATACGCATTTGACATAAAAGTGTCAATTTTATAAAAACAGTCAATTCTCATGACGTATAGTTTATTACCTAGAACAAGTACATGCCTACCATCAACCCAAAAAATGGCTTTTCGTTTCAATTTAAAATTTTTTTTTGTCCATTATAAGATAGATTTTAGCCAAATCGACTCAAAATTTCAGAAACCCCTCTTTCGTCAAAAATTAAACAATTTTTTGTAAGAGTCGCTAATTTTGTTTTTTCAGGAACCTCATTAGACAGAAAAAATGAAAGTAATTTTAAGTTTTTAATTTGATCAATAGATAATTTTTCTATTCATTATTCAGTAAGCAAACACGTATAATGATGTTATCGAAATAAACAGCACATTTACCCACCTTGCATGTTTTCCTATTACGTGGAAACAAAAAAAAAAATATTCGACGACCCAATATTAAGTCAATAATAAACCTAATAATTATTAATAATAGCCACGAAATGTTAGGAAAGTTTTTATTTTAGTTGGTGACCGCAAAAGTATCGATTAGGCGTTTTCCCTAATGTTTTTTTAGGTTTTCAGAAAGTAAGGATTTTATAAAAAATGCATATCAATTCATTAGGGGGTCTAGAGTGGTCAGTTTTTGGGGTTTTTTTCGTTCCTAACATGTAACTGCTGAAGGCAGGAAGCCCATATCTTTACACTGATTACTTTTATACGTTTTAAACATGAACATTTCGAACGGTCTCATTAACAAGTCAGATTTTGATATATAAAAAAAAGTTATGCACACGAGGAGTTTTTTTTTCTGGTTTGATTTTATTGGCATTCCGTGACCAGCGGAATTAACGAGATCCCAAATTCCTACATTTTAATTCGTTATTTTCATATTTGAAAAAGGTTATAACGGATTTGATTTTAAACTAAAACAAACATGAAAATTTTTAGTTCCATGATTTTTAAAAAATACCCATTATAAATGAGGGAATGCACTGTTTTCTAAAAAGAGGGGTCCGAACGGGTTGAGACTAGAAAAAGTCTGGAAAAAAAATTGGGAGGCAAAAAAAAAGGCACAACAACGAAATCCGCCAAGTCCAGACGCATAAAAAACCTCGAGGTCCTTCTAGTTGCAGGTAGACCGGTTTAGGAGGGCATAAACTCCCCTTCCTCCATCGAAAAACCAAGGTGGGCCAAACCTTAAAGGAAAAAACGCAACAACGACCAATCTCAAAAAACAAACTATCGCTGCACATTTCATCCCTACTCTTCGCAGGGTCAAGGGACGCAGATGCACCAGACACCTGCGTACACTCACCTGCATTTTGACCAAAAACGTTTTTTATCAATCTCGATCTGCAATTTTCTCCGAAATCTCATTAAACTTCATTAAAGATTAAAACGCTTCGTTTTTCAAATTGAATTTTTAAACTAAAATATTCGAATATAATGACTTAATTTGCTGCAATAATTCATGGGCTGATGAACCCCATGTAACTTCTCTTTTTTTAATTTTATTTTTGAAATCTTTTCATGTACTTTTTCTGGAGCAGCCAGACCAAAAGAATACCCCAAAACCTCCCATCAAACAACTCATATATTCCTTCCATCTTCTAATACCCTAACCTGTATATGATAAAAAAGGACTGTGGTTTACTGAAATCTCCAACTACCCCCTACGATCCCCCAGTTCCACCAAGGAATTTCTGGATGCATCATCAGATCTTTGTTTAAATTTATTTGAGTTTCTTGGCTTAACTCTTAAGTAGTTAAAATAGCACCGGAACGTTTTTTTAACAATCTAACAACAAAAATAATCCCTTTTTATTTCCTCAGATAAGAGAAAATGACAATTTTTCCCCCTTTTTCCCGAAACTGCTGTTATATTCTATTTTCCTAACGTTTTTATTCAGTGTTGACTGAGCTATTTCCCATAATCCGAATTACACGAACTTGAGATTATCTTGTAGTCTTAATGATAGTAAAAATATAACGTTTTATTATTTCTCCCACCAGTTTTTACGGCCCAGTTTTTCGTAATGTTTAGTTGATTAATAGGTGCCAACGGATGAAAAGTAAGTAATAAAACAAACGAATTTAAAATAACAAAAATTGGATCAAAAATTCTTAAAGTTTCCTTAATTTTATGTATTCTGATAAAATATTTAACAAATTATTAATGATGCTTCCATAGTTTACTTTTAAGCTTAAACTTTTTGTTTTTAATCCCCTTTTCTGGGCGTTGTTAATTGATTTTCAACTATTAACTCTTTCGATCAATATTTATTGTTGTAAATTAAAAAACTTGTTTCTTTAAAAAAAAAAAAAAAAAATTCTAAGATGGTTCAAAATTTTGGTTTTCCTTACTGTAATGATGCATGCAAAGGAGTCAAATTTTGGGTTTTTGAGAAAATTTGGTCGTTTTTATGAATGCGATAAATCAAATGGTCGTTAAGGGTAGAAAGGATGGCCTCATTGATAAGTCGTTGTTTAGAAGGGAAAGAGTGAGGAGGGACATCTGCCTGGTCGAATAATAATTCAAGTCCCCCTTCTTGCACTTGCACAGCGGGCAGATGTCGAGATCTAAAACGGGTGAAATGCAACCTGTCGGCGTCCCGATGTAATTAATAACCCATCGAGAAGGCCCCAGACACGCGATCCTATAAGGGGTCTTATCCCAATTATTCCTAACAGGATTATCCCTCAGATTCCTATTAATTTTTATTTATTATTCAAAAATTAAATTGAAACTTGGGAACTTAGGATCGCCTTGACCTCCACAAGTTGCCCAAATCGACCCTTTTCCTAAGCCCTTTAAATCCGACCGTTTTCAAGACATTAAAATCTAGATAAAAATTCGATAGACTTTCAAAATCGTTTACAAAATAAGGACATAGCGATTATTTTATTGTTTAAAAAGTGCATTTTTTTCTGAACCTTTTCGGCTGCAGATAAAATGCCGAGATTGGTCGTCTCGCCGGGCTTGAAGGGGAAAAAAAAGATAAAAATCCGGCGAAGAATAATAGGTACGACATACGGCGAACGTTCAGGACCGGATTTTCGGATGCAAAAAATGCAAGTTGCCTACTTTTCGGCTGGTTACCGTCTGACTTTCATTAATGCGGTTGCACATCGGATCGCCTTGATCTTTTTTTTAGCCATCACCGATCCTCAAATCTCTTAAATTTTTTGTCCAACTGTTTAAAGGTAACCTTGTCCGAAAATCTTATGAAAGTAAAAAGTAAATGCCATACTACGGGGAGCCTAAAGCCTAAAATTGAGCTGAAATTTTCCAAACTAATGAAAATGAAATAAAATACCTAAAATTCACACACAAATGAATTTTTTTTTAATGGCGACATGAAATTGCCATCTTGGAAAATGATAAATAAAAATGCAATTATCTTGAAGAAAAATTTCATAAAATTTCAATTTTGTTGCAATGGTTCAAAATATGTTAAAAAATATGTAAAACTAAATATATTTTTTTTTTTTAAAGAAAAAAATGTGTTAAAGGTCTAAATGCGTAAAAACAAAATGAGATCATCATTTTTAAAAAATAAATAATTTTAATAAGCTAGTTACGTAGATGCCATTAAAAATCCATCATGCAAAATCAAAATATGACATTGTTTTCTGTAAAATGATTAATAATTAATTTAGGCAAATCTTGTCGGAAAAATTTTGTATATTTTAAACAAGGTACTTTATTTTTATAAATTTTACATGTTGAGTGACGAATTTGAAATCTGGCATTTGAATAGAAGAAAGACTGAATGATAATCGAAGACAAATTGAAGTACACAAAATGGACATGGTTTTTTCCTCAGCTCCCTGAGGACCGATCGACTTGAAACTTTGCACAGATATTCTTTAATATGATAAGACAAACCCCTAAAAATTTCAAGTCGATCGCTCCTCAGGAAACTGAGAAAACGTAATGTCCATTTTTTTGATGCTCTTTAGTCTCTGATTTCGCCCATAAGTTCTGTAAAAATGCCATCATTTTAATGCTGAAAATAACATTTTGACATTAAAAATTATTTTCAAAAAACAATTTATTGAATTTAATTGTCATGAAGAAGTGACTCGGAAATCCCATTATAAATCCAAATATAAATGTCATCATTGGATCTTTTGGGTACTAAAAATTTCCCAGCTCTTTAGGGTAAATATTTTCAAAATCAAGTAAAAATATTATAAATTAAATTAATTTTTTTAAAAAATGACATTTTCAAGTGCAATTTTTTTTTCCTCCTAAAATCGGAGTTTTGAGTGAGTAAAATGTTTAAATTTTTTTTACTCAAAAAGTACAAAATAAACATATATGGGGTTTCGATAAAAATTTTCAGCGGTTGTTGCACTTTATGATAGCAAACTAAGGAAAAATTGGTGACTCGCTAAAAAAAAGCCTGTGGTTTGAAAACCAAATAAAGAAAAATCTCACATTTCGTAATTTTTTAAATATAAGATAACGTTGAAAAAAAAAAAGTTATAAAAAATAGCATAAATTGCAGTTGAAACGAGATGGTATAAAAAATTGGGGAAAGGATGACCTTAGGAGACCCCACGAGTTAAAAGGTTTAGTGCCATCTGTATACAATGCACAGATGTCAACCCTTGAAGGTTATTGCCCTCTTCGGTCCAGACAGACTGATGCACTCCTTTTTTTCGGCAAGGTTCAAGGCCCTACGAATGCAACTTTCAACCCTGAAGAAGAGGCCCACCTGAAAAAAACGAGTAAAAATAAAAGGCCCCCAAACCTCTCTTGTTTACACGACTATAACTCCATTGGTCGCCCCCACCTGAGGAGACCTTTTCTAAGGAGTGGGCTATAAAAATGCGATCCCACCAATTAGAAAAGGGTTTACTCGTTTTCTTTTATCGTCCTTTTTGCAACGTTCCTTCTCTTTTTTTATATTCTTCTTCTTTAAAAACCACGCCCGAAAAATAACCCTTTGTCATTAAAGTTATATTTTTCGGGAGGGCCTTCTTCTATTGTCGAAAGACAAAGGAGTTGTTGTGGTGAAGGGATAGTCACGCAGACATCCCAGATGTCGTTTTCACAAAAACCCTCATTAAACGATGCAATTTTACCAAAACCATTGAAAATAAAACTAAGAAATTTTTGAAGTTGCAACCGATTTCACAACTTCCAGAAACCAATTCTTTTCTCAAAACGGAAAAGCTTTCGCCCCCACGCGTTTTTCGCCACAATTTTACAACATTAAAATAAAATAACGGATTTTTTTTTCCCCGGTCGGAATGTCCACTCGAAAATTGCCTTATTTGCATCATCTCTCCCACTCCGAATCCCCCTCTTTCCCGAATAACGATTTTACTTCCCAGCTATAATTAGGTTCATCGAATATTCACACTTTTCTAAAGCAAAAATATATAATTTTATATACAATTCATTTGATAATTAAAATATTTTTCTTGCTATTTCCTTCAGGAAAAAGAGGGGAAAATCATTGTAGATTAGGGTCTAAAAAAAATAATGACTAATTGCGCAATAATACTTTAAAAAAAATTGACAATAAAATATGACAAGATATAGTTATCGGTAAGGTGTGACAAAGTGATTACTAATTTCTTGGCTATTCCGTTCGGCTACTTGGATAAAATAGAATGTTTCAAAAATAAGGTATGTTGACTATAGGTTCCTTTTTTGATGGTCTGGTGGAAGAATGAATTTCTGGATCTTCTGAAAATTGGTACTCCTGAGAATTGTTTTTTTACCCAAGAAAATTTTTTTTTACTATTTCAAAACACGTTTACAAAATTTCGATTGTTTTAAAACTCGCTTTCTTTATTATAAAGTGTATGTTTTTATTGGACCTCCCTTCTTTTTATTGTGGAAAATAAAGAGGGGAAGGGTATAAAAGGGTGAAAAACTTTCGACCAAGACCGGTCTTCCTTCCTGTCCGAAATCCCGACACCCCCTAATAACTAATTCAACCGATTTTTAGAGCCGCCGTAAAGCCTACCCTTCTTGAAAAATCATTATCACCCAATAAAAACTTCAATGTCAAAAAAACGTCAAGTGCATGCAACGTGTTAAAATCAGTCGAGGGGAAAGATGTACAGATAATTAATTTACTATTAATTAACTATCATTAACCCGAAATGCTGGTTTTTAACGAGGCGCATCCTGTTTGTTTTTTCTTTTCTTTCGTATTCTTTACTTTATCCTTCTCCGACTTCAATTACGATGAATAATTTTTCGGCAACTTAATTATTCGTGAACCATTTTTCCCCTTAGAAGCGTCTCTGGTTAATATAAGAATTGCTAATTAGGTTTAATTAGAAACTGTCAGTGTATATGAAACCATATAAAAAAAAATTGAATCAAAATACAATTTTTTTTAAATTTTTGAATTTTTTGTGAAACGGATGTTCAATCGCTAATGTGTATTTGAAAAAGATATTAAGTTTTCTCATCTCTCTGAAGACCAATTTACCTAAAATTTGGCATAAATCTTCTTTAGTACGATAAGAAAAAGCCCTTAAAATTTCAAGTTGATTGGTTCAAAGGGAGCTGAGAAAACTCCGTCCGTCCGTTTTGGGCTGTAGGATCGTTTTGAACTCAAATGCTACACTGATTCTTGAATGTTAAGATACCTACTCGGTTGGCAATCTGCTTTTGGTGGTATTCAGAGACAAAAGACTATGACTCAAGATTTAACTCAAGAAAGATAAGTTTTCTCAGCTCCCTGAAGACCGATTTACCTCAAATTTGGCATAAATCTTCTTTTATACGATAAGAAAAAGCCCTTAAAATTTTAAGTCGATAGGTCCAAAGGGAGGTGAGAAAACGTAAGTCCTTTATGGGCTGTAGGGTTCTCTCAGTCAAAAGCTACCCAGATTCTTCGATACTACGTTTTCTCAGCTTCCTGATGACCGATTCACCTGAAATTTGGCATACATCTTCTTCAGTATTATAAAAAAAAAGACCTTAAAATTTCAAGTCGATAGGTCCAAAGGGAGCTGAGGTAATCATACTTTTGTCTCTAAATACTACCCATCGCATAAAAATTTGGGACCATTCCAATTTAAAGAGGATTATTGGAATTGAAAATTTATGAGAGGTAAATCTATGCTTATAAATACAAAGGAATTAACACAGGGAGGGTTAAAAAAAATGATTGGCTTAGACACCGGGACGGGATATGTCACGAGAAGGGAGTTAAAAAAAACAGATCCGCAAGGAAGAGGGGTTACAAAAAAAGGTTCAAAAAGAGCGAGGAGAAAAAAAAGAGCGAAAGGGTCGCTGATGTGAAGCGTCGGCCCTCGTGATTAAGAAGGGTCGGAGCGGGGGTGAGCAATAAGAAAGGGGAAGAGTTAAATACCTGTCCGATTAACAAAACATGAATACAGAAAAAAAAAGGAGAACAGAAAAGAATGAAAAGAGAACAAAGATTGATATGCTAAAATAACACGGGAACCGGAAAGAAAAAAGACCGGAACAATTTTTCCACCCCTTTGAATTCTTTTTTTTTCTCTCTCTCTTTTTTTCAATCAATCTTTTCCCAAAGAAAAACCTCCTCGTTGCTTAAGGAGAAACTAGAATTCCCTACGTAATGTACATATCGGATCAATACCAAAAATAATAGGGAAGGGGGGTTTACGGCGCCATAACTCCCAGTTATTCCACACGGCCCCCGAAAAATATGAAACGAAACATAACCTTAAAAGAGCCACACTTTTTATTTTAACTACTTAAATTTTTTTTTATTATTAAAAAAATCCAACTTCACCATTCTCTTCCACTATGGCCTTCCAAGGTCAAAATAATAACAAAAAAATAAATATGTTTTTGTTTTTTTACACCATTTATTTGTAACGAAGGTATCCAATAATTCTGAAAAAATATAATAAAAAAAATAAAAAGGTCAAAAATATTCGGAGCAAATTGCCCCTTATCGTAAGTATCAGAGTTCCTCTCCGGTGAGGCGGGAAAACGTATCCCCGGCCCCTTTTTCAGTGTTTGTCACACGCGCCCCGGCTACTTAGGAACAAGTTTTCAAAATAAGGCGCAATTTGAAACCTCATTAATTTTTAATGAAGAATTAAAATGGTTTTCTTCAAACTTTCTTTATACCTATTCAGATACAAGAGTCAAGAACTCAAAAGGGGATTACGTTTTCTCCGCTCTCTGTGGACCTATTGACTTAAAATGTGGCGAAAATCTTCTTCATTGTGATAAGAAAACGCTCTTAAAATTTCAAGTCGATCGGTCATAAGGGAGCTGAGAAAACGCAATTTACTTCTTGTTTTTGTATACCAGCAGTAGGTACAAAACTAGTAGGTGTGATAAGGGATGTTCAGGACCAAGGATTAGTGTTGGAACAGTCATCAGACCATAAATTAGTGATTGAATCGTCAGTGAGTTGCTTTATCTTCGTTGGCGTGACCGAAGGAATTAGTCTTTCGACTCTTTGCAGAAAGAAACCAAGGAGCGAAAAAGTGCAATAGCGCGAAACTCCCTTTCCTCAAGATGGTATGGCCACCTTGAAAGAACTACAAATCCGACTGAGCCCATATTAGGCTCATTTTGAAGTTAACGAACTAAAGAAAAGTTTGCAACAGAATTAAATAACGATTTTGTGACTTTCCTATGCAGAGGGTGAATACTAAAAGGGGAAGTCTTCATGTGAAAGCCTAGTTATCAGATTTTCTTGAAGCATGAGAAGGTTTCGTTGTAAGAAAATTTAAGGGCTTAGGTAACGAATCGTAGATGTCTCAAGAATCGTGTAATCCCTTTCGGGTGCTTGGATTCAAGTTTTTTCTTGAAATGTTAAACTTGAAGAGGAAGTTCCTTCTTGGCCATCGAGTTTTCGAGAGGAGTTTTCAAAGAATTCCGAGCAAGTCTTTAGGTTTCGTAACATGTTAAAATTTGAGGGTGGTATTTGGGCTGGTTTGGGACTGGGAGAAGGCGGAAAGGGAATAAATATGGTGAAAAAGGATGAGGGATAGGGAGGGAATATGAGAGTCTATAATCTGTTCTGTTTTTCCCTTGCACACTTTCATTCCAACAGTATTGATTTTAACTCGCAAATTACGTTGGGAGTAGGAACCAGGAAGGGGCGTTTTTTTCTAAAAAAAGGAGGGGCATGAATAACATTGTTCACTATTTACTGTAGTGGGTTCAAACGAATTAAATTTTTCACCCTGGGCATGCGCTGTTTTAGAGTTTGCGGGGCGAGGACGAATTTAATGATTTTTTTCTCTCTCCCTCTCTTTTGTAGGGGCGGGAATCCTGGTGGGAGGGGGTAGTGCGAATTGAAGGGGTGGAAATCAGTCTCATTAAAGTATACGAATATGCAATTTTACTCTCCCTTCCATATAGTTTATTGCTAGACGCCGTTCGGTGACGTAGTGGGTTTTTCGGAGGAGCTTTTTACCAACCCCGGTGAGGGACTTTAGTTCTTCGTAGGCCGTCCTCTCGTTTATCTGTACCTTCCTTCCGGCAACATTTCTAACGGGAAGGGAACGGCACGGCTCCCGGCTTCTCTACCGGACGATGCCATCAATTTAGCGTCCGGAGCGCGCAATTTAGCGCCCACGTTCGTAATTTCCCGCGCTACGTCCCCAAGTTTACGTTCGCCACAAGCGCATGACATCAAATAAAATGGCCAAGAAAGAAAATGCTGTGATCTTAAATTAGGTTATTTATTTATTTTTTTACTCTAGTCATATCAAGAAATATATCGTCATTAATTTTACGACTAAATGAGAGGTAAATACCTTTTTTATATAAGCATGCTTTCATTCTCCACAACACAACATACCCCCTCACATGTAAACAAACACCTTCGACGTCACAAAACACATTTTTTTCAAGCCAAAACATGAAAAAACACACCTGAAACTCATTATCACATTCAAAATGTGATAACACTGATAACACCAACTTACCATGATGACGCATCAACAATAAACAATTTCATGTTTTAACACGAAAATTGACTCTTTTTTACCATATCCATGACGAAAGAGACATCAAAAACCTTTTTTTCCACTTTCCCCAATATTTTCGAAGCTTCTTTTAACGAATTTTTCCAAAAATGCCGCCCTAAGTTTGTTTTTACCTTTTTCGAGAAAAAAAAATTGATCGGCCGGTTTTTAATAAAAAATATTAGATTTCGGGCTTAAACATTTTCTTAGTTCTAAATATCCTAAAAATGGAACGAAATTACCTGTAAAAAGACTATACTTATGTACCTCAAAAACCTTGAAAATAATGTTGACGCCAAAATTAAATAATGAAATCCTTAAAATATTCGTAAGCCTACTCAAGAAAATATTAAACCGATCTTTAAAAATTTATAGTATCATGGAGGCCTTGATTTTGTCAAAAAATGATAATTTATTTGTAAAAAAAAAACCTTCAAATTTAATAAGAAAATTTTTACCGAGAATCTATCTCTAAAATAAAAAAAAATTTTAAATGATAAATCCCTTTTTTTTTTTATTATTATTATTTTGTTTGTTTAATGATTGATTATAATTTGATTTGATCAAAGGGCCTTTTTTTTATGTTGACATGACATTTTTTTAAATAAACCGCCAAAAATTCCCTATTTTATTACATAAAAGCATCACAATTTTATTTTTCATTGTCTAAGAAAATCAAGGGATCTAATTTTAGGGAAGATCATGAATGCATTTATTTTGGAAAATTTTGTTAATTTTTTCAAACAATAAAGATTCAAAAAGGCAGTTTTTTTAAAGATCCAAGAGGCATTCCTTATCGCCAAAATTACCCCCAAAAATGCTTAAAAACTCAAAGCTGGAATTAAAATTTTGTTTTGGAACAAATCGTCATTGATTCTATGTTTTTTCACAAGATCGAGAAGGCATTTTATGAAAAATTAAAGCGATCAAGGAGTCCTTTCTTACACGCTTGATCATGAAAATTGTTTGATTTTTATTTCTTCCTTGAAAAAATCCAATGAACTTTAAATTGTTCTTGTGCATAAAACGTGGTCTTTCATCATTTTTTAACGACTTTGAGATAAAAGAGGCTAATCAAAAGTCTAAAAAGGATTATTTTGACAAAATAGTTGATCTCTCAAAGTTAGATAATGCCTCGGTCAATAAATAATATAGTTTTTTATCTTTCGCTTATCTTTCGTTAAAGGTTATTGAATTTTATGTGAAAAAAAAAATTGATAAAACAATAGGTGTTTTAATTATTTGCTTTTTTTTGTTATCCAGGGGCAATGGGTGATATGCAGCATTTTTGTCTGCGATGGAACAACTACCAGTCGAGTATAACGTCGGCGTTCGAAAATTTACGAGACGACGAGGATTTCGTCGATGTGACTCTGGCGTGCGACGGCAAAAGTTTAAAAGCTCATCGGGTCGTCCTTTCGGCCTGTAGCCCATATTTTCGTGAACTCTTAAAGGTTTGTGGTTTATTTTGAAAAATGGATTATTAATTTTATTTCTTTTATACAGAGTACACCATGTAAACACCCGGTTATAGTTCTCCAAGATGTAATGTTCGAAGATCTCCATGCGCTAGTCGAGTTTATTTACCACGGCGAAGTCAACGTAAGGCAAAGGTCGCTCTCATCATTCCTCAAAACTGCAGAAGTTTTACGAGTCAGCGGTTTAACGCAGCAATCTGAGGTTCGTTCGGTTTGAAATTTAATTTCGTTTTTAATGTTTGCTTTTTAGGCGGTTTCGATGGGTTTAGATAGAGCTAGTGGTTTATCAGATGGAAGAGGTTCACCTCATCATGCAAGAAAACCTGTCCATAAACATAGAGAAAGACCGAATTCAACTAATGAAGCAGAACATCAGGTAAGAAGGATTTTTTTGGTGTATTCAGAGATAATTTTTTGCAGCTCTCGGTTGACCGATCAACTTGAAATTTTTAGGGCATTTTTGGCCAAATTTTAAGTAGATTGTTCTTTAGGAGCTGAATTCCACTCTTAAGGGGGAAACATTAATTTTTTTTTTAAAGGAAAATATGCCAATGAAACGTCCGAAGACAGAGCCGACGAATAACCATGGAGAGCGATCGCCGAGGGATGAGGTCGAAGAGCCGCCGATGGATTTCTCGACTTCAGGCAACAATAACACAAACTTACGCGACAAACACGACGTATCGCCTCCGATCGTCGGCGCTGACATTAAACCGGAGCCTATCGAGTTGACTCCGCACATTCACAACGAGCGAGACGATTCGAACGACTCCGGAGGGGAAGCGATGAGCGAAGGCGGCGGAGTTACTATAACGGGAGGGAGCGGAGGAGGCGGAGGCCCTCCTCAGGGACACACGAATATCATACCCGACCACGAAGACTCGATACAGAGTCAGCACAACTACCTCGACAGTAAACTTTTTTCGGGAGCAGGGTTCAACTTCAGTATGGCTGCAGCACTCGCAGCAGACTCATTAGCTGGTAATCATCACTTTTTGAGAGCCTTCATCTACCAAATTTGAGCTAAATCAGAACAGCTTTTCTCAGGCTAGCTAAGGGCCCAAAATTCCTGCTTTAACACATTCAATGCCCCACGATGTTAAATGCTATTTTAGATCAATTTTATTGATATTTATACCGTTGGAAAGCTATTATAAAGAGCTTTCTAACGATATAAATTTAAAGCCAATTGGTCAAAAATTATGGAAGTTATGGACGTTTCAATGTGGCACGATTTCATGACCTTTATGTGCTCATAAATTCCACAATTTTTGATTTTATTGATATTGCCTGATGTCTCAGGCTGGATAGAACCAAAGATTGTTTTAGAACAATTTTAAGGGTGGATGGACATTTCGAATTTTATCTGATAGCTTATTTTTTTAATAATTAGGATTTTTAGGTCGATTTTCCCTCTAATGTTTAATAGATTGTAAAACTTACATGCTTCATCAACCTTTTCTTAATGTAATAATTTTCTATTTTATATTTCAGGCTTAAATAATCAACCTCATGGACTCGGAAGTTCAGACGGTCTAGCCGGTACATCACAACAAGGTCAGTTTTAAAAAATGTACAAATTGAGCATGATTCCTTTATTATTTTTTTTTCCTTTTTTTCACCTATTCTATCATCAGTGAAGCTTTGGGTTTTTAAATCGGTCTAACCCCATTGAAGCCGAATCAAAAATCGGGCAGTGCAAACTAGAATGAGGCTACTTATCTTATTTGCACTTATTATTTTTTTGTTTTTTTTTGTTTTATTTTGTTTTTTTGTTTTTTACGGGATACTAAGCTAAGGCCTGTTGGTTCCAGGCTATTGGCGAGAGAGGCCCGGTCGACCAGTGAATAGCCAACGGTCTGACGAACCGAATTTCGTGTGCGAGATTTGTCACAAGCGCTATCGGACGATAAGTAGCCTCAGGAACCATAAAAGCGTTTACCACAGGTCAAATCGACCCCACGATAAAAAAAGACCCAATCAATGGCATAATAATAACCCTTCTCTCTATTACCCTTAGTTTTCCCCTTCCTGGATATTGTTGAGTTTTAAAATTTTTTTAATGTAATTTATTGTAAATAATATATTTTGTATATAAATTCAATATATTCTAAACATTCAAGGGTTTTTTTAATCAAAATCCCAAAGCTCGCATGAATTTTTTTTTTTTTTTCGTTGCAATACCTTGAGCATGTTTTCCCCTTTTAAACTTTGGTGTGTTTTTTTTGTTGTATAATCCTTTAAATGGAAATTTTTATTTTATTTTTTAAGTATAAAAACAGTACACACGGAAGTTTAAAAATAAAACTGATGATAGAATCTGGAAGAAGTAAGCAGTACTGTTTTTAAGTTAGGGGGCTGTTTACTTCTTCATTTTTAAAAAAAGAGAGAAAAAAAATTTATTTTTAAAGAGACCCATCACTCAGTTCTTCTGGCATTGTCCATAGTCTACATCAAGACCTCGAAATCTGGTAATGAGAAAATAACTTACATTGCAGACATTTTTTATTTTTTATTTGAGCCTTTCCTTTTTTTATTAGCTACTAGCATGGCACAGGATTATTGGTGTTGTATTGTATTTAGTCAATTTTAAAAATTAAAATGTAGGCAATAGATTTTTCTTTTTTTCGGTACGGCCGGGAAAATCGGTTTTTTATATCGTTTTTAAAAATAAAAAGTAGACAATGGACAGTGCTTTAGGTGCCGGCCGTTACCCCCTTGGAAATACTGTCCGATTAAATTTAAAAATAAAATAAATTTAAAAAGAAAATTAAAAGCATGTAACGGCTGGTTTTAAAGAATTGGGTGGTGGATCGGTGTTGGAAATTCACTTTTTTCCCAACGAGTTTGGGCCACTATGTGTGCTTATATGTGTACAAAAACAAAGGCCTTTTAATTGACTAAATGATAGGTTTGCGGAAAGTCTTTACGTGCGTCGCTTGCGGTAAAGTGTTGTGCTCGAAAGCGAGTTTGAAGCGACATGTTGCCGATAAGCATGCGTCTCGCCACGAGGAATATCGTTGCGCGATTTGCGAGCGAGTCTACTGCTCGCGTAACTCGCTCATGACTCATATCTACACGTACCACAAGACTCAGCGTCCCCCCACCACCGATTACTACCACCATACGCCCGCCGACGTGAAATTTTAGAACCCGACAGGTACTTAAAATTCGCGATTTTTCTTTTTATTTATTATTTTTATTATTATTTTATTTTTATTTTTTAAAGATAAAAGACGATTTTACGCTATCGGAATCCTCTTTTATCGCAATTCTCCTTCAAGCTTGTGAATGTCTGCAATGTAAGTTAGCAATTCCAAAAGGACAATCTGCATGCGAGACATATTACGATGGAAAAAATGGACGATGTCAGTAGAACGAGAGGAAAGTTCATGTGAACTTATAAGAGCTTTGGAAGAAAAATTTGGGCTCTATAAATTCGAAAATTATTTTAAAAATTTGTCTACGCAATAAGGAAGTTTTGTCGCCATGGAGATCAGCCAAAATTCTTTTGTAACTTCTCTATGATTTCGATGGAGCTAATAATAAAGAGCTAGTACTATCTCTATGCTCTAGTAACTCAAAGTTCATAAAATATCTCCATGGCAATATGCATAGAGCTAGCAATCAAAATGTGATAAACTAGCTCCATGGAATTTGTCCTAACCTGAATGTTAGGAACCTCCTGTCTTGATCTAACAGGAATTTTGAATTTTATGGGTAACCTTTCTTTGGTATTTAATTATGTTTTTGGTTTTTTTTTATAGTGTTAGCCATGCCACCACCACTAAGCGGAGGGATAAACGAGCCTCAGGACTGCCCATATTGCCGTCGAACATTTTCATGCTACTATTCACTAAAACGTCACTTTCAAGATAAGCACGAGCGCTCCGATACTCTTTACGTCTGCGAATTCTGCCACCGTCGTTATCGGACGAAAAACTCGCTCACGACGCACAAATCGCTCCAGCACCGAGGTACGTCCGGGATGTTGAAACGCCTCCTTAAAACGACCGCGGCATTCGGTCAGCCTCCATTATGAAACAGTGGTTCGGGGGGCATGCAAAACCTGTCTGACTTCTTAGCCGTACAGCAACGATGGGTCTACCCCGTTCTCAAATAAAGAAACCTCATTTTACCGCACCTTTTTTTTAAACAAACAAACATTTTACAAAAAATGCTCAAATTTTTCCATCCCATCTCACAGCCTCTCAAGCACTATTGGCATTCAAATTATTTTTATAAAAAAAATTCGACCACCATTTTTTTCTTTCGAGCACATTTCGGCACAATTTTATTGTACCTGAAAAAATTGTTGTAAGTCTGAAGCTTCTGTTGAGCTTATACCTCAAAAATGGCACTAAAGTGATACTTTTTCAAATCTGGCGTATCACAATTTTTATTTCTTTTTTTGTTTCACTAGTCAACTTCCATCCATATCTTAAAAAAAATAATTCACCTAAAAGTACAACTCTTTTTCTAAATGTGGCTTAACCGTCTACCTCAGATTTTTCGGAAGAGGATTTTTTAAATAAAAAACAAATTTAAAAAAAAAGACAAAAAAAGAGAAATAAAAATTTATTCTTGTGTGTTCTTTAGGTTATTTCTCAAGTACAAAATGAGCCAATAAAACTGCTCTTCCAAAATAGAAATTTTATAGTTCACAAAAATTTGTATATAAAATAGTCAATGTGTATAAAATCTCCCATTTTTGCCTTAATTAGAAAAAATTCTTTTTCTCTTTAGCAAACAAAAAAACATAGAAAAAAAAGGGGTTTTCTTCTTTTTCTTGAGTGTGCTTGAGTGACGGGATGTTATAAAAAAAAAATATTTAAAAAAATTTTAGCTGTCTAGAAATTTAAAAAACGTTGAGGTGTAGTTTTTAATGTTGTAAAAAGCTCACGGTGTTCTTCTATTCGTTGTCATTTTTTGGACGTAAAATTCTATTTTATCGTATAATCTAAAAAAAAACTTTTCATTGTAGTTTTTCATACATAGATGTGACCTCTCAGAAAGATTGTTTTTATATATTATATTTATATAAAAAAAAATTAGTTTGGCAGTCTTTCTAAGAAAAAAGTACAAATTATGACAATTCGATGGTCCCCTTTTTAAAAATTTACAAAAAAAAATCGACTTGGCCATTTTTTCTGTTATGTGATGTTAGGTTTTTTTATGTACATATCAAATTTTTATTTTGCTTTTTTTTAATTTTATTTATGTTAATCGAGCTTGTTGCTTTTTTTTCGGTTAAATGTTTCTTTTTGAAAATTGTGATGTTGTAGATTAATTTCGGCCAAGTCTCTAGGTGTAAATGTAGGTGTGAAATTTAGGAAAAAAATAAACAAAAAAAATACAAAAAAAAAATATTTTCATTAAAAACATATCTTATAATAAATGTGCCAACATTGTATATATATTTATATTAAGCCGTTATATATTAGCTTCTGTTTTTAAAAAATATTAACCCGCTCTAGTTTTCATGAGAAATTTTTTTTTAAATTCAGTGTTAATCTTGTTATTTTTTCGGACACACTGGCCTAAGCATGCCGTTTTTTTCCTCCTTTTTTAAAAAAAAAGTGTGCTGTGTTTAAAATTAAGAATTCCCTAGTTAGAAGAAAAAAATATTTCTCTGGACAAAAATTTAAAAATTTTTTAAACCAAAGAAGTACAAATGACTGAGAAATCTAGATTTTATATTTTCAAAAAAAAATTTTTTATTTTGTATGTCATTTGTATAAAAAATTAATAAAACAGGGAGGTTTTATAACAACTGCACATACAATAGTGATTTTTTTTTTATTATTTTACAAATCAAAAAGCCTAAAGGCATTTTTAATGTGATTTTTGGTTAATAATATGTGATCATAGTTATATTTGTTATTAATTTTTTTTTTAGGTCGGCCTTTTTTTAAAAAAAAGATTCTCTCTTGTTTGAAATCTTCTGTAAAATTTCCCTGTCCATATCAAGTAGAATAAAAAAAATCAGGGGTAATAGATGAAAATATTTTATTAAATATGTTTTCCTTCAAAATGTAACAACTTGGCGTAAATAATAGTAAAATAAGGAACAATAGGCCAATTTTTAATGTACAATAGACCAGGAACTTTATTTTTCTATACACATACTAGAGAATTATATGCTTGTTATTATTGTTAATAAAGGAGAGACTGTTTTAAATATCAACCATAAACCTCAATAGTCATAAATATATTTTTAAATACCAGTTGCTCAAATACTCCACACCACAGAACAAAAATAGTCTTTCCTACAGCAACAGGTTTAATTTAACTCGGGTATCCACAGACTGCTATAATATAAATGCCATTATTACATTGTTACAATTTTTTTTTATTTATATAGTAGCCAAGTTGTTACAAAAGTGACCATAATTTTATAAATAGTGAATTTTTTATTACAAAAGGCGGAATTTTTTAATGGAGTAGGTTCAGACAATCTACCAAAATAGTACAAAAGAGGAAAAAATAATTCACAATAATTTCTCCATAAAAACCGCCCGTATTTAAGCTGCCTTCTCAAAGTACAAATAAAATTTCTAGAAAAAATTTTCAGATTTTGACAGTATTAAAAAAAAAAAATTCAGTATTTAATAACAAAAAACAGTTTCCCTTTTTTTCTTCAGTTTTAAATTTTCTTTCTATATTATTATTACAAAAAACTAGAAATAAATGTATTTTAGTGTTAATGTTAGTTCATAGTTGGCTCAATATAATTCTGTACATTTTTTTTTTTAATTTTTATGTTACAGGTGTCAAAAAATATTTTTAAGCCGATTTTGTTGGGTTGTCGGAATTTACTAACAAGCAGACCATAGCTAAAAAAAAAAAAAAAAAAAGACTGTCCAATTATTTAGTAATTTTTATCAAAATTGGACAATAAACCTCGGCCCACATTACCAAAATTTTAAAAAGGCCCAAAAATGTGCCAAATCTTGTCGTTTTTTTAGTTTAATATAAAATCTATGGTCTAGCAGCTTTCGATGGTATAAAAAGGTGTTGCACTTTTTTTTTTATGTGTATAGAGTTTTTATTCTTTGTTTCTTTAAAACATAAAAAAGAAGGTTTTGTTTTTTCCTTTTATTTCCTCTATTATATCAAACATTAATGTTTAAGAAAAAAAAAAAAAAAGATAAAAATTAGTTTTTAAGATAAAAAAAAAGAATATTTGGTTAAATGACTGTTAATACGATGTCAATGTTTGCGTGTTTGAAGGCTGCACTGAAGTCAAGGCATTAAATGGAAACAAAAATAAATTTTAAAAAATATTAATGTATCTTGCAGATTGCAGATTAAAGATTGTTTGGTTGATGTCACTAATTTTCCTTTCATTCCTTACCTTTATTTCAAAATGCAGGAGACAAGGTGATCGTTCTGAACTGGGAATCCATATTGGCAGTTTTGATAAAAGGTTTTTTAGCTCTTGTGGGAAAACTACTTAACCTAAAGATCGGCCTCCATTTAAAGGT
The DNA here is from genome assembly GCA_018703685.1 of Orius laevigatus. Classification (NCBI taxonomy): domain Eukaryota; kingdom Metazoa; phylum Arthropoda; class Insecta; order Hemiptera; family Anthocoridae; genus Orius; species Orius laevigatus. The sequence continues at coordinate 285,497 of JAGWEN010000045.1, forward strand.
GCAGGAGGTTACTGGAGGAAAGGTTACTATAGTCCAAATTTGAAATTAAATCAAAAAAATTTAAATTAATAAAAAGTGTATTATCTAATTTTGTACAAAATTTTCAGTTGTCAATTTCACTACAGAAATATTTACTACATTTACCACCTTTGGCTCCAATCATCTTCGACTTCTCTATCCTTTGTTTTAACTGCGATGAGATATATTCGTTCTTCATTATATCAGAAGTGACACTAAAAAATATCGTCAGAAATCGAACAAAAAAATTTTTTTTTACAAATTACATGTTTAAAACGTGACGCTCTAAATGGGTGACGTTGGCCGAAGGGCTTTCGATTTCACAGGAAAGTCTTTCGATGCATCGGTTGTCGTAGTCGGAAACGCCCGAACATTGCAAATAACTGGCAAGAAGGCGTTTTTCTTGTTTTAAAACTTGCGCTTTTGGAAGCTAAGACAAATTGTTAATATCTCATAAAAATTAAAAACCCTTTTTAAAGTTACTTTCCAAACAAAATTAGTAATAAAAAGTCATTTGATACTTCAGGTGCAGTCGTTAACGCCCCTTTGAGGATTTATATTAAAAATTAATGTGAGCTGTTATATAAACATTTCCTTCCTTCCGTAAAGGGCGATTACGACATTTTAGTAATAATAAATGTGGATTAAAAGGTTCGGTGAATGAGTTAAATGTTAGTTTTTGCTTGAGTGGAGAATGGAGTGACTACCTGGTCGATGAATTTCTCGAGGGCTTGGATGTCGCGGAACTTTTCGCTTTGGAGGAGTTCTTGGACGTCGCGGCGTCGACGTTTTCCGGTCAAGACGCCGAGTTGGAGGAGGACCGGGTTGGAGGCGAAAAGTGCGGCGGCCCCAAGGAGTGCGACTCCCGCCAAGGGGATCAGAAGGCCTTTGACCGCATCGTCGTTTGTTGCGAGGTGATGGCTTTCTTGGTGATATCCGAAACCGTAATCCCCACCTGAAAACAAAGTTCCAGTTGTCATGATGAACTTAGTCGTGGTCCAGCGTGTAATGTTTTCACCATCCATTGTTTTATTCGAAGCGTACGATTTTGTATTTCACTCTTTTGTCAGATAAAAAAAATTTCTATATATTTCACACAATAGAAGCCATATAAACTTTCGTTTTTGTATGGACGGGCATATTGTGAACTGTAAACTGTTCGTTAGGGTCGTATTTCAAAACTTGTCCATTGTTTTCGCCGAAGCGAATAATGAAAAATTTCTTCAAAGATCAGAAAATCGTCAAAGCATCAAACTTTGAATACACCTTAATTAGAAAAGGAAGTTTCCTCATCTTCCTGTGGGCCCAGTCGACTTGAAATTTTAAGGAGTTTTTCTTATCTGTTCATATTCATAATTAAAACTTAAAGAGCAGTGTCAAATAGCCTAATAGGCTTTGAAAACTTGGAAAAATGTTATTTTTGTTTGAAATTCCAGACATGAAAAATTCCCCAAACAATTTTTGTATCAAAAACGACTTCAGGATTGTGTTTCTCGCCCTATAAAACATTGAAAAATACATTTTTAGCGAAATCTAAAAAAAAAAAATTTTTGGTTTGAAAGGGTTGAAAGCCACAAGAGACCTTTTGGACCCAAAAATTTTTTATTTTTGGATTTCGCCAAAAGTTTCCAACATTTCTTAGTGTGCTAAACACGATTCAGAAGTCATTTTTTTCGGGGGTGGGGAAAAAATGGGGTCTAATTGAGGGCTAATTCAAAAGTTATTGTTCTTTGTAGGAACATAGTGACATGCCTAGCCATACCTTTTCAAATTGTTCAGTCTTTAGGAAGCTTAGAAAATGTCCTATTGAGTTGAAGGAACACCCTTAAATGTAAGCAACCTAACTGGTCCTTCTCTGTAAAAGAAATTACCTGGGAGAGCATGGTAGTGCGAATGTTCATACGAAGGTTGAGCAAAAAGGTCGATTTTCTTTTCCATCTTATCCGGAGAAGACTTCTTCTCTTCCTTATCGGATTTGGAGTTCCCTTCGGTGAGGATCCCATGTCCCACACGAAGCACAACACAAAAGCATAAAAAAATCAAAGCGTTCCTCATCCTTGCATATGACTAGAAGGAATGTGACAAATTTCGACGACGACTTTTCCCATATATACTCCCAAGGGGGGCATCCTTCTTAAGTGAAATCGGTGAGCAGTCAAACCGTGACAAGAACAATAACGGATTGTCACAGCAATACATCGTTACGTCATCATTATAAAAATCGCGTTCGAATCCTCAAATTTGTAAATCCGGGAAAGAATTAATCTTTTGAAGATAATTTTTATTCAAAAACAATGGATGGTAAAACCATGACATCCTTTTTATGCTTCTTTAGTAGGTAGGTATCCAGTTAATTGGCCAATTTATGCAAACTTAAAAAATATTTCGAAACAATTCTTAAGTCCCTGCACACGAAATTGTTTTAAAATGTGGAGTAATCTCATTTTGTTCTGATTTGCACCATTTAACATGTTCATGCACGATTTTTTCGTAAGATCTTTTTTTGACTCGTAACTTCGCATGTCGACCTTAATGACTAATTTTTATAACAATTTCTCAATCTGATTATATAAACGAAATCGAAAAATCATCATCAGTCTGTCAATTGAGACCCCTTCCAAGTTAGGAATGGAAAAACCTTTTTTCGATCGCGGTCAGTGAAGTCGGTGATCCGGTGTCGTGCGGTCCGAATCGATTTTCCATGAAAACGGGCTCTTCGTAAATAAAATATTTGGTTTATGAAATGTTAAAATATAAATTATGGGTTTCGTCCAAAGGATACATACGCATGCACGGTGTAAGGTTCACGCCGAACGATTTTTGGAGGTATTTACACGCCAACTTTTGTGATAAATGATTTTTTAAAAACATGAGTCCAAAAAAGTTAGCTCATTGCTAACTTCCATTGATAGACTTTCATCTTATTCTTATTCATAAAACTTGTTTTACTATTTTGTCGATTCACTTTCAATTTTTGTTTTTACTAAGCAAATTTACACAAACTAGATCAACAAATTTAATCGATTTATTGATGGTTTTTGTATCTTTTTTTAGATAAAATAAACGGATTCGATCGTCATAGGTATAAAGGGAAATATAATATGTATAGTACCCAAAATAGACTAAGACTTATGATTAGCTTGAACCTGTTTAGCTAAATTAGGAGCCTTTTACGATTGGCTAAACCTCATTTAGTTCGATTTAGAGCCGTTCAAGATTATCAAGTTAGACGAACCTTTAAAATTGGCTAGACCCATTTTGGCTAGTTTTAGAGCCTCTCATGTCACGCTAGACCTATTGTAGCTCGATTTAGTTCCTTTAATGATTAGCTAGAAGCATTTAAGCTAATTTTAAGAGCCTTTCACCATATGCCTGCCATAGCCTTGATTTGTAGCCTTTCACGATTAGCTAGATTTAGCATTACTATTCGCTAGACCAATTTTTGCTAGAAAAGCCTTTCACGATTAGCCAAACCTCTTTTAGCTAGATTTTATATCCGTTCACGATTATTTAGACCATTTTTAGCTAGATTTTATATCCTTTCCCGATTAGATAGACCCTTTTTCGTTAGATTAAGAACATTTTACGATTAGCTAGACCCTTTTTAGCTAGATTTAGAACGTTTTACGATTAGCTAGAACCCTTTTTAGCTAGATTTAGAACGTTTTACGATTAGCTAGACCCTTTTTAGCTAGATTTAGAACGTTTTACGATTAGCTAGACCCTTTTTAGCTAGATTTTATATCCTTTTACGATTAGCTAGACCCTTTTTAGCTAGATTTTATATCCTTTCACGATTAGCTAGACCCTTTTTAGCTAGATTTAGAACGTTTTACGATTAGCTAGACCCATTTTAGCTAGATTTTATATCCTTTCTCCGTTCACGATTATTTAGACCATTTTTAGCTAGATTTTATATCCTTTCACGATTAGCTAGACCCTTTTTAGCTAGATTTAGAACGTTTTACGATTAGCTAGACCCTTTTTAGCTAGATTTAGAACGTTTTACGATTAGCTAGACCCATTTTAGCTAGATTTTATATCCTTTCTCCGTTCACGATTATTTAGACCATTTTTAGCTAGATTTCGAGTGTTATTTCGCTACTCTAAGTAGGTGTGGCATTGCGTTTCCTTACCTCCCCTAAATAGATCCCAGCTTAACTTCGTTATGGTAAATAACCTTATGTTTTGATGATTATCTATTTATAATCAAAGAATTCAGCTCTTAATTCCAAGTTTTGTACTTGTTGGTAGGTAAGTACTACTCGGCACTTGGAGAACTTTTTTCAAAACATCAATTGTTTCCAAGTGTGCTTTTCCGACAAACTTTTGACTTGACGAAGAAAAGTAACGAAGGAAGTCCCTCATTCTCCCCTACATTGTTCCTATTTACCTATTAAACTTGACCGGAAAAACTTGAGAAACATGTTTTATATTTTATAAGGTAGTTTTTTATGGTTCCGTTTCATGCCGACCGTCCGGCATTTTGCTGCGATCTGCCGTCAACTCCTCGAACCTCCAAAGTTCGTCCACCTACCGTTCGCATCCTTGGCGTTGGACGGGCAGTTTGTGGCCGGACCATGTCGGCATCGGAACCAGCTGACTGCAAACTTTGACGGAACAAGGCTGCGGAAAAAGCGTCTTCTTTTCCGTGGGCTTCTGGCCATCCGCGGTGCTCTGGAAAATGAGGAAACCGAATCTTTAAATCCTCCTTTTCAAAATGATTCAAACTTCGTTTTCATTACTATGAGTTTATTAGGCTGATAACACTTAATTTATGGTAAGTCACTACCATTACACATTCTATAATAAATTCTCTATCGTAAAGCGACCCTTGCAAAAGACCTCGAGGATGCTTAAATTATGCAACTGCTAATTTTAACTATGCCATTAATTATAGATAACCTTATTGACTTTGAAGCTAATTGATTTTAATTTTATTTGAACTTAGCATGACACCGGTTGTTTACCTAAGTGAATGTTAGCCAATGGATGGTCAGTAGTTGAGTAGGTACCTAGTTACTTGCTCTCTATTTTTGTATGCAACCAAAACAAGCAAAAATCTCAGATTTCTTTTAATACATATCTCAGATAAATCCCATTTTTTGTCTTAATTGTCCATTAGTGGTGTTCAGAAATAATTTAATAGCGATAAAGTGGCTGAAGAAATCCTTTTCAAAATTGGATTCTGCAGCTCTGGAGAAATGCCATGTTGATGAAATACGGGTCGGAAAGAACCATGGAATGACCAGCTCCGTAATATGAATGAAAATTCATTTCATTCTCTCTTCTGAATTTATAGCTTGGAAGAGAAAGCACGAAAAGTCGAAAACCATGAATATTTGTGCACAATTGTAATTAATTCTCGTTGGAAAGAGGTCAGTTTATATTTAGCAGAAGTTAACTAAAAGCCTTCAAAGTTCACAGCAGACAAATTCGATTTACATGTCTTCTTGTCCCTTTTTTCAAATCTTCACTTGGTGATGTATATCTGAGGAAATGGGCTAGAATGTGAATGAATTTTGACTAGAAACAGCAATTTATGTATGAAAAACTAAAATTTCTGATCTTCCATGTTTATGCAGTTCGAACGAAAATTGAGTTGTGCAAACAGGACCCTCGGTAGCCCTGCCAGTTATCTGGAGCAAAAGAATTCCAGATAAGCTGAATATGTCAGCTTCCTGTGGACCGATCAACGTGACATTATGCTCCTCTTTTAAAATTCCATAACGTGCAAAAACCGTGAATATGAGTATTTAGGTACATAACTGAAAATCAATTTTTTCCCAACCAACCATAAGGTCCCAGGAGATAATCATATTATGCTGCAAATAATTAAGACAGTTTTTTGCCCAAGTTATGTCTGAAGGAAAAGTTTATATGTATAACGTAAAGGCTCAGCTTTAAATCTGACGGTGTCAAAAGCTCATTATAGTACACTTTACCTACGTATAATATTCTTTTTTATACATTCAACAAGTTTCCTGCTTAAAATGCCATTTACTCGTCTCCAAACTTGTTTGTCCTCATAAACCATCACTTTTTAGGAAATTTTTCACCCCGCTAAGTACCTGTCTGGAGCTGCGTACGACCATAACTTCCTTAAAAATCTCCCCTTACCCTCAACATTCTAAAAAATTCCCCTCCCTAAACCCTTATAAGTTATACTCCCCAATTAACCCTTCACTGGCTGAATAATTTTTGAATAATTGAATTCGGTGACTGTAACCTTTCCATGTTAGCCATGACTTTTTCATTTTCGTTCAACTTCGTTCTAAAAGAAGTTCGTGCTGGCTATAGCCTATAACCCATGTCAACATCGTTGAGGGGATCTAGTACAAACAAAGGGCAAACAAAAGGCGTTTCTTTCTCCTTCGAAACACCTTCTTTTCCCGGATCGTCCCCTTTTCTAATTTAACCCCCAAACAAAACTTGAATACAAATTATCGAGGGTGGAAAACCGTAAAATCCTTCCCGACTCTTAAAAAAAAAGTTCGTAAATATTTTATTTAAGAACGAAATTGGAAAGAACCCTCTGAAGGTGTTAAATCTCGGTTGTTTTTCTCCCCTTTTTTGATTTGGTCCCTGATCACATACGGTCGTCATTGGGCTATTCCTAACCCCGTGGGAAATAAATAAACTAAAAGACACTTCTTTTATTCAAAAGTCTTCTTTTTAATACGAGTTCTACGTTTATTGAGATCTGAATTTTTTTTTAACCCATTAGTGACTAGTGACTTCATGTCTGAAGATGCTAAGTGGTAAACACAGGCCAAGTTCAATCATTTTAGTTATTTAATCCCTGAAAACCAGAAATTCATGGTTTCCTAGATACTTTTCTCTAAAAACCACGCCTTAATTACACTTTTCAACCAAATTTTTTACAATAAGTCGCGTGCAAAATAAATTACGTGAACATCAAATAACAGTTTTATTTTTTTTTAAACTATTCTCTAACGATTTGCGTGTTCTAAAGGAGTGGAAAGGAAACGAGAGGGAGAGGAGCCGAATGCCGGAACTTGAGGTTAATAATCACTTAGAAATTTACATTCTCAACGAAAATAGATTTTATCCACCCTGATAAATCAGTGAAATTGTTTATTTTCTTTATACACTTGAGTGAAATATTTTAGCCTCAAGCGTTCACTTTTCTTGGATGAAGATTTACTGGTGTGCTAGGCGATGTCATCAAAGACATGCTTAGACGAAGTTCAAGTATAGTAAATGGGCCTCACAAATCTATTTCTTCCCAAAATATGAATAGAAAAAGCCCTAAAAATTTCAAGTCGATCTTAGGTAGCTGAGAAATCGTATTTTTCAAAGTGCTCTACTTCAAGTTGCCCTTCCCAAAACAGATTAAAGTTTTGTTTCAATCTCTTTTGAGATTCTAATTAAATTGTGGCAGTAAAAACTTGTTGAATTTTCTTAATACTTCAAAAAGTTTGTTTTTGGTAAAACATTTAATTTAGGAGCATCTCTCGGACACGAACAAACAAGCAAACATGGTTTTTACTGGTTAACGTCTTTATTACGAGGACTCACGCGATGAAGACTAATGTAATGACTATCGAGCTTTCGAGTTTTTAATGAAGTTTTAGGAGGTTTCGATATGATTAAAACCGCATCCGGGATTTTCTTATTGCATATACACTGACGGGTAGGGGAATTGACCCTCGATTAAGCCAACCCCATGACACCCTTATGCCCTCAGGGATAGAGCGTAACAACCAATAACATTAGCTGTTCCCCTTGGAACAGTACGCTTCGTCGGATTATCTCGTTAAAATAATTTGATTTTTTTTTTTTTTCCAGATGTGGAGTCCGGTCACGCCCAAAAATGACGGAAACGTGAAAATACCGAGCTCTAGATCGAAACACAGCGTCACTCTGCATGGGAGCCATTTATATTTAATAGCAGGCAGAAATGGAAATATACCATTGAAAGATATCTGGAGATATTCATTAAGTAAGTTGAATTAATGGAGGCTAAACAGTTTTTAAGTTCAAGTAATTTTCCGGTAGGTTGCGATGTTAATTAAACGAGTAATCGTCTTGACGATTTCAAATTAACTTTGTGTTAAACCCCGCGATTTAGAGAAGGGGTTAAGGAGAGGAGAGATAGGGGCAAGGTCGAAGAGGGTAGGGGAGGTGACGGAAGAGTGGTGGAATGTTGGGGCAGTGTGTGGTAGTGAGGGGAGGAGGTTCGAGGAGTTGATGAATGGGGGAAGTTTGGTGCAGTTGGAGTCTTGTAATTGGGGGAATGTTTGTTTAGATGGGGAGGATCGAACAATGTAGGGGAGGTGATGGGAGATTCTTAGGTGGGGGGAGGTTGAAGGAAGTGACGTGATGGTGGGGTTGATAGGAGAGTGTTTGATGTTGGTATGGTAACCCCAACTCTTTGAAAAAGTTCCAGTCTTTCTTCGATTTTCTTTTCTTTAGGACATAATTTTTGTCTAAAAAATGGGGTCTGATCGATTTTCGTCAGCTAGAAAATGTGATTAAATCTTAAGCCGGGGAATCTGTTGAATGTAGGTCAGAGGGAAATGGAATTTTACACCATTTTAGGTGGTTAGGAAAGCACCTTTTACATATTAAAAGAAAATTCCTTTTTTTGTTAAATCTTTTATTCATTTTCAAGGCGACGGAATATGGGAGCAGCTCGATCCGAGTGGAGACAAACCTCCAAACCTTCAGGAACACACGGCGGTCGCTTATAAAGATTCCATTTACGTTTTCGGCGGAGAGGTCGGCTTCTCGACGTGTAACGAGGCCCCACTTTGGGTCTACAACGTCAAGGTTAGTTTTAATTTAAAAGAACTCCCACCGGAGTTGTTACCGGGGATTAGAAAAGGGGAGCCTGATGGATTTGTTGGCAATCAGTACTCCAGTCAGATAGAAGGGGAAAGCAATATATTTTCAGGTGAGAAAGTGGAAAAGTAATAGATATCACTTTACTCCCTTCCGTGTCCGAAACGGTCAATATAAAGACATCAAGTAAAACCCTTATTGCTCTCTTAGGCCCTTCCGAATGCACAGTTACCTGCTCCAAGCAAAAACCATTCCAAATTTTACAGATCATTGCTTCAAAAGCAGCCTAGATTTTGTATATTGGATTTTACGCGGGGCCTATCCTATTTATTCTCTTGGTATCCTGCAGTAAATTGACGTTCTTTTGAAGGTTTAAAAGGCCTTCTTGTCTAGTATCGATCTCATGGAAAAATACACGAGAAAAAGCCCTTGAATGCCAGTATAGAGGGTTTATTCAACTTTTATCTGCAAAACCCCTTCAGATCTGCACGAAGAGATTATTTCGAGTGGGGAGTCCAAACAAATATTGCAGTTCAGCATCTTTTATCGGAAATCGTTTATGTAGGATTGTTTGGCAGAAATCTGTTTGTAGGATATTATCATAAAAAATCCATTTGCTCTTGATTGACAACAATCAATTAGCCTTTTAAGCCTTTCAATGGCCAAGAATATCATTAATCCGAACTATCAACCTCGTTTAACCCCCCTATTGATCCGTTTTATGCCTTGATTGCTTATCTATTGGGCAATGGATGGACCAGTGTCACAATTTGGCTCAACTCCATCCAGCTAAACATCAGCCAATAAAAAGCATTGTCCCCAGTGCAGAAGACAACAGGGAACATCGTGATATATCCCCTTCTATAAACACCAAAATCAACTCGAAAATTTTAATTTTCAGTCTAAAAACCCTCAAAATCTCTGAAAAATAGACTTTTTGTCTTACAAAAGTATCAAAATTTATCTTAAAAAGGCAATTTTTCTTCTGAATACTCAATACTAAATCTATAAGCCAATTTCCTGTAACCTCAAAAGTGTTTAATTGAAAAGCCAATTTATCTGTCTAAAAATTATATCTTTTTCAAATATTCAGGGCTTTACAGACCTCTCCACGAACACCAAACCTCCTCGACTCTCCCCTACCTCCCCCACATCCACCCATTTTTTGTGAAGATCGCTGTTTTTATTAAACAGGGTCTCCTTTACCTTCCCAAAATTATGATTTCGAGGATAATCCAATAAATTTCTTTTGAGAAAGTTAAAAAGAACACTTTTATCTATTTGTTCATGCTATCTAATTTTTACTGTTATCTATTCGCATAACCTAGAGAAAGTATCCGAAAAAATGGGCTTTTTAAGTAAATTTTTCCGTTTTAAGAACGAAACTCGAAAAAAGTTGATGTGATTTGTGAATTCTGTGTCATTTAAGTCCACACCCCCTCCGGAAATTAGTTCTGGCTACGCCTGCGGATTGAAAAGGATTGAAATCTAGAATGACCAGATCGACTATCGATTCTAAATGGGTTTAACTTTAACCCTCACATAAAAGTGATCTTTTATAATCTTCTTATTTTATATTTCTCATATTTCAATTGAAGTTTAATTTGCTAATAATATGATGGAATTTTCATATGAATTTTGTGGAATTTCATCATTTCGAAGGGTCCGTATTGGGAGCGATAACCCCGACCCCTACTTGAAGAGGGTGAAAGATTTTCACGATTTAAAAGGACATCTGTAATGCAACCGAGTCAGCCGGAATACGAGGGGTTCTCTCACCCTCGACAACCACGACTCGATTTAGCGAAACGTTTTGTTTCTTCCCTCAGGGGTAAATAGAGGAGTTTCGGTTTGAATTTCCTTAAAAAGGATGCTTCTAGGGGAAAATAATGTAATCAACCTTTCCCATTGATGTCTCCTACCCATGGCAGGCTGCCACTTCCCATTGTTGCTTTATTCTTGTTGCTTTTTATTGCGAAAACGTGGGAAAAAAGTAATTAAAAGCTCCAATAGACCATTTAAAACACAAAGACATCTATTTTTCCCTATTTCAAAAATTGAAAAAAAAAAAAATTAATTTTTTTGTGGAGGGGTACCTACCTACCAAATCGGGGGGAAAAAAAAGAAAAATTAAAAGGTTTCAAATCGAGTCATTTATCGTGAGAATTTTTGTTGTGAACGTTCAAAGTTGAGGTTGCAAGCTCTTCATAAACCTGAGTATCGACATGTCAAATAAAAAAATTGCATAAGTCAATTTTCGAGGTGATATGATAGCGACGGAGGTTCGCGAGGGCGGGAAAAAACGTGAGAGGGGGTAAAATCCACGGATGAGGGGATGAGGGAACGTTGCCATGACGACCTACTATCCGAGCTGGAAACGTTGTCTCCATAGAGCTTACCATTGATTCCTTCCTTCCTATTTCTTTCTCGCCTCCTTCTTTTTCAACACGCGTCTTTTCATATCACACATGCCGCACTTAAGCGGTCGTTTTGTTTCCCATAAAAAGGTTCAACTTAAATACACAAAATCGACGTATAAACAGGAAAAAACGTATTTTTAAACGGGTTTTTCTTTATTTAGAAGTCGGATGATCAATTAAAGAAGTCTTGGAACTCCGATAACTCAATGACCCGGACAACTTCGTTAGTGATTCCCAACAAAAGCTCTGTCCAAGCAGAAGGAATCGATATTTTCAATAGGCCTTAACCGACATTTTCTCTTCGACCCTTTAACCACCCTGAAAATTCCGATGGAGCTGTTTTTGGTCGAAAATCGGCTTTGTGGACCATTTCGGTGCTTGTATAGATCGAAAATTGGCTTTTCAAACGTTGTTTTAAAGGTTTTTAGAAAGAAAAATCACCTTTTTTACGTAGATTTTAGGGTTTTATGGGAGAAATTGAGGTTTTTTAGGAAAAAATGCCCTTGGTTTTGGTATTTTTAGAGAAACAATTACCTTTTTCTCAAGTTTTAAATAGAAATTGCCTTGATTTTGGCATTTTTAAATAAAAAACCTTTTTGACTTTGATTTTATTGTTTTTAGGGAGAAATTGTGTTGGATATTACCTTCCAAGTAGCCAGTTTTTGGCTTTTTAAAGAAATTGCTTCTTTTAGATAGATTTTGAACCTTTTAGGCGAATAAGTTTTAGCTGTTGTGAATACCCTATGAAATATACAGTTTGAGATAAAGAAAAATGATTATGGAATCGGTTTATCTCGTATGGGGGAGGACATGGGATTGACTGATGGGTGAAGGGGGGTTATTGGCTCGAATTTGTTAGGGTGTAGAAGAATAAACACAAATTGTTTCGAACCCTCTGAGGGTTCTTCAAGTTCAGTGTTGACACTGGGGAACCACGGAGGCTAAAATTGAACACGGGTTTCGAAACCTTCACCCCTCCCTAAGAGATCTCTATTAATTAGAACCCTCTTCCTGGTAAGAAGGGGGAGAAGGGTCGCAGATGCTCCGTTTCTAAGGAGAGGGCTCCCGAGGGAACATTATTACCAATAAAGTCGTATTAGAAGTCCATTCGATTCCATGAGTGCGCCTTTTGGTACAGATGCTCTGATGGGAAATCACTTTTCAAATGGCGCCCTCCATTGATTTTTAAATGAAGGAGACTTCAAGCTTTTACTTATTGTTTAAACCTGTACCTGTTAATTATAGTCATAGGTTAACTTGGTTTGAGCTGTTAAAATGGTGAAGGCCCAAAACTACCCCTTTTGACAAAAATTTTAATTTTTGGCTTCAATTTGAAGCTCATTTTAGGATAAAACTAAGTTCAACTGCTTAAAAATGAACCTTATCTGGGCTCGATCGGACTAGTAGTTTTGCCATGAGATCAAAAACGAAACCTAATTTTTGTTTTTTCACTTTTTGAATACTAAAAATTATCACATTTTTTCCTTTAAAACGCATTTGCTTTCTTATTAATAAAAACTTAAGTTTTATAGGAGCAGTTTTTCCGAAATAAAATTTTCCCTCGGAAAATCTTAGATTTAATTTTTGGGGAAAATTTTTTCAAAAAAACACGTTTGTTGTTTTGAAGGGTGCCACGAGATGTTTCTAAATCTGTTACTTTTATGAAAATCGGTTGAGTAGTTTGGTAGTAATCGCTGTCCAAAGTGGTGGTGAAGTAGTCATTGATCCTAAAACTTCCTTTTGCATGTATTTTCTTCAAAAAGAGTCTTTTTCTTGTCAATAACTTTTCTAGGATTCATAAATCTTAAATGTAAACCTGTCTTGAAAAAGGATGAGAAATGTGACCTAGTCTATATTTGTAAACGAGATATTGATCGATAAAGTCCTAGTCATTTATAATCTGTCGGTTGTGCGTGAAACGAGGGACTGAAAACAGGAAATCAACGGCCGACTAAATCAAAGTGACGAATTGGAAAAACGATTTTTCTTCTTTTTCGGGGAACTTTCCCCCGGGGATTCATATTTAGGAAGGAACTCAATCGTACCGGGAAGCTCAAACCAATCAAAAACATCATTTTTCTTTGAAATAACGGTGTCGATAAATCATTTTTTCTCTTTTGTTATTTTTCAGAACAATGTCTGGAGGAAAGTACGAGGGGGAAAAGGCGCTGCTGTGCCCAAAGGAAGGAGGGGACATTCCGCCCTCGTCCATAGATCGACTATGGTCATTTATGGAGGATATCGTGATTTGAAAGGGTCCTGCAACGAACTTTGGGTTTTTCATTTCGGTAAGCTTTTCTGATTTATCTCTCCCTTCCCCACATCAGATAAGCTAAGAACGTTTTTATTACGAAAAAGAACGCTTTGGAATTTTTTTATGTACAAACTTCGTCTCCCAGGAGGAAAAAAACAGAAGAAAAACGACTTACGTTAAAGAAAGACAATTCATAAATAATGAAGAAACATGTTCACTATGTGGAATGAATTTTTTTGAAAAAGAACCTTCTCCCAGTGATTCCAGTTTTCAAGAAATTTTACCTTGAAAAAAGTGCACTATTTGATTTCCCCTTGTTTAGGACCATTAGGTAGTTGTACATCCAAGTTTTCGTCTCCTTCCTCCCTATATTTCGTCTGCCATCATGAAAAAACTGTCTCAAATAGGTACTTTTTTCAGTTTTTTACCTCTAGCTCGAAAACTATGGGTTATAGCGACTTAACCACGAAGTACAAAATGAAAGATCATTAGATTTTGCGTCAAATAAGCTTTCAAAAGTCAAAATCGGTCTCGCCGTTCAGGAGATATGGTCTTTTTTTCTGGACCTTTTTTCGTGAATAGGCAAACCTTCACGACATCCCAGTCTTCCCAAATGGTAGAACTTTTCGCCTTAAAATCAATTTTACAGAAACCGAATCTTGGCATCTACTATCGATAGGACGAGTGACACCTCCAGCCAGGCATAAGCACAGCATGGTCATACACGATAGCTCAATTTGGATTTATGGTGGTATGACAGACCTTCAGGAAAGGAACGACCTTTGGCGATTCGATACAAGTAATTTTGATTTTCTGTTAATTTTTGAAGTAAATTTTATTTTTTAGTAAGAAAAGTATGGCATCAAGTGAAAACTAAGATAAACCCAGGATCGCTACATAGCCATGCGGTATGCAAGCTGCCGAGTTCAATGTTGGTTTTCGGCGGCGAACGTGGAGGGCAGCCAAATAACGAACTTTGGAGATTTCACTTTGGTAATTTTTAATTTTTAAAAACCTAAGTATTAAATTTTGTTTTTAGGGACGGAAATGTGGGAAAAATTATGTTTAGATGGTTTAGTGCCGCAAGCAAGGTCGGAAAGTGTGGCATTAACTGTTCCCGAATTGCTTCTTGAAGGTAACAACTGCGTGAGTAAATGTTCGCCAAAAAGGCCGAGAGGTGGAGGATCCATAGAGCGACAAATAAGGACCAGGTCGTCCTTCAGCAACAGGCCAAATACGACACCCACGTCATCAAATTTGAGCATTTTGAAAGAAATTTCAAAACTTTCGCAGTTAAATTTGACCCGCCTAGGCCAAACGGGGAAGTGCAACTATTCCGTTTTGAGCAGCAGCGAGAGCATCTCGGAGACCTCTCTTTGTGGGGAGATGGTCAAATCGCAAAGTCATCATGTAATCGCGAAATCATTGATGTCACCTACAGTCCAACCTTCGCTACCTCGAGATCCTATATCAGTCCCAAACTTCTCATCTTTAGCAGCCAACATGTTAACACCAGTCGAAGTCACCAAACTAGTTTACTTAGACGACGAAGAAGCCCCTCCTATAAAACAAGATTTTTTTTCGCTACACCAACAGCTTCAGCCGAAAATGAAAAAACTTCCGAAATCGGCTTCCGTACGATTTGGAATGACATCGACACCTGAAGAAATAAGCGAAACTTCAGACTACGCCAGTATCGAAACTATGAATAGAATCGATAAGAAAAAAGACACACCCATTAGTTTTTCCAACCCAAACTATATGGGAACGGATATAAAAGAGATACTTTCCGACAACGAATATAAATCATTAAGCAGCCCTCCTGATAGCGTTTTGGAAGACGCTTTGGGTCGTAGCAACAGCCGACAGGAGATGATCGAACTTAAACCGATCCCACCCAAAAGTCTACCGCTAACCATCAACTATAACAATCAGTTCACAGAAAAACGAGTCCGAGCTTTAAGTGCAGGTAGAGCAGAAAAAGAAACGCCATCTTTTTGCGTATTCCTCATTGGTGGTAAAGAACGAGGACAAGTCACCGTATTTAAACGTCCCCTATCTATATGGAAACTTCAATTAAACCCAACAGTATTTTAAATTCATAGTAGCTTCAGTCAAATTAGACATAAAGGTGCAGTTGTTCATGAGGTTATTTTATAACCTTCTAGATGGTTATACTACATCAACCTTATTCAACACATTTTGCCAATTTCAGTCCAATTTGACTCGGCTAATAGTGGCCTAAGTCCTAAGCTCAACTTAGAGAAGCATATTCCGAGAAAAGAATATTTTTATAGACAAAACAAAAATTTCCATCGTTTTTCCGGTATTTGTATGTGATTTATGCCAAAGATTATTGTTATTTTTTAATTATAAAATGAAAAAAAGCGCTTAATCGGTACCTAAAATACAAATGGGGCCCTTATCACGGCCTTACCTTGGGGGAGAACCATTAGATATTTTCTGGAAAAAATTTAATACACTGGGAAGATCAAATAAGAAAAAATTCTGGTAGCACAGAACATTTTCAACCCACTTAAACTAGTTTCCGTCTTATTTGAGCATCCCATGTGCGAAAACGAGGGAACACGAAGTTTTAGATTAGTCTCCTATTTCTAGTCTTCTTAGTGGATTAGGTAAAATAGAACCAGTTTATTGAAAATCGGTTGACAAAATTTGAGTACGAGTCACTCTAAGGACAGCGTTTAAACTTGCATGGCATCGACAATTTTTGATCGATTTTATCGATATGTATACCGTTGGAAAGCTCTTTAAAATAGCTTTTTAACGGTACAAATATTAATAAAATCGCTCAAAAATAGTGCAATTTGTAAGCATTTAAACGTTGAGTCATGAAATCGAAAATTCTATTTTACCTACTAAAAATTGTGTTCATTTAAAATGAATCTACGACAGGTCAATTTCAAATTGTAGCAAGTCTTGGTCTGAACCAAATTAGACAGTTTTTAGACTGAAAAGAAGAAAAATTTTCCCCAGGGTTTTTTCATTCTTTCGTGATTTATTTCGATCTCAGATTTTCGGCCAATTTTAGTGCAATATTTTGGGGAATCGAGGATTTTTCAAAGTCTGATCCGTAGGACTCGTTTTTTAGAATTTTTTCATAAACTAGGATAGTGTTTGTAAATTTTTTATGTTTTTATTTAAAAAATAAGGTTAGATTAGGTTTTAGAGGAAAAATAGAGGAAAAGATGGTTATTTTTAAATATTAGAGTCTCCTTTGAAGTCTTCTTCAAAATGTTCAAAACATGTTATCTTCCCTGGCCACCTTTTGTCGTCTTCCTTTATTTTTATTTTAATGTACTAGTCTGTTGTAATGTCTTGATGTATGCCAAATAGTTTATCTGTTTTATTGTGATCAAGAAAATTTCCGGCCGGTCATACTCCATCCAGAAAAAATTTAGCAGCTTGATCAGCTATCGATCGATTTTTCAAAAATCGAAACTTTCCTTCTCCTAAAGGCTAAAAATTTCAAAGGTTTCTGAATGTCCATAGATGGAACTCAATGGCTGAACATGTTTTATAAAGGATAGTTTTTCTTTTTAGACTAGTTTTAACACTTAATGCAGCATAACCGAATCTTTAAATGCCCATAACTTCCACAATTTTTGACCTAGTCTATCAATATTTATACCGTTGGAAAGCTAATTTAAAGAGCTTTCCAACGGTATAAATATCAATAAAATTGGTAAAAAATCGAGGAAGTTATGGGCTCTTAAAGGTTCAGCCATGAAATCGTTCTGCATCGTGTCAAAAAACCATTTTGCCAAAGTTTCCCGTTGTTCAGCCTAGAGCTTAACATTTATTTAATTTATGAAAAAATGTTTAGAATAGGATGTAAGTAGATATGTTAATAAAATATATTATGATTGTTGAATTTTTCATGTGTATTTCCAAAAACCAAAATGTCATTCACGAATATTAGAGAGGAAGAAAGTAAGTAAAATTACCTCTCAGGGAACCCAACTCCAGAAGATTAAAATTTTTTATAACTAGAAATTGGGTCAACAAATTACTCTGATCCGAGAGTTAAGGTCGGAAATTGGTTCCAAAGGCAGTTTAAATTCAGGCGGCATGATATTAAGAAAGAAAGCGGATATTCGATTGATTACAAACCTGTCGAGATTGATTATCAAGGTATTGAAGATAATGCGGAATTTGTTGCGAACAAAGTGACCGAAAGCTACGTATGTTCAATTTATCGCAGACATATCACTTTTTTTTAGGGGAAACCTGTGAATGAACTAGTGGATGAATCATATTCTTGTAACTATCTGACGCTTTACGATATCAATTATAACAAAGTTTGGACCAAGTTGGGTGAAAAGGATTATCTGGAAAATGTAGTGAATGGAGTAAATTATGGTTTGGGGGAGGCGAAAAGACGAGATTGGAATCGTGAAAGAAGTTTTGATGATCATTATTTGACGACGGCGAAAAGGGATTTCGTCGAGTATAAACCTGCTCCTGTCTATCCTCGGAGAAGAGAACAGGCTGAAGCGTAAGTAGAGTTTTTCAGCAAAGAAATCTTGGAGGACACATGTGGCATTCCCGTCACGATTTTCAACCATCTTGAACCTTCAGGTTTCGAGAAAATTCAATTTAGGCCCCAGAACCTCTTTTGCGATTTGAACTGTTTACTATGGTTCACGGCTCATGAGACATTCCTGTCACGATTTTCAACTATCTCAAACCCTTAGTTTTCACTAAATTTTTGTTTCTTTAATAGAGCAGACAAAACAAGCGTCTGTCGTATGTTCGTTGAAAAAATGGACTTCAAAACTCGCGAAGATAAAATCTGCTACTGCCCCTTGCATCCTGAAATATGCGCCGTGAAGCCTCGAAACCCGGCCAATATCCTCCCATAAAATAAAAAAAAAATGTACAATAATTTTATAACCTTTTATTCGATTAAAAATAAAAAATAAGTTAATATAATAGTGCCATCTATCCCTCCATATACAAAAGAAAATATATTATACAAAAACAATCAAAAATCCGTGTTGACGCCCAATAAACAAATTGCACTCAAAACTTTTTATTCTTTTTTAAAAATTATGCATCTCGGACTGGCGAAGGTACTACAACGGGAGGCATAGGAATTGGGGGGATAAGAGGCACTGCATCAGCCTAAAACATAACCAAAAAATGAAATTAATTCATTATTTTTATACAGTGCATCCCAACATGCATGTGCAAAACCTCCAAAAGCAAAAGCCGAAAAGGTTAAAAAAACGAACGCTACATACATGAAATTGTAAAAAATAATTTATTACCGTAAAAGTACAATTGGGATGGGAGAGAAAATATACAAAATTGAAGATTTGGGGTAACTGAATGTGTCCTTCACCGTTTTATAGACTAGACTTGGAAAATTTTCGACATTTTATACACAGGACGTAATCAAAGTCCGTTAATTGGATTTAGGAGGCGGTAAAAATATTACAAAATAAAAAAAAAGGTCAGAAGGCATATCACCTGTCACTTTAAGTTAATCACCTTGCCTGTGTCGTTGCCACCGGCATACTTCGGCTTTCCATGCGTAAAAGGCAAATATCGGTATTTGATCATATGCTGGAAATGAAAAAGTAGACAAAAATTAGTTTTATGACCTAAAAAGGTTGACAAGAAGCAATTTTTTTATCTAGCTTAAGCACCTGGAATTGGCAACATCTTGAATTTTCCCTAAAAAATTCTCAAATGTAGGTTTTGGAAGGAAGAATACTTGTGCCTAATTTCTGCTTCAAATCTCCTCCCAATATTTTGTGAGTATCAAAAAATGATAAATTTTTTTTCTCAAAAACTAAAATGGATAGAAATGTGCTATAAAATGGAAAAAGTTCTTCATTTATGCCTTTATTTGCAAGATTTTGTTCCATCCATTATGGATGGCTCGTCAAAATTTTCTTTGTTAAAATTATGGCATTTTTAATGGATAAAAAAAAATTTAATCTCACAAATAAAGGCTTAGTTTTTGAAAAAGAAAAGAAGAAGAAATAAAAAAAAAAAGAAGAAAAAAAAATTATAAAATTATTTTCTGAAATCACAAAACACCATTTTTCTTGAAAACGGGTGAAGATCTGAAGCTGAAACTTGGCACAAGTATTCTTTGTACCAAAGGCTACATTTGAGAATTTCTTGGTGGAAATCCGTGATAAGGCCATTTCAGGTGCTACAGTCTATTTCATTATTTAAACAACAAAAATTTTCTTCTGTCTGAAAACCCCAAAAACTACACAAAAAATACCAACCTTAATCTGCCTCTTCATTGTAATCGCGACTAACGTAATGAAATACATTACAAGTATCGGCCAAAATACTGGTATATTGAATAACTCGAAAAATGTACACGTAAATGCTATAAGCGTAGATTTCGTGGCTGAATACCAGAATTTGAATTCCGGCAGCCGCCTGATAAACGGACGAAATTCTTCATTCGCTCTCGTCGGCAATTCCGGCCCGCCTCCATCTTCTAAAATTTAATAAAATTTTCATTTCTGATTTTTAGAGCACAAAAACAACGAGTTTACCTTCATACATTGATAACGCTGGATCGCTCTTGGGCGTGAGGAATGCGATAAATAAATTTAAATGGTAAATTCCCAATGCATAAGCGACTATATACCAGCCCTGGAAAGCAAAAAAATTAGAAAAGTCATGAAAAACGTCTAGAATGTTAACAAACCTGCATTATGAAGATTCGAGCTACAAAAGCAATTGAGAGTAAAAACGTGCTGACCCATCGTCCAGTAACAAACGGGGTAACGTCGTCTAAGAGTTTTTGGTATCTCTAAAAATAAAAGGTTTTAAGTACAAAATCTGCTAAAATGTGTCTTTTCTTCAAAAAGGTTCAAAATATTTTAAATCATACTGAGTCATCAATGAATGGTTTCTGATTAATCGAAATTTAAATTGCCCAATAATAATTTGAGTTGATTTGATAATCTTGATGATTAATCATTAATCGAGAATGCACTCATACAATTTTAAGCAGGGCTTATGTTGTATTTACAATATGTTGCCATGACAATTAAAGCTACTGATAAGCCAACGAAATACGTAATCTAATGGAAATGAGCGTATTTACGCACAGGGATACGTAAAAATGCTTATTCACACACCATAAAAGAAGCCTTACCAGCTGAAAATTCTTGGAACTCTGAGAGACGAAATTGGTGGACGGTTCCTGATCGATATCCTGCATCATTCCTTCAATTCCAAAGCCAGCTTTAAACCAATCACAAAACTAGAAACAATTGAACAATTAAAAGCTAGAAAGTAGAAAAATGTTGGATATTCATCTGTTCGGGTAACCTTATCGGTTCGATAATAAAGGGATTTGGACGTTACGTAATTGTAATTTTAGACATTTAAATAGAAATTTTGTTTACCCCTTATACGTGTGAGCCTTTTTTTCTTCATTCAATGCACATTTTAACGTCCAAATTTGTTTATTTTAAGACACACCGAATCCACGTAAGACAAGTAATCACGTCTTTTGGGTGGACGTTCAGTTTGGCCAACTTTACCGGTCTGTCAATAAATTTCTCTTTTTTAGGACGGCACCTCCACAGATGGCGGTATTAGTTCAAAATTTTTGGGTGTGCGTCGTTTTTAAGTTGTTTTTGGCCAAAAATAGACTATAAATGGTGAAAAAAATTAGTAAACGCAACTTTATTAGTTAGGTGTCAAGAAAATGAGCAATCGCGAAGGAAGAGATTACTGTGTGTTGGTAAGTTTGCTTATGACGTGATTTCAGTGTTGCCAACACGACCGGTAAAGATAAGCTTGCTTATGAGTTATGGCGTAACTACACTGTTGCCAACACTACCGGGGTTTTTCTGTCCAGACATTCAGTTTACCCGTAACCAAGGCTTTCTACGATGTGAGCCGTAAAAAGCGCTTTAACTTCCAAGCCCGGTCCCAACTCCGGGGGAAGGCGATGAGTAATTTTTTAGCGGATTTTTATTTAATACCGCCGAGGCGTCCCAAGGAAAAAATGAAACATACAAACATTATTCAATATATGAGGAGAAAAAACAAAAAAAGTTAATAATGAATAGAATTTATTCAAATATAAGATATTTTGTGGTACTTTTAAATTACAATAGTAACTTATAATTAATTCAAACATTAATAACAAATATACACTTATATAGATACAATAAAATTAAAAATGAACTACACACATAGCATTTTATTGGGTCCGCTTCAAAGTTGTATTATAGTATAATCTACTTGGACTAAAGAAAGGCACACATCGACTAAGGGAATACTGCATGATAAAAATTAAATTTTTAAAATAAAATCTATGGTATCTATATGGTGGTTTTATTTGCCCATTCCGACGATGGCTTCATCCATGAGTTCGTCATCGGTGATGCCAGATGAAGGTGAATGCGGAGACGGGATGACCAAGGCGACGGGAGCGGGCGATTTGACGATATGCACGGAGACGGAAGGAGAGCCGGGAAACGCTGGCGGAGGGAGAGGAGGAGGCGGCGGAGTATTTCGCATTAGAAGTAGCTTGTCGCCTTTTCCAATTGAGGAGAAGTCGAGGAGCATTTCGGCTGCTTCTTCCTGCGTGCACGGTGTTGAAGAAGGTCTCGACGAGAAATCCTCTTCGTTCACCAACTCGGGAGGCTGTTGCTCTAAAAACGACATCGTGGATATGGGAAGGTCTATTTTGAGACTGCTCAAGTCGTCTGCAGAGCTAACTTCTTCCGTCGTTGGCGCCGGCACTGGTATTATCGAAATATTCGGTGTTTCTGCCGCCTCAATTATTTTATTAGGCATCTTAGGACTCGAGACGGATATCGATGCAGTACTTTTCGGCTTATCATCGCTTTTCCTATCTTTCGGAGAATCCGACGACTTTTCAGATTTCTCTTTTTTCTCATCTTGATTAGTATTACGAGCTGACAACTTTGGAATGTGATATTTCGTATCCAATGGCTTTATCAAGCCTTCCACTATCAAAGGACTTTGATTTTTAAAGTCATTTTCATCCCTAAGTGGGCTAAGTTTTTTAGTATCGCTTTTGGATGATGAGAAAACCGATTTTTCTGAAGAACTCCTCGGCCTTGCTTTTTCTCTTGCTTTGTTCGGGTCTGAAGACGGTTTCGGAGAACTTGCTCCTTTCAACGATCTCTGAAGACTCGACAGAGAACTCGATCGTTTGGAAGAATTTGAAGAGCTTGAACTTGACTTTAGTCCAGGCGAGCTGCTCTTTTGACTTCCAGAATGAATTTTCTTAGAACTGCTGATGGTAGTAGAACTGGTGGAAGAGCTTGCTTTGATGCTTGAGGTCTTTGGAGAGCCAGAACCGGATGATGAAGAAGACGATGAGGATGAGGATGATGACGATTTGACTTTTGAAGAGTCTTTAGTGCGAGTTTTATTAATCGTTATCTTCATACCATCCGAACTTGGCTTCACCATATATTCACCAGGTTTGTTCTCACCTGGTTTTCCGTTCCCTCCGCCAACACCGCTGCTGTTCCCTCCAGTAGTAGAAGACTTGACATCTTTGCTCGAGCTCGTCTTTTCTTTCTTCTCTTTGATGCTTTCCGGTTCGCAAGTCTGAGCGTTCTTCAACTTATCGATTACCGACTGTAAGGTTTGCTTTTTGATTTTTGACTGTCCTGAGGAGGACTTACCCCCATCTCCTGATTGAGGAGGTGTGGTGCCCCCTGTTTGCAGCGACTGAGGCACGTCGATCGTCGTTAAATCCAACTGCTTTAGTTTGACAGAAGAGGATTTCAATTTCGGGCTCGAATGCCCGGACGAATAACCTTTCCTGTCTTTGTCTTTGCTGTCTTTACTTTTGCTCTTTTCTTTACTGGGGGAGCTCACAGCAGATTTTAAAGTCGACAAACTTGGCTTCCCAGATGATGAAGAAGACTGATGCTTGGGTGATGAAGTCCCATGTTTGGGACTAGAAGTCAAACTGTTTTTTGGACTAGACGTACCGTATGCTGGAGAGTGTTTTGGGCTTTGTTTTGAAGATTTGGAACTATTCGGGCTGGACTTGGCTACAAGCACAATCTGGTTTGAACCTGTAGGACTGCTTGAGTATTTACGAATGCTTCCTGAAGCAGGTGAAGAAGGCCGAGGTGAAGTCGAATCAGCAGGTTTTATGCTCACAGAGACCGGTTTAGATAAAGGGTCAGATTTCGGAGGGACTTTCTCTGGAGGACCCATAGGACTATCTTCCCTCTTCCTTTTTCGCTTCTTGTCAATTCTGTTCTTGTCTTCTTTACTGCGGCTGCTTTTACGGTCTTTTGACCGTTCCTCTGGCAAGTTTTTTGAAGAGATAGGAGTGATTGTGATTGAACTTTGTGTTGGAGCTGGCGGGGCTGAAGAAATAGGAATTATTTCGATGCCCGGTCTCCTCTCTAAACCCATGCCTGAGAGAATTGAGTTGAAATTCGATATCGATGAAGATGATATTGGAGTAATCGATACAGAAGGAGGCACTAGATTTTTGTTTTCTAAATCAAACAAAATATCCGAAGCAGTTTTCTTCTCATCTTTGGACTTTTTTGCCTTTTTCAGATTGCCTTTTAAGAGTTCTTCGACATCATCAAGATCAGGGACGACACCTCCCATGACTTCTTCGATGTCCAAGTCTGAAGTTTTGTCGCAAGTGGTCGAATTTTCAAGATCACATAATGCAGCGAATTCTAAACCAGAGCTTGAAGTTGGGGTTTGAAGATCGTTTTGTTCTCTGGAAGTTGGTGTACCCAATGGAGTCGAATCGTTGCTCGAACTGTCTTTGTCGCTTCTCCAGGACATGTCACCGGATCGTCTTTTACGTTTTTTGCGTTCGCTACCTGCCATCCCGGACCCTCCGCCTCCAGTATCAAGTAAGCCAAGCAAGTTTTTTCCCTGTAGGTCAGGAAAAGAGACCGAACTCTGACTTATTGATAACTCGGAAGTTTCCATAGGTCCAGACGAAAAACTGTCGAATCCACCACCTGGTGAGTCATCAAATGATCCTCCTTGGACGAGACTCAATCCAGGTTCTAGCTTGATTTTCACATCTTGGTCATAATCATTCCCACCCTGATTACCTCCTCCACTTCCACTATTATTTCCATTCAACCCATTGTACATATTCAGCCTTTGACTCTGAACATTCCATTGCTTAATCAATGATCGCATCGTCACAGGAATTGAAAGACAACGTTGAAAAACAGTCGTGGCATAGTCAGAAGAAGACCCTGATTCTCCAGAAGTATAAACTTTACACGTCACTCTATCAACGCTTGATAAATCGATTTCAACAGTCGCCATACTCTCTTCTACAGGATGCTCCAAAGAAATGCTCAAATGCTGCCAAGAAAGTGGCGTTACTTCAAGCATAATCATGTTCTCAAGATCCTGCTTAGTGTTCGGTCGGACACAGCTCGCAATCACAGTATTAAACAACGCTTGCTGCCTCAAATATGTGATAATCTGGGGCACATGGTTCGGATGCGTAAACGGTATACTTGACACCAAAACAGCATCCAAGCCTCTCTGCTCAGTCATCAAATAGCAATGATGTTGATCTCCCACATTCTACAAAAAAACAACAATTAAATCATCAAAATTTTTACCCGTCAACTTACAACAAACAAGCCTCGACTATTGGCAGAATCCGCTTTCCCACCAGAAATATGCTGGGCAATCAAACTCATCAGAGGATGTGTACTTGAAACGTCAGCACATTCCAACTAAAAAATACGCCATAAATATAATTCATAATAGACAAAAATTACCTGAGTTATGGTTTGTATGCTGTTTAAAAGTGACAAGCAGAGTGGCATCGGCTTGTTCAAAGTAAGGACAAAGCAACCAGTCACGGTCAGACTGTTTGAAGGATTCAATGGCGCATATGTTGGCCAACTGTAAAATAAAATTAACAATTTATTTCAAAAAATTGAATTAAAACAAACTTGTTTTCTCGATTGATGGTGACTAGAGGGGCGATTTGAAGTTTATGAGCGGAAGAGCTTTCCATACAAACTGAAACCGAATGTCCGATACCTAAATGGCCTTCAAGAGGCAATTTTTTGACAGAGCGAGTGACTGGGTCGATCAAATCGTAAGGCGAGACGAAATATGTCAATTTCATCGCGTGACCTATAAGAAAAAATGAATCAATAATAACAAAAATGGTGCAAATTTACCTCCTCGTCTTTTTTCTAAGTAGCCGACAGGAGATTCGTGTACGGTCATCAAAGTATCATTGAGATAAGAAGCAACTGAAGCCAAAGTTGCTAAATCTGTTTCCAATGATGTTAGCGCAGTGAAGGCTTTACATTTGACCTTTTTTTCGGCATTTATTTGGTAAATCGATGCCAATCCTTCTAGCTGAGCGGTAAAATCGGCAAAATCCCTTCGGGTTAAGCATGCTACTAATTCTTCACAGCTCTAAAAAAAATTCATCAAGGTCATAATGGAAGGTAAAGTTGAGCCAAGTGATGTGATGACCAGCCAAATCTTGGCTTCATCCAAAAGAAAAAGAAAACAAACCTGTTGCTCTCCATGGCCTTCATGATGAATTTTGACATCTTTAACTCCCCCATTCATGTCCAAGACGACTTCTAAATAAAACATATCAGACGATATGAAAAGATCGAGTCCTGTCGGTCCAGTCACAAATTTCAACCTTCAAATTCAATCATTAGAACAAAATATCTAAATGAAATATAAAATGTGCATACCCAAGTTGTCTGGTGACACTTTCTAGTCTTTCAATCATCGCTTGGTGCGTTGTGACCTTAATATTCTGCTGAAGAGTGTCCAGGCATTTTTGAAGATGGGTTCGCTCACTATTGTCAATCGGGTATCGTTTTTCCTGCGCAAAAAGGTAACATTTATGGTCTTTTGTATTTGCCAAACATGATATTTGAGTAACCAGATCAACATTCTCATATGCATACACAAATACATTTCAAAATTGAAAATCAGGCTAAAGGGTTAGGTCGGGGGGAGGAGGAAGAAAATCTGGCTGAAAAAGGTCTTTTCTGGTCAAATAAGGTTCAAAATCTGGCTGAAAAGGGTCTTTTTTTATCATACAAAGGTTCCTTACCAGCATGGCGAGTCTGAGGGTTTTGGAGCTTTCAAAAAACGAGCGATACTGATTGGATTTCGCCCTTAGCTTCTCCATCAACATCTCCAGTTGCCATTCTTTACTTTTGTCTCTTCCCTTCAAGGCTAAAAAAACATTTTCATAAATTTTAAATCGAAAAGAATAAAAATTTAGAATTGAATTCAACTTACAAGGGTTTGAAGAGACGATTGGGCCCTCCATTTTAAAAGACGATTAGCTTTTTGACTCTTTTCTTTTAAAAGAATTAAAGATTCGAGACATTTTTAAGCGTTATCGTGTTTTGGGACATAAAATAAGGTTGGAGATAAAATCGATTAAAAAGAATAAACGAGAAAAGTGAAAGAATCAAAATATTTGAGGCCAACCAGTTTTTACTAGTTGACCACTCGAAAGGGAACATAACCTTATCTTTATTTTGTTTACGAAGTGTCAAGTTTGCCAACTAAAAAGCGCGCTTTTTTGTAATTTAAAAATTAAATGCTTCACTTTATATTTTATTGGTCTGGCTTATTTGGGCGGTTTGGCCTGTTTTTATGGTTTGGGTGGTTTGGGAGGTTTTGGAAGCTCAGATTGGTGTGGTTTGGGTGTTTTGGGCGGTTTGGACTGATACCTGCCATGGTAGTTAGGGTGGTTTATCTGATTTGGGCCGCCCAAATCGGGCGGTTTGGAGGTTAGAGTGGTTTGGCTAGTTCAACTGATTTGGGCGGTTTTTGACTTCCCAAAGCACTAAGGCTGGCGTGGTTTGGGTGATCTTGGAGGTTCGGGTAGTTTGGGCTTTCTGGTTGTTTTGGTGGTTAGGGCGATTTTGGCAATCAGGGCTTTTAATTTCAAATTTTTGGAGTTTTTTGAAGCTTCGCATTGGCCCTACAGCTACAGTTCTATTCTATTTCAAGTTTTATTTAAAAAAAAAAAAAAGAGTTTAAAAGTCGACGTTTTTTGGCTCCCAAATTTTTTTTTCCATGTCCATTCTTTTAAAACATGACTGGGACCAAATAGTCAATCCAGATAATATTATGTAGGTAGCTGGTAGGCCATTTATTTTGATTTTATATGGAATTTTGCATTAGGCCAATCGAGAAGAACAGTTATTTTGCATTATCAGCTCCATGTGGACTAATAGTTTTATCATTCACAATGGTCAATGACCATTTTGGACCAGATTAGGTAGTCACAAATCAACACAATACAATAGTTGTTCATCAAAGTTGCAATTCCGACCGTTTTTTTTTCTATCTCTTTTTCTTTCTTTTTCAGGTAGGTACAATAATCCCACGAAAAATCTGGAAAGTACTGTTAGCCAAAAATGAAGGAAGCCAGGCAGTCTGCATTGTCCTAAGTGCACTGAACTTAAACCGTACGAATTAAAATCCCTTTCACCTTTTGAGGTCTCCCTTTTTTAACGTTTTCTTTCGACAAAGCACCATTCCTTTGATACACCGAAATCGCTTTTGAATCGTCGATAATGAAAAGAAAAAAAAAACTTTATTATCAATCCGTAAACTCAAGGGACGTACGAGGTAAACAAGTTTCTGTCTCTGTGTATTTTTAGCGTTTTATGAGTTCACACGGACTAATAATAGATCCCGCAGTTATTATACTCTCTTATCTTCCAAAAATTTTATTTACGGCATCGAAATCGAAAAGACGAAAATAAAATAGCTTTTAATATTCAGGTATTTAGCGATGAGGCGCCTGTCTGACAAGGAAATGAGAGATTCCGATTGGAGCCTGATGTCTATCGCGCTTTTCCTGGTAAGACAGATGTCGGGACAATAATTCGAATTCGGTGAAAATTTTTTTCTGTCCTTGATTATGGACGAAACGTGTAATAAATAACTCAAAGGATAATCCTGACAGCGAAGATTAGGTCGGAAAAACCGCGGGGGATGAAAAGAACAAAGTTTTTCACGGAACTGGAGTTTTGTAAACGATGAGTACGAAGTTACCGTCCGTGTCACGTTTTTACCTCTGAGGTGGGCTACCTTTGTTATGGAAAACTTGAAGTTAAAATCGACTCCATTTCAAAAACCTAAATTTCGTATACATCAGCTATAAAAGTATGAACTTTAAAGTCCATTATGGGACCTGAGCGATTTTATGAATTAGACAACATGTATAGCATTCCAACGGTATATTTGCGAATAAGATTGACCAGAAATTAATGTGGAAGTTATGGACGTTTAACACTCTATCCTATCACTTTCTCTACCCTCCTCGACCATTCACCACCCAACCCACAACCTTCCCCCTCCTACTTGGCTGAGGCTGGCTCCGAAACTTTCTTGATTTCCATGTTTTTGATGTAGGAAGAAATTCAAGTGAATTCCAAGAAGAAATGTGTGAACAATTAAGTAAATAAAATCTAAAGAATTTCCTGTAAATCCTTTTCAAGCACTATAAACTCGACATGTTTGCGTTTTAAATGACGCTTTTCCTGGACATTTAAATGCCATCGAATGTAAGGAAAATAACCCAACTTTGTTTTTTCATTTAATTATTGCTATAATTGTTATGATAATATTAATTGCTCATTCCTGTTCACACATATTATGCAATCCTATGTCTTTCACTTTTTGTTTGAAGGCGTGTTTACTATTGGTTTTTCGCATTGCAAACAAGTTTTGTCGTTTTTAGTGACTGTGTCGATCAAAAGCTAATTTTTTAGCTTTTTAAGCATATAATGATAAATCAGGGCCGCTAACAGTTTGTTTGGACGATTTAGGGAGAATCAGGGAATTTCAAATTGGTGGCTACCATGGTAGATAATTTTTTAATAGTCTGATCTTTGGGTTTTTGCCGTTGGTATCTTTCCGTCTTCCATCATTTTCTGATGAATCATTCCGGAGTACATCCTTGAACTCTTGGCAATTAGACAAGTTAAGCTCGAAACTACTAATTAGGTCGAGTACTGCCTCGAAAGTCTAAACGCGATGGACTTCCTTGTGCGGGGTTTCGTCCCCCCTCTCTTTTGCCGAAGCCGAAGCCGCGTCCTCCATACATCATCATCGCTACTGAACACCCAAGCCGGGAATTTACAAAATCGTATCTCGTTTTAAAAGTTCCAACGACGCATTTCGACTTGAATAATAAGCAAACTCTTACGAGTTGGCATCTCGTTAGTCGAATTGAGGAACAAATTCCTTCAGTAAATTGTCAACTTCCAAATTTTTCAACGAGCTGATCATCAGAATTTTTAAGTCACATTCTTTTTTGTTCGAAAAACTGAAAAAAATCAAGTTTTGACCCGAAGAAAAGGTATTGAAGCCTTAAATCCTTCGAGGATTAAGAACGAAAAGGGATGCTAAGGGGGCGAGTGGGGAAACCTTAATTGCTTTAGTAGACAGCTTGGTGCCTGACCATAAAAAGGTAACGGTTTTAACACGGATAAGTTACAATTCTTTAAATTACAACCTCAAATTCCTTCTTCTTAGAAAACGTCGACAAAGATTTACTGGATAAAAGGAAGATTATAGATTAAAATATAAAAATGACTTTGGGATGACACCCCTTTTCAAATTGTGATATAGGCGTTGCTGTGACGGAAAGGAAAAAAACCACTGGACCGATTTTGACCTGTTTGACAAGGACGCGTTCCCAGAAAGAAGCCCGAGCAAATATTTCGGCAATTTGATTGGGAAAATCCGTGAAATGGTGGGGAAAACCACGCTGAGACTTAAATTCGTAGGGATGGATTATGAGAAG
Organism: Orius laevigatus; assembly: GCA_018703685.1. Classification (NCBI taxonomy): domain Eukaryota; kingdom Metazoa; phylum Arthropoda; class Insecta; order Hemiptera; family Anthocoridae; genus Orius; species Orius laevigatus. The sequence continues at coordinate 315,819 of JAGWEN010000045.1, forward strand.
GATTCCCCTTACCTGAGTTCGTTTGGGTCAAGGCGGGAATGAAACTCGTGAAACCACCCTCGCCCCAACACTCCACCATTCTCCCATTACCTCCCCTAATCACATCCACCCTCCCCCAACTTTACATCACCTCCCCTACCCTCCTAGACTCCCCATCATCCAAAAACAATCCACCACCCTACCCTCCTGGTATTTTCGTAATCACCCAGACCCTCCCATAATACCTCGGGAAATACTCTCCCATCACCTCCCACCACTTCCCCTAGCATCCTGGACCCCCCAATCATCCCCCAACATTTCACAACTCCCCCTACTCTCCCATCACCTGTCCTAGAAAATTTTGGATCTTTTGGCAGAATATTGACTTTTGATATTAATTTTTGAGGTTTAACACAAAAAATTAGTGCTTTTTAAGCAAGTTTTGTGAATTGTATAGATTTTTTTAAAATTATTATTGCAATATACTTGGATCTTTTTTAATAAGACATGTAGGTTGGTTCTCAAAACTGACTTTTTCCAGAGGTGCCTAATCCGTGGCCTCTTTTCGGTCCATTTTGTCCCGACATTCCACCAAAATTTTACAAAATTAGGAATGTTGAGAAACTTCCGTTGATACAAGCTCGATGCAAGTACTTTTCCATTAATTTGAAAAAGAATGAATACGTACCTAAAAATGGGAATTGGAATTTAAAAAGTGAAAAACAATTTTTAAAAAAGATATTTTTTACTATTTAAAACAATTTTATTTAAATAAGAAATTAACAATAAAATTTACAATAATTTTAAAAAAAGTTTGAAATATTAATTGTTAAAAAAAAGAAAAAGAGGGGGGAAATTCGAAAGAAAATAGGAGAGGGTCTGGTGGGGGGGTTCTCGGGGTAAAGCGTTTCAAAACGAGCAGTCTATGTTCGTAAGCGGTCGAGTTCACTGCCTCCGAGAGTACATTGATCAATTTTGACGATCTACACGAAAAATACGAAAATTTTTTAAAAAAAACAGTGCTACCAACTTATAACTGAATAAAAATGTCTCCCTTCACAATGCACGTATACTCTCTTCTGATATTATTTTTATTCAATTCGGTGACCGGTAGAAAGCAAGCGCCACCCCTTGGCGCTGAAGAGACCGTCCGTAAATCGAATAAAGCCGCCGGTAAGTCTTTGAAAATTTTATTTTTCTATTTATCTTTGAATAGACTACGACAATCCTTACTTTAAAAGGTGCCAAGAGGTCCTATTTAAATTTAAACGCACCTTTTAAAAGTCACTCTTCTAATATGACTCCTCGATATTTTTTTTCGAACGTTTCATTCAATTTTAGATAAAAAAATTATAAAAAAATAAAAAATTTAAACATTTGCAAGGTAACAACAGGCATGTTTTTTGGCCGACTTGTATCAACAAAAATTATTTTAAAAAAATATTTATTTTCAATAATTATTATTTAAAAATGAAGTCTTAAAAAATTAAATATTTAACATTTTTAAGAGTGGATTATTTTGAAAAGTTTTTGATTTTTAGATGAAGGATTGTTTTCCACATAAAATTTTTGGTTTGTTTAGGTAACGTTATTTTTTGAAAAACCCACGTGGTTTAGATGCACGTGCTCAGGTGTCCGGGACGACTCGAGCCCGACTCGCGGGTTTATAAATAAACGGTCGCCGTGTCCGAATGATGACGGGAGGGGTGGAAATACGACTTTTATATCCAAATCCGTTTTTATTTCCCGACTCCCCCACGGGACCACTACGAGCTAGAGGGACAATGAGTCATTTAAATCACGCGCCCTCCCGACAATCCAGACTCCGACTAGACATTTTGGCTCCGGTAGACCAAAATCGAATTTGTTTTTAAATCTTAGAAAAATAATTAAATACTTTTGACGTTAGTAAGAAACTCTTAAAAGACTTCTCAAATCGGAGGTTTGTTAGGGGGAATTGAAGGTTCATTCCAGGAAAATGGGGGGAGGAGGATTTGAAGGAATGGGAGGTTAGTTTGGAGTAAATCGAAGGTTCTAAGGAAATCTGAGGATTGTTTGGGGGGAATTTGTGGGTATGGGAGGTTAGTTGGGGTGAATCGAGGGTTTCAGGCATATATGGGGCTTGTTTGGGGGAATGGTGGGAGGATTTGGGAGATGGGAGGATAGCTTGGGGTGAATCGAAGGTTTTAGGGAAATCTGGGGCATTTTGGGCAGAGGGCGAGGAGGGAGTTTGAGGTAAATTAAAGATTCCAAGAAAGGCTTGTTTCGGAAGAAATTAAACTTTCATTCAAGATTTCTTTACGAAAATCGATGCCTTTAAGTTTCTTGGGGAGCTAAGTGTTCGAATAGTTTTGCACAAAACTTAGCTGTTTTTTGGCAATAAGGCGAGAAACGTGAGTCTTTAAATTGTATTATTTATTGGAATCATCTGAAATTTTTTTCTTCTAATATTGGAAAGGAATTTTACGTGGAATACAAGTGGGTTTTTGTCCCATTCTAAGATTTCGGAAGTTCTAAAAATTTCACAAAAGGCTCCATAAGCCTTTGAGGGAAAAACCCTTTTTGGGATTCCCCGCTTTAATTTAAATAGAAGAGCTTAATTTAGGGGTCACATTAAAGTGATAAACGGGCGTTAATTATGCAATTTCAGAAACTGGATCACTTAGTTTATTAAAGCATAGTCATTAAGACAAAAGTTAAGTATTAGCCCAGACTTTCTCAACTAGTTTTTGAGATGACACCCTCTTCCTAGGAACAACGCCGAAAGTTTTTAAAAAGTTTTGTCGTCCTATATCTTAAAGTGGTTATTTTGACTAAAATATTTCTCAAACGTTATTTTCTTTAAATAAAAAAAAAAGTTAATGGTTATTCTTAAATCATTTTATATTTTAGGGATCGCAGCCAAATAATATTTTCACCCGAGCAGATCGTTCACCTTTGGTTTCATTCATTCTTGTGTCTTTTCGGTCTTTTTTTGTGTCAATTCTTAAACCTCAGGATGACCGATGACTTTAAGAATTCGTTCGCGGCGTGACGCAATTATTTTAAGAGTGAACCGGATTCTAAGCACGGACGAGAAGAAACTCTTTGAATAAAAACGGTTTAGTCGAGAGACTTAGAAAAAAAAAACCGCACCCATTTCCCGGATGGAGCTTTTAGAATAGTGACACGGACAAAAGGAAAATTTGACAAGAATTTGACAGTGAAAAAAAATCCTTTTAAAGGTAGTAAGTTATACATATCACGCAAAGCCCGCCGGTCTTCCAGTCACCCCTTCTAGGCGCACAAACCCCCTCCGAATTCAGCCGAAGAAAAAATTAAAATCTATAAATAAAACAAGATTTGTAATTGTTTAATTCGTTCCCTAATTGTTCGTATAAAAATTGGAAGAGGGAGCCAAACGCTTTTATGGGGCATTCAGTCCGCACTTGACATTCTTGACAAGTTGCCCACAGGTTTCTTGTTTACAGTTCGGACTTCTAATTAAATTAAGCGTTCCTAAGCCCTTTTAACAGAATATAAAATATATAAGCACATTATAACAAACACGTACATCCTTCATTGTTAATAATTCCATATAATCAAACCAAGATTTCCATCATAAAAAGAGATATCGCTCGCTACAAAAGGGTTGAGTGTGAATTTTCAAAATCTAATGATATATATACTTTTTTTTTCTTCTAAAAAATCGATACCTTAAAATTGTTTTCCAAGCGGGGATATAAATCAGGAGCTCACGCCTAATAGTAAATCCCTGATTCACGGTAGAGCGCATGTTATTAATTATACACGGTTCATAGAAATCTTGTTGAAGAGTTGGGGCGGTTTTTTTTAAATCCTTGAAATAATTTCAATTTTTTTCCTCTCTTATATATATATGTATATATTTTTATTTCATTGGAAAGTTATAATTTAAAATGGCCGGGAGAGTGGGTAAGAGACTTAAGGCGACCTTTATATCGAGTAAATGGCAAAGGAAAGTAAAGCCTTTCTAGGATTTAATAACCGGCGGCTGTGAAACAGATCTGTTTTATGGCTTTTCTGGCTTCATTTATTTAGCTCGAGAAAACCATGGGCACCCGAAACGAATTCAACTTGGTATGAAGGAGGAACCACATAAATCGAACTTACTCAAAGATTTGGGGCTCTTCAGAGCTCTCCACCAACACCATATATCCTCATCCCTACCATCCGATCACTTCCCCTACCCTCTACTATCTCATCGCCTGCTTCACCTCCCAGCAATCTTCACTCCACCTACTGCACTCACCATATCACATCCCATCACCTCCCCCACTCTCTTCGACCCTCCCCCACCTTCCTTTCTCGTCCCACATCCAGCCTCGTGCTTCCGAAACCTTCCACCACTTCCCACCATTCTTCCATTAAATCCTCTACCCTCCTCAACCCTCATCCCATCAACTACAACCCCTTCTATCTAACTTTTCACTTGAGTTGATGGTTTAAATGATTATAACTTTTTATTTAAAGTTCCATTTTTTTAGAGGGGAGCGATATTTGGTCCAATTTTCCTGGGGCTACTTCTAAAAACTCTCAAGGTTTCTCGGAAATAAAAAAAAAAGGCGATAAAAATTACGTTTTATCAGTGTTAATCTTGATCGCCTAAAATTAAGTATGAAAGAAACCCGTTTATTCAGGAATCTATTTATCAATACGCTTATCAGTTTGAAGAGGTGGATTGTTTAAAATTAGATTTCAAAAGTTCATATATTTTTTATGTACCTATCGACCTTATCTTGAACAAGGTCGGTTCGCGATCGACAAAGGGACCAAAAATATTGAAAGAGTTCTAGAGGCGGGGAAAGGCAAACTTAAGATAAGATGTCAGTGTCTCTTTTGGTGTAAACATTACATGTAAACACTTTCCTTTTTATTTAAACAACGGCAATTTCACCTGTTAATTAATTTTTGTTGATTTTTTCAGAATGTCAGCTTGGAAGGGAAGTTCGAGAACTGGGGAGTACGTGGTTTGCAGACTTGGGTCCTCCTTTTGGCGTCATGTACTGCATAAAGTGCCAATGCGTACCGGTAATTCGAACATTTTTGAACAATTTTGATGACTCTTTTGTTTTTATCAACCCTCTTTGCGAGTTGCGTTTTTTCATGCAAGTGCCTCGTATGCGAAAATTTAAGCGACAATAATTTTTTTTATTTTTTCGATGCGAAAATTATTTGAAAACCAAGTACCTAGAAGGCTTCCGACATCTGGCTAATATGTTTTGACGTATTCCTTTTTAGGAAGGAGGGTAAAAAAAATGGGACACGAGCGGCCATATGTTGTTTTGTGTATGCACTTTCTCAATTGACCATGGCGGCGCCTGAGATTTTTTTTTGTTAAAGTAAAACTAAGTACCCATATACTGTCATAGAGCTTCGATCAATGCCTGGATACAAAATATTCTAGTTCAAGAGATTTGACGATTTTTTACGAAATAACACTTTCATCCTTTATCAACAAAAAATTTAAAGTTACTAAAAGAAATGACTCTTCAAGTATGTCAAAATTCATTAAAATCTACCAAAATATGGTATGGAGGAACTTTCCCAAATTATAGGACTCGATCATACATCTCTACAAATGCTAAAATTTACCCCAACTGCCCCCACCCTCCCTTCACTTCCCCCTCGCATTCCACCACTTCCGGTACTCTCCCGTCACCGCCTCTACCCTCCTCCCCAACATTCTCTCCCTTCAAATCCCAGCACTGTCCCATTACTTTCCCTAACCCCCCCCCACACAATTGTACACTATATCATACAGTCTTGGAAAATTTAAAATTTGGTTTTTCAATAACCTCTCATTTCTGAAATTTAAAAATGCCCTTATGACTAAACGCCGGCCAAGTTGACGTAGGTTCCTTTTTCACGGTAAATCAGAAACGTGGAACGTCTTGGAAACGAACCTAGACGTCGAGACAAACTCTAATTTCGTATACGTCCGGGTAGACGCGACGAGCTACAATGTTGCACATTTAATAGTCCATCAAATTATGCAGATATCCCAAATTTATAGCCTTTTTTTGGCATTCACGACATAAGGAAATGTCAGATGAATTTACAATTCGTCAGTGGGAAGATAATTTGTTTATTAGGCGTTCGAAATAGGAAATTATCCCAAGGTAGGATTAAATTATAGCGAAAAAAAAAAAATGCCCCGGACGATATTCTAAGAATAGGACATCATTGGCTCATTAACACTTCCTTGAGTTTTAAGGTTGTTTACCCCGTCGATCGACATTTTGAAGCGCGTCCTCGATTTTTCGTGTTCGCGCCCGTAAAAAGGGGGCGCCCGGGCGACGCGAGTGGCGTATCGCAGGTTGAAAGACGTCTGGAGCCGGCATCTCTCATTACTTGGCGCCCGCGGGACACCCAAGGACGAGGCCCCCTTAGGACTTTCCTCTCCCCCAACACACGATCTACCTTTTATATCATAAAAACACGATTTAACCAACCCCTCCCTTTAATTCATACTCATTATGCAATTTTTTTAATATTTTTAGCGCTTTTCAATTTTTTATTTAAAAAAATTACGTAATTAATTTACACGTCGTATCTTCTTTTTTCAAAGGTCTTGCAAATATCACGAACAAACAAACTGCATACAATTTAAATTTAAATAATTCAATTTCCTTATAAACCACCAATCCTAGTATGTAGCCTCCTCTCAAAAAATAGACTTTTTTAACGGACATCTTAAGTTTTTAGACACAAATAAGGTGTTAACTGTTTTTTATGAATTTCGGTGATTCCAAGACTGAAAACAAGAGTTTTTACATATATACCGTCATATTTTGACGATAATTTTGTTTTTTTACGGTAAAACTTATGCCATCGGTTGAGGAGTTCTGGAGATCTAGTTGAATAATTTTTGACCCAAATGGATCTTTTCACCCAGAAGTTTTGCCACCAATCCACCCCCTTTTTAATTAATAATAGATAATTTTAAAAATGGCTGTTAGGTCATTTAGTTAATTTATAATTAAATTTTTTTGCGTTTATATTTCGAGACTCGGGTCAAACGTCAAAAACGTATCCGTAGGCGTATCTTCAAAATTTATCGACTTGTTTGCTCTTTTTAAAGAATTCGATCTAGCGTAAACAAAACGGAAAAATACTACGAATGTTTTGATGGAAAAAAAATCCTTCACCTTCATAGTAAACAATTAAAAAAACCTCAGTTCATTAAAAAATCTAAAAAATCCGAATTCCCAATTATTTTTTATCGCTTATCGGAGTCATTCATTATAAAATTAAAACGAGATTGTTTAATTAATTTGTTTAAATTTTGTTTTTCAGTTTCAAAAAAAGAGAAGAGTGGTCGGGAGAGTGCATTGTCGAAACATAAAGAACGAATGTCCCAAACTCACGTGTGACGAGCCTGTCCTTCTACCGGGGAAATGCTGCAAAGTCTGCCCTTCCGAGATGCCAAGTAAGTCCTTTTTTTTACAAGATTTGTGATATAGTTCGTCAAAACATGCTGCAACGAAATGAAGCGGGTATAGAGCCCTGCAGTAACTTCCTCAAAAAGTTTCTTATCTCGTCCCCAGCTAGAAGTCACTCTGCCATTAGATTACCACTAGTACTGCTACCAAATATCTCTATCATCCCTATGTCCAGTTCAAGAATACATACGATTTCACCCTACTACACTATGGTAACCATGGCAACACTGTAACAAAATAAATTTGACATCTTTGCACACCTTTTTAACATTCCCCCTGGATTACAATGAGTTAGAGGGTGTTGTAGTCGAGGAACTCGTAGGCCATCTAGTAAAGGGGAGGACTTTCAGGGACTTGAGAATCCGGGTCTAGTTAGCTACGTGGTAGCGTGAAAGCCTCCCATTGTGAAGGTCCCGGGTTCGATCCTACCGACTGGCCCTGTATTTTTTCCTGAGGTACTACGTTTATTATAGAGATGAGTTCGACGGCCTCAAAAAAATAAATAAAGAGAGAAAAAAAAAATACATCCCATAGAGAAAAACTAGGCCGTGGGTGGAGTCGAGAGAGTTATCGCCCTTCAAGTGGCTTATTTTTGGAGGAAAATAAGAAGTGAAAAAAATACTATGTTGCAGTTCGTAAATTTCCATTTGCTCTCAAATATAGAACACTCGAGGGAAACCTACGCCCCCAATTTCAAAATGGGTTAAAAGTTGCGAAATTTTATCTCAAGAGCTCAAGAGATTTGGAGTCTGCGAATCGTAAAAATCAAGGTGTATTCAATGCCTTCATTTATCCACCTGATGATTTTTATTTATCGCTTGTTTAATGGAGTTTTGAACAAGAAAAAAAAGTAAGTTTATTTAAAATTGAAGAAAAACAGACAAGACTGCACAATAGAGATTTCTAAAAGTGGCAATCTTGCGTCAATAAGGTGTAAATAGAGTCGGAAACTAGTTTGGGCAAAGGGTCTGACAGGGATGAGTGACGTTTTGAATAGATTAGCCGTCTAAACGTTTTAAAGAGAGGGGAAAAAATAAAATGGGACTTAAAAGAGATCATGTACTTGAGACGATGGCCACCCTACAGGGGGGTCTTTTAAAAAAACGACATCTATGACGTAAGTTTATCGTCTGTACGTTTCGGACCGGGTATTATTTATAAAACGCGATATTCATGCCATCTCGGACTCATTCAAGACCCCACCGTAATATAAATACGATATCAAATCTCCCACTCCTTATTTCTTGCACTTGACCATTCAAGACCGTAAGATCACACGATTTTGTTTTGACCGTATTTTAAGGTGTGATGCAATCGGAATTTTTTTAAATCTCCAAAGTTTCAAAATTTCTTTCAAACTTGAGTATTGGAGACTTTTGGAAGGTAGAATCACGAAAGCAGCCTCTAGAGTTGACGAACAAAGCCGAAATCAAAATGTCAGCTAGCTGTGGATCGATCGATTTCAAATTTGGCACGATTCCTCTCAACAATACGTGAAAGTCTTAAAATTTCATGAAGTTTGGACCAAAACCTAAATAGTTTTGCGTCTTCATCGCAGTATGTGGTCGCAGTCTCCATGTCTTCTGAAAGATCTACAGCCCAAATCCTCCATTTGAGCTCAAATTTCGCAAGATTATCTTCAACTTCAGGCACTCGGTTTTTTAAACAATTTTTGAAAGAATCTTCGAGAATGTCTGATTCAGAAGTTTACCCAGTATTTTAAGAAAATGGATCGAAACTGTATTAGCATATAATTGGTTTGTTTATTTTGGTTTGTGGCCCGATGATCGGGAACCGTTTGAAAATAGCTCTGGGCTCGTGAACAGAAGGAGATCCTAGCCGGGGGAATTCATCATCTTCTGGCGCCTCTTATGTCATAATTTTAATACCTCGTCGGATTAGGGACAGGCGGAGATTGCGAAGAGACCGCCCGCGAAACGGGACAAAGCTCCCCTAGACAAAAGATGTAGTAATTTATTCAAAAAACGCATCCTTGAACCATTTTTGTCGCGGTTTTTGGGAATAAACAAACCAATTATATGTAAATGGCTTGGATTTTGAGTCTTGAATCGGTTCTGGACTGGTGATTTGACTTCTAAATTGGATTGACAGGCGTGCGAAGCATCCATTGTTCAAACATTGAAAAGAGATTTGCATTTTATTGGGCCGATCCTTGAGAGAAGACGGGCGCCATCAAATTTTCGACTTCCTTTTTCGAAAAAGAGAAAAGATTTCGGGCGAACAAAAACGTTCCGTCTGGCGTTTTTTGGGGCGTCGACCCTCGTAACGTACGGTCATGGCTGAAAGCCAGGGAGTCGTGTAGCGTGACAGCGGCTGACCATCCTTTAAACCTTCCCCTCGTACCCGCTCTTAAGGGGGATAAAACGGGATATCCCATATGAAACCCTCTCTAGGTATAAAGCGTCCACAAACACCTCAAAGATAGCTGTCATCCCGACAGGACGGGACCGTGTCAACAACACCTTCGCCTTCCGCCAACAACAAAACGCACTTTTTAACAACCCAAAAAGTCTCCATCAATATTGAATATCGAAAGACCAAAATAAACGACGACCTATTTATTTTTTCACATTGATAAACACCACACGCCAACTTTTTAACAAAACAAAGATAAACCGGCTATTCAACCCTTCCTTCTTTAAAATTTCTAAGCCATTGCTTACAGAAATAAGCAAAAAGTGGATTTTAGAATTGTCATCCTTTTTTGCTCATAATTAAGGTTATCGTAATGAATCCTCTTTATTTGATCTTTTTTTTTCTTCTTCAGATCAAGAGCTTCCTCATGACGTCGCCCAAGTTTCGCCTGAAGACGAGGACATGAATTACAAATGTAAAATTAATCGATTTTTAATTTATTTATTGTTATTTAAAGTAAATTTTGTTTAAAGATTACGCCAGTTTGATGACAGGACACGAAACCGCCACAGGACGATATTCGTTTCATAAGAAAAGCCTTTTTTATTCATTCTACGCGACTTCGAGGCCTCAAATCATCCAATTTTTGGACACATCTGGAAACATTCTCGAAGAGCAGGTGGGTGCAAGAAATAATTTCAAACTTTTTATCTACATTATCCTTACCACTCCCAAAACATATCATTACAACAACTAAACTATGTACTCAACAATCCCATCTTCATCTCCAACATAGCCTGCATTTCCTTCAAACCAATCCCAAACTTTCACCCTTATCCATATCATAGCAACACCATAATCAACCATTCCATTCCTTATACCCACCAAACCCAATATCTCATGCCATACTCACCATCCCCAAACGTTCTTACCATTCACTAACAATGATCCAAACCATACCCACCATACGTCATCCTAATATCAACCATAGCCACATTCACGTTATTCCATACTCTCCTATCCCGCTACCCCCTCATGTGTCCCGTTATTGGGTATGGTCAAGTTCGAGTAAATGCAACGCATTTTTCAAAAACGTCATTTGAATCCCTTAAATTTCCCATCCCATTTAAACAAAACGTTTATGGACATTTTATGTAAATTAATCACCTTGAAGATTATTCAGTTTGCATTATTCGAATGTGCATACAATGGGGAGACAAGATGAATCCGTCAACGTCAAAGGGGAAAAGGGGGGCGAGGAGACGGGACGGGGGCGATTTGCAGATATTCCGACGACGCCAATAAAAATCATTTCCCGGGGCGTTGTGCCCAATTAGGATAATAGTCGATTGTCTGATAGACGAAAATTCAAGCACCGAACAGCGATTACGTCTTAAAATAGACCCAAACGCTTTCAAGGACTTGGAGAAAAAAAAAATTCGATTTATTTATCATCGCAAATTTAATTAGAAAAACACGCAATTAGAACTTTTATTGAAATAAATTAGTCGGCTGTCACTTAGCAATTGAGATGGCTCAATTGGTCTGGGAGAAAAGCGACGAATGCAACTAAGATTTATGCCCGGAAACCAGAAAAATCGAGCTCAAAATGATTTCAAATCTACAAGTCTGATATCACGTCTATTCATAGGGTGAAAAATATAAATAAAATTTTCTGAAAATTGTGTAACCCGCGTTTTCGGATAGGGTCAAGGATTCAATACTATAACAAAAAACAAAAATTTTTAAAAAATAACCAAAACAGAAAAAAAAAGAGACAAATTGCCATTTCAACACTAGCCACCAGAAATAATACCTTATGCTTTGCTGACCAATCTGGCACACTTTCAATGACATATTTTAATACAAGCGCCTTGGATATGTTAAAAAAAAAGTTTAGAATAAATATTTCGAATCTCTATTTTGAATAAATCAAAATTTTGTACCATTTTTTGGGTTGTTTTCAAACCTTGAGATAGAATAATGCATAGTATTGTAAAGTTTTAATTGAAAATAAACCAATTAATAAAAACAAATCACCGGTGAGAGTTCATATGGGTTATTAATGTTTCCTGGTTCAATTATACTAAATTGATTTATAAGATCGTTCAATTAATTTATTTCGATAAAAATTACTCGGGAGAACCTTAACCCGGTTAGATAACATGACAGGAATGGAATAATTTTACACTCGATGCGTTCCTAAAGTGGCCTAATCCCAGCAAAGTAGCGAAATAATTAAAAAATCGCCAATTCTTTAGTACCCACTCCACTCATTTCAAATGGCAAATTTTAACTTTTCCAAATTGCGTCGAACCCGAGATTTTAGGAAGGGGTGAAGGAGACCCTGCTGTATGGTCCGAAAGAGGGTAGGAGAGGTGATGGGAGAATGTAGGATGTTGGAGGGAGTGTGGATGTGGGGGAGGGTATGTGAGGTGATGGGAGAGTGGTGGAAGGTGGTTGAATGTTGGATGGAGGAGGGGTCGAGGAGGGTAGGGGAGGTGATGGGAGTTGATAGAACGAGGTGGGAGGTAGTTATTTGGTGTTCGTGGAGAGGTCTGTAGAGCCACGAAATTCCGAACGTTTGCCTCCATACCACGTCCACCATTTTTGGATTAGCAATGCTTAATGTGAATCAATGTTTTTTCCAGGAAATTGGAACTGGAAGTATATATCAGAATATGACTGACAAAATATGTGGGGTGTGGCGCAGAATACCGAGAGAATACAGAAAATTAATCCGAGAAGAAAAATTAGTGATATCGCTCATGTTTTCTGATAAAAGAAGCATCACAGGGCAGCTCCATAGATACAGGACGCTTTCGACGGAGATGTTTAGTGCTTTGATGACTGGAAATAAGGAAGGGATGGGTGGAACTGCTATATTATCAGTTTCCACGACGACACCATCAATACATATCGCTGCGGTATTCACCGGACTTTTTGACAGTGACGATGCGAATGATGCTCCGGTTTCGCTTTCGCTGTACGGTCCGGAAGAACAGCTGGTCATCAATGAAGTCATCCGGATAGATAAAGCATCGCCGGAACTCAATGTCATCGAAACAAGCTCCACGGTGAGCTCCAGCGACCTCCGATTGCTCTCCCGCAACAAACTCAAACTCGTCCTTAAATCAAAAAACAAAGAAATACACGGATTAGTCCGAGTCCGAGCTGTTTGCGAGACATTCCAAAGTCTCCTCACAAATTCAGACGAGAATCTCAAAAGTTCCGGCCTTGCATGGATTTTCGTCGACAAAAACGGAAAGCTCGATTACCATGTTAAAATCGACCGAGTCACCCGACCAGTCGTCATAGGATTAGGTAATAATAAATTAATCATAATGCATTAATTCTTTAAATTAGTTACAGAAAGAAAACTAGTTGAACTTGAAGACTTAAGCCCTGAATTGACAAGTAATGGATGGACTAATGGTACATTGGATCCGCTCTCGCCTAAATATCTTGAGATGTTTTACGCCGGAGATTTGGGAGTGAATGTCGCTACACAATCATCAGAATCGGTCATACGGGGGAGATTGACTGGCAAATATGTCGCTTCACCTGTCGATTCCAAGGCACCGTTGTTGCTTACAGACCAGGGTATGGAACATAACCATGATGGACTTGCTGCTCTTGCTTGGATACATGTGGATCTAGAATGTAACCTTCATTACGAAGTAGGATATTGTTTATTAATAAAAAAAGATAAATAATGTATTGTTTTGATTAGATTCAAGTCACCAGAGATGGCGAGTATTCGTTAAACTTGGCTCAAATGCCGATGGACATACCAGGCGCACCAGTCACCCGGAAACTACTGGAAGAAGGCGGAACTCATTTCGAAGGTTCTGCTTTGAACCTTTTACCTTCAGAGTTGTCAAGTTTGGCCAATGGAGTAGCTTTTCTTGAATTAAACAGTCGGACAACTGGGCAGCTTTTGTTGAGAGCACAATGGACTCAGGTAAATTTAGTGCAGCTGGGTAACTGGGCCAGTCTGCCCCTGATATTAGAAATCTAATCGACAATTTTAGATTGAAGTGCCTGAATCATGTCTGCCTCAAGTGTCCGATAATGAGCTGAACTTCAATTCGGACTCTCAAGGACCTCAGAATTATGCTCCAGGAGGACCTTGCTTCCATGGAGGACGTTTCCATGAAGATGGCTCGCAGTGGAGGTCACCCATGGATCGCTGTACCGTCTGCTATTGTTCATCTGGACGACTCAGCTGCGAACCGGTCGTCTGCCCTGAAATCAGCACCACATGCCCTTTGGTACAACCACCAGGACCAAACGAATGTTGCTCTCAGTGCCTCAGTATATCACAATTCATTCAGTATGATGATTTCTAATTTTTCATTTTAGACAAAACAACAGAAGAAAAAACCAAAGGTTGTTATATGGCCGGCCAATATTTTTCAGCAGGTAGTTCATGGCATCCGTATCTACCTCCCAATGGATTCGACAAATGTACCACATGCACATGCCATGTAAGTGCACAAAATTGGTTTTTAAAAATTTAAAATTTTTTCAGCCGGTTACGTTAAAAGTGAGCTGCCCGAGGAAACCATGCCCTCCATTGGCATGTGATGAAAGAGTCGCAATCAGGCCTGATAGGAAAGCTTGCTGCTCGGTTTGCCCTTCTTCCATCTTCGGACCATTATCAGAAGGTGTCAAAAATGGAGAAGAAGAACTACAACGAGCTGAAGAAGCCAGCGAGGCTGAAATGGTTGAAGAAATTCTATCACGAGGCGGTTGCAAATATCCAGTTGGAGGTCCTTACCACAACGGGCAAGAATGGCATCCTAAAATCTATTCCCATGGCGAAGTCAAATGTGTCAAATGCCGATGCAAGGTTTGAACAACCAAAAAATTTGTCCTTTTTCATTACCTTTTTCTAGGACGGAAAAGTCAGCTGCGATCGAAAAAGATGCACGAAATCATCCTGCAACGACGAATGCTGCGCTGCGCAATGTAAAAGAAGGCGACGAAACATTAGAAGACACCATTAGTTCTGAATGTTACCTTTAGCACATTGTTATTGTTTTTCTTTAAGTATTCTGAGCGTTTCGGCTCAAAAACTTGGTTGTGCTACATTAGGAAACCTCAGAAGGATCCATGTACCTGAACTAGCGCCATTAGATATTTAAATAAAAAATGTATATATTTTATTTATTGAGTCATATTCAGTATTCTTCTATTTTATACTGGCCATACTCTGTATTAAGTTACCCCTTTTGTGTTTTTTCATAAAGTTGTTCCTATTATTGTATAATTTACATTTTTTAGCTGCTTTTATGATCAATAAGACTGAATAAGTCTATAGTAAGATTTTTCCAAAGTCGAAATTATGTAGATTTCTATAAAAAGGTTCCGGGATCCTTAAACGACAGGGTAGTCTATCAAATTCTTTGTCTCCACCATGAAATAAAGAGGCTATTATTGTATATCAAATAATTGGTGCTGTTTGTAATTTTTTTAAGCATTTTTTTTTCTTCTTAGTTTTTAAGATAATGGTATTAATTTCTTTAACTTATAATTTTCATCGATTAATATCATACCTAGCGCATTCGCATAATTTGTATACGTAATTTTCTCTGTGATTTAATTTTTTTTTCTGGATTGTACTACTTTGTTAGTACAATATTAAATATAAGTGTATTATAGAACTAATATGAAAGAAAAAATGTACATCATTTGTAATTGTGTTTTTTTAACATAAAACAATACTGTAAATATAAATTTAAAATAAAAAATTAACTAACATTATTAAAAATTTTATTATTTTTCTAGGAGTGAGGCAAAGGGCATCTTAGCGTTTTTTAACTTGTTAGTACAATTTACGAAGGTTTTGGACGTTGGCTTTTCCAGATGGAAAATTGGCTGTTTTGATTGAATTTTGGTGTTTTTATGACAAAAAGATGGCATTCAAAAGTTGGTTTTAGAGTTTTAAGATAATAAATTGGATTTCCTTCACAGATTTTAGGGGTTTTAAACGAGAAATTGGCTGTCATTAGGGTTTTGGTATTTTTTTGACAAAACGATAGCATTTATAAGTTAATTTTGGAGTTATGACAATAAAATGGATTCCCTACACAAATTTTAGGTGTTTTTAGACGGAAATTTAGATTTCTTACAGAGATTTGAGGGGTTTTATACGGAAAATGAGCTATTTTATTAGTTTTTTGACCAAAATATGACATTTATCCGTCGATTTTGGAGTTTTAAGACAATAAAATTGATTTCCTACACAGATTTAGGGGTTTTCAGAATGAAAATTACTCCTGTTGAGTTTGTGGATGGAATTTTAATTGAATTTTGGTGCTTTTGGAATTACTGTAATTTTGAAGCATTTTTTGACATTTTTTATAATTTGTTTTTTGTTCAAATTATTGAAAATCAAGTCATAAGGTTGGTTCTTACGAAAAAAAATTACAAACCGGAAGCATCCCACGTCTGTTTTGGAATGCGGGTATATTTAGGCTGGAAGTTGAGTTAAGTTGGCATTCCTGAGCATCCCACCTCATCCCACTTCCAAGTACCCACAAACCCCCCTCCACCCCATCCTAGACTCCTAAGGCCAGTCCATATCGAGCAAAGCTGAATGAAATGTGCGCTCCCGATATACCCCCCTTGTTTTAAAATATCCCAGAATAAGGGCCCGCCTTAATTCATATTTTATCCAAATAAAATTTCATCCTCGAACCCGTGGGCCCTCTCAGTGTCTGTGTCCCAGCGGCCCCAGAGTGGATTAAACCCGAGGATTAACTAAAATAGGTACGTATGAAAATAACCATTTCGGTCTCCATACAAACGGCCACATTGGACCACACCATACATCTGCATAATCATTTCCATTTTCAAGCCAAATTCACCGCAATTTCCACCTTCACAATACACCAAATACATTTTACACATTCAAATATTTAATTTCCATAAAAATTATATAAGTTTAGCACTACAAAACCCATATATTTCAATAAAAATAATTAAAATATCAGCAAATATTTCTAAAATTAAATTCAAAAAGAGAAGAATAAAAAATTTTTCTTTAAACATCTATAAATTGTTTTGTTTTAAACCGATTTATATGAACAAGGTCTCATTTTGAAGCTTTTCATGTGCCTAATTTAAGTCACTAAATGGTAAAAATGGCTCAGATGATTCCTTTATTTTCAAAAATGGACTTAAAGTAAACCATGTGCAAATATTTTGACCCTGGCCTTGTTTTAAATGTTCATCTATGTTGAAATCTCATCTCCATAGCCCTTAACCCAACTACACAAGTCCAAAGAAATGTTTTCAAGATCGTCAGTTTTAATTTTTGAAAAACTCACAAAATTTGTTTAGGAAATGGAATTCAAAATGTGTTTTAGATTTGTTAGCCGCATCTTTTTCGTTTAAACTGTTTAACGACGCGTTCCGTTTGAGTTAAAAAGATTGTTTTTTCTTCCTTCTCTTCTTCATGTTTCGCTTTCTTTAAAAGGGATCTCCCTTTTAGTAATTTCATTGAGGAGTGTTCCTCGTGTGGGAGAACGGGTACTGCCCACGGTTTTCGACGGGTCCTTACACATGTTTCGCTTTCCGGCGAAAAAAGAGAAAAGAAAAAAATCTGATGGATTCTAAACGAGGGAATAAACCCTGGGATTGGGTCACCGTTCTAAAAATACGCGGGGGGGCCTCCCCTCTGACTCCTATGCTTATAAACAAATCGTGAAAACTTAAATGGAATTTGAATAAAAAGCGAAGATTGCCTCTATTGTGTTGCGTAATTAATGTGGACAATAAAATAGTTATCTTCCGCTGATATGAAAGCGTTTTTTTAGTTTAAAATGTTTAGACTTACAAAATCAACTTATTTCCTTTTTAGGGGTTTAGGCAAGACAATCAAGCCCTTCAGGTATTTCACAATGATATAACCAGAGCCCCTTTTATATCACCAATTTTATTGAATAAAATTAAATAAGCAACATAAAAAAATGAGTCCCGCGGCAGCAGGACTAAAGAGGTAGATTTCATTCAGATGGTTAGATCTAGAACTTTCTATAATTCGAAGAAAGAAAAAAATCATCTGTTTCCCGGTAAAAATTCAAAAATTTTCTTTTTTACCTTAATTCAACTCTATTGCACCCAGCTGATCCAAACCAACTTTAAATCTTTCTTAGCCATCCCCATAACATCACTTTTAAGTTTGAAAGCGATTGAATGAACGGTTTAGGAGATACCTAGTTTAGGCCCTAAGTAAAGTACCAAAACCGCTGGTCCGATTTCAGCCGTTAACGAACTCATAAATTCTATTAGTTTAAAAGCCCTAAATACCGAATTTCATGGTCGTCAAGTAAAAATTACTCAAGTTATCGTGCGAATATATATATATATACATATATATATATATATATATATAAACTTTTGAGATGAGGGTGGTTTTGGGGTCCAGGGGGTCTGAAATGAAAACCTATCACAAAAATTTTTGATTCTGAGACTACTGCCCCCATTGCAATAGGTAGATTTTCTGAAAGAAATCTACCTAAAAATTGACATAAAAAATGACAAATAAACATTAAAAATTTATTTAAAAGTGGCAGTACCAATCGGCAATCAGAAAACAAGCTCACAAAGGAAATTGTAATTTCTCAGCTACTTAAGGACAGATCAACTTGAAATTTGGTACAGCTCTTGTTTAATTTGATAAGGAAAAGCCCTGAAAATATCAAGTCGATAGGTGAAAAGGGAGCTGAGAAATTGCTGTCCTTTTTGAGTTTACCAACCCACATAGGTCTGCTAAAGGTGCACTTTTTGGTTTTATGATTTTATCTTGTTTAGGACCAATAGGTAGTTCTAAATCCAAGTTTTCATCTCCCCCCTCACTGTGCTTTATCCGCCATTTTGAAAAAACGTTCCCAAATCTGTACGTTTTACAGTTTTTGACCTCTAGCTTGAAAACTAAGGGTTCTAGCAACTTGACCACGAAGTACAAAATGAAAGAGTATTGAATTTTACGTCTATGGAGCTTTCAAAAGGTAAAATCGGTCAAGGCGTTCAGGAAATATCAATGGTCAAAGTTGACCTTTTACCTATTTGGGAAAATTTTCTCATTTTACCATGCATTCATTGCACTCGCGGAAAAACGGAAGGTCCAAGAATATCGAGATTAGTCTCTTTTTAAGATACCTAATAAGCTTAAATACCATTCTAAAAAGTTTTATTTGAGAAAAATCGGTCGAAATATCGTTGTTTTTTGACCAAAAGTAGGCGTTTTTAACTCCAATTAGTGAAAGAGTATCAAGTTGCTTAGGACCTAACTATCACTTAGGGCCCCAATCCATTTTGTGGCCATGTTTGACCTTTCGGAGACTTAATTGTTGTTTTTGTTGTATAAAATTTGCTTAGGCAAAACAATCAAGCCCTTTAGGTATTTCACTATGATATAACCAGAACCCCTTTATTTGAAAGCTATAACAAAAACATGGCACATTTCCAAGCATGTTTAAAATCTGTTGGAACATGTTTAGGCCTCGACCTTTTAAAATCGAGACAAATCTCTCCTGTATTTCAAAATAATCAATTTTCATTCCAAATTTAGCTTTATTACGTGGTTTTCGCACTGGAATTTCACAATTGCAAAAAACAAACGTCCTTCACCCATTTTTAATTAATGAAATGGGTATGCAACTGGTCCTAAAAATGTTAGGAATCTGAGATGAGTATTTTAAAATTAGAATTGAAAAGGTTCATTATGAAATACCTTGGGGGTTCTAAACTTTTCAAGTTCAATGATCCATAAAATCGGAACTTTTAAAAAGTTTCCTTTCCTAACTTTTTATCCGTAACGAAAGGGTCTTTAATCTAATCGCTTTAAGATAAACTTGATATTCAAGTAGGGTTATTCAAAGCCACCACCTGCTTTATAAATAACGTTCGTGCTCCCTAAAGTCATACTTTGGATTAGGATCGTGAATAAATTTGTTTTAATTCACGTGCAACAGGTCCCTTTAACCTGTTGAAGCTTTTATTTATAAGGGCTTCTTTTTGTCGAAAATGTGGTCTACCCTTTATAGGAGGTTGGAGGCCATGGAAATAAAAAATCCAAGTTTGCGTTTTTGGGGACAATCTAGGAGGGACAGATCCCATGCTTTAAGCATTTTTAAAGAACTTGACTTTTCCGCTCACATTTTAAGAATTTTGGGTAAATTTTTGGATTTTTAGATGGAAAATTAGCTATCCTTAGGGGTGTCTCTTGTTCTGGTTTTTTTTTATGGTTTTGTAATGGATCCTCAGGAATTTAGGATTTTTAAGACGAAACATTGGACTGGAAATATGAGGTTTTGAAAGAATTTCCCTTTTTTAAATGGGCTTTACTGTAAATTTTTGGGGTATTTCGAAGAAAAATTGGTATTTTTGCTTACTTTACTATTTTAGCGGATTTTTTTTATTTTTCAACGTATAGACTTGTAAAAATTCGTTTTCAGGTAATTTTTTAAGTTTTTGAAGTTTGCTATTTTAGGTTTTAGAAGAAAAAAATGCAAATTTTGCCCTTCTTGAAATGGAAAATTGGATTTAAAAAATGTGCTTATTTGTCCCCATTGATTTCCTCAAAAAATAGGATGGGCGAAACCCACACCATGCCACCTACGTTTTGGCTTCTTGGAAAATTGGTATTTGCTACTTGATATTTCGTGATTTGCTATAATTCATAAGAATTAAAGAAAAAATGATTGAAAATCTTCATTTTATAAACGGTCCATATCGGATAAAGCTTCCTGAAACGATAGCCTTTTTATGGTGCTCAACATAAATTCGAACTGAGGTCACCCAGCATCTCCCACAGAAAAATTTTTATGGTCACGGAAAGGGAATTGAAGGGAAGGGAAGATTTTGAGGAAGTTTCAGTTCTAAGTTGCTCCATTCTAAAAAGTTCGTAAAACTGGTGTAATTTCAACTTTTTTGTTTTAGGTAGATTTCTTTCAGAAAATCTACCTATTGCAATGGGGGCAGTAGTCTCAGATTCAAAAATTTTTGTGATAGGTTTTCATTTCAGACCCCCTGGACCCCCAAACCACCCTCAACTCAAAAGTTTATATATATATATATGTATGTATATATGTATATATGTATATATGTATATATTCGCACGATAACTTGAGTAATTTTTACTTGACCAGCATGAAATTCGGTATTTAGGGCTTTTAAACTAATAGAATTTATGAGTTCGTTAACGGCTGAAATCGGACCAGCGGTTTTGGTACTTTACTTAGGGCCTAACCTGCGAATCTCGCAAACCGTTCATCCAATCGCTTTAAAACTTAAAAGTAATGTTATGGGGATGGCTAAGAAAGATTTAAAGTTGGTTTGGATCAGCTGGGCGCAATAGATTTGAACCTAGGTAAAAAAGAAATTTTTTGAATTTTTACCGGGAAACAGATGATTTTTTTTTTTCTTCGAATTATAGAAAGTTCTAGATCTAAACATCTGAAAGAAATCTACCTCTTTAGTCCTGCTGCCGCGGGACTCATTTTTTTTGTTGCAATAAAATATAATAGAGTCGTAACGTTTGTTTAAAAAAAGACCTGAGACGTTGCCAAAAAGGTAAAAAATAAATTCTGATTCATCTCAGGGCGTGTAAAGCCCATAGAATTGAAATTAGGTTAAAAGCTTCCTATTCGCGAAGGGATGCGTGACTTTCGTGTCCATTTAAGTCTTCAAATATTTGTTTTATCGTGATTCTAATAGAAGATAGCATGTGTGAATCACGAGAGGAAGTTAGTGGGCGTTTTGATATTTGAATCGGAGACAGAAAAGAGAAAAAAATGTCGAGTCCAGCCGATTATGGAAGTGTTTTGTAATAGACTATTAACTCGCAGAAATCCCCTCAAACTGGCCATGGAGAAACGCACCAGATGGCTCGGACGAATCTAGGGCTTAATTGATAGGGTGGCCCACATCTTTAAACAATATCGTAAATGAAAGGATGTTTTTTCAATAATGGAATAGGAGAGAAGAAAAAAGGGACGGGAGGATGCAGGAGGCCGAGGCCGGTTTCGAGTCCCGGGGAACTGTGCTTCAGCCTTGGATGACTTTTTACTGTTACAACCCCGAAGACCATAAAAGGAGATTCATACACGCCTAAACTCTCCATTCTTAACCTTAGACAACCTCCGTCACAATTACGTCCGAGTCTGTCGAACACCAAGAACCTGGATCATCCAGATATGCGATCTATCATTTTCCCAGATTCATATCCCCAACTGCCTCCAGGACTCTAGGACCTAAAGTTTTCACACAATTTTTCAACATCATTTTTTTAAAAACTAAACAGAGAATTTTACCAACCTCTGAACATTTTTGAAAAATAAGCACTTTTTCATTTTCTCCTCTCAGCAAATATTAATAACGAACGCCATTAACTTTTTATTGAGAAATAAAAACAACGATTTTTCAAACGCAATAAATCGAACGGAAAAATGATGTTTCAGGTAAAAATACGGTATTGTACAGGTAGGACCGAAAAGTAGGACACGGTTTTGTGACAAAATAATTTTTTAGTTTTCATTTTAAAAGAACACATGGCGCTTATCTAAACATTGTAATGCTAAGCACTATATTTGTACTGAGGGGGATCCTGGAGGCTGGAATGCGACCGAGATAAGCCCTCCCTCTAATGTCAATAGACTTTTTCACCTCGAAATTCTGTAGTAAAATTAACCTTCCAAAAATATGACATGGTGGTCTGGGCACCAATGTCAGGCGTCTATATGTCACAAATCTGACTCAGGTGACCGATAGACTTGAAATTTTCAGAGCTTTTTCTCATAAAGAACTGTGCCAAGTTGCGAGTCTATTAGTCCACAAGATGCTAAGAAAATGTATTTCCTTTTTCATATAGAGGGGCATTCTCCAAAATAAAACCAGAGAATTTTTTTGCACAAATGATAGCTGATAAACGAGCGATTTCCGGTTTTAATTTTTTTCTTATAATCGGTCAAGAGTTTTTTCCTTGTGGCATAACAAAACGGAAAACGATAAATTTTTTTCATGAATGGTGAAAAGCTGATAAAAATCTCACTTTATCGCATTAGAAATTACCTATAAGGAAATGCTTATGAATAAACTATTTTAAAAGCCCTAAAAATTTCAAGTCAGCTGAGAAAACGCAGTTTAGGGACTCAAATTTCGTCTATTAATACCATCAAAGTTCCTTACATTCCCATTTTTGATGTCTTTAAACATCAAGAACTTCAAACTTGAAAAAATGTGTTTTAGGACGTGTTATTAGAGGATTTCGAGGTACTCGAGACCCCCTAGACACCAAACGATACCGGCCAGATGGCTGAAAAAACGTGATGTATTTTTAAAGCCCCTAACGACAACCGCTTGACCTCAATCAACCTTCAAAAGCACTTTTTTTTACATAATTTTTTAGTCAACACCTTTTTTTAACATAAAACAAAGGCTAAATATTTATAAAATGATACACCTAATCCCGGCTTTAATATAGCGTGACTCTCAGTATTAAACCCGTCTCGAATTTCAACAAGAGTTTTACTCACACCGTCACGGAACCTGAATAAATGATTAATGAAAAGTTCAATTCTACAACCTAAACACCGTTCGAAAATCTTTCCATATCTTTGGGGCCAATTGAAAATTTGGTTCCCAAAATAGTCAACAAAATACATCAAAATAAAATGAATACTACTTTAGGATCAACGGTTTTTTATGTGAATAAAAGTGACGTTTCCGGCCATGTGTCCCTTTAAAAACGTATTTTCTCACACAGCAATTGAATTTAATAGAAATGAGTACAACGAAAAATTTGTTTAACATTTTAGGACGGTTTATAAAAGGAAGGATTCATTTTCGTTTAGTGTTTTATGCGTAGGACACCCTTTATGAATTGAAAAGGGTCGAAATCTTAAATGTCGAGAAGGGGGAGTTGTAAATCAATGCCGGGAGGGGTCGAAAAAAAGTTTTTAGACGACAAAAAATTTTTTCTTGCGGTTTCGAAACCCCACAAACGCCCGCGACATCGAGCCATTTTTTGTAGTCCGACCCCGTTTTCTGTAATTAAACGTGGGTTTTTAAATAACCGAATTTCCGTGCGGCCACGCGAACTAAAAACGCCTACTAGACATTTTTTAAACTTATTACATATTTTTTTCTTCGAAAAGCACATAGGAGGAAGAAATAATATGAGTCATGTAAACTTTTTCGCGGTGACGGCACGCTCTTCGAAACGCGGGGGAATAAATAGCGTGATGACGTAAAGGGAATAATAATTTATTACTTACTCGTTGGGAAAGTAAAGTTTTATTATTTAAAACAAACTAGAGAGGCAATAATGGCTCCAACGATTTATCTAAAAGGTAGTTTATGATTAGGGGGAAGTTGGGGGTGTTAAGAGGAGGTTAGAATTGGTTTGGGGGAGGTTGGGGTGTTTGGGTGAAGTTGGGGTGTCTAGGGAAGGAGAGTTATCGGCATTTCAGTTAAAATTTAAGGAAATCGTGTACCTGAATAGAGTATTTGGGGTCATAATAGTCGAGGGGGATGGATTTTCAAATCACAACAATTTTTCCTGGGGTGATTTTCCCATCGTACTTGCCATGAAGAAGGTTACATAACCTATTCATTTGAGGTTAAAAAGAAATTTGATATTTTTTTCTTAAATTTTTGTTTCTATAGTTTCAGAAAAAATGAAATCGAGAGAATGGCTGCTGCTGGGACTCTACATAGGAACCGTAACATGTCAACAAAGCGATAAATTATCACAGAACGCTTGCATATTGAAACAAACATGTCACGAATGTATACAAACGCCCACGTGCGCATGGTGCTGGCAACCTGTAAGTCATGTTCACAAAATGTATTCTTTGTTTACAAAAATTTATTTCAGGATTTAAAAGAAGGCCAAAAAAGATGCTTTCAACCGAGTCAAAATACAGACATTCTGCAGTGTGCGGAAGAATATATTTGGAACCCAGACAACGAATATACGGTACTCAGAGCGGAAAAACTGACAAAAGTCAGCGAGTCTGGACATAGTCATAAAGAAACTTGGGAACAAGGGGGAAAAGGCCATGGGCATGGACACGGCCACGGGAGCGATATCGTTCAAATCGCTCCTCAAGAAGCTCATCTTAAACTTCGCATCAGTAAGTTTTATACATTAAAAAACAAAAAAAGAAACTATTTTTCTTCTAGATGAAGCATACAGAATATCAGTGACCTATTCGCAAGCAGTATCATACCCAGTCGATCTTTACTATCTTATGGATCTCTCAAAATCGATGGAGGACGATAAAGAAAAGCTCTCAGCTCTCGGCAACACTTTGGCAGAAAGTATGAAAAATATAACGTCCAACTTTAGGCTCGGGTTCGGCTCGTTTGTCGACAAAGTCGTCATGCCTTACGTCTCAACCATACCGAAAAAGTAAACCTTTCATTTTATCACAGATTTATACCAAAAACACACATTTTCATTTGTCTAATATATTTATAAAATTGATTGCGGACAGATTGGAACAGCCTTGTGAAAACTGTAAGGCCCCGTACGGTTTCCTAAACCACATGCCACTCAGTAGCGATACTGATTTGTTTTCCGTAAGTTTAGAGAACAAGAAAAAATTGTATAGAAAAAATATTATTTTCGGAGAAGGGAATTTTCTATTGTTCTCCGCTGTATATTTGTATCTCCTGCAACTTGGCTGTTGTAATTACTGCATCCTTTATTTTTTTATTTAGCTATCTATGTGTAAAAGTGTATTTTCATTCATTGATGGGCTAGCACCAAAGCTGTTGTGACATAAGCTTTTCGTCTATTTTTTGGCTCTACGGTTGAATGAGGTTGAATGAAAAGCATATCTTGAGCCTATCATGGTCAATAACATGTCAATTTTTTAACCTACTGTCACTGAGAAGGTTATCTACATGTAACCTCAAACCTGGTCCATACTTTGTTTTTGTAGTTTCGAAATTTTCAAATGAAAAAGGGCCTCAGAATAATTTTTTTGAGGGCCAATCCTCTAAATTTTCTAGAACTATGAGAAAAAGTTTGGACCAGTTTTGAGATGACTTTCTTCTTTGCAAGTCCCTCATTTCCATCCTTTTGACATTTTGTTAGGCTCAATGGTTTCATTTGCATCTGGATTTGGGTGTACGTTGGGATATTATGCATTTTATTCAAGAAAACGCGGTGTAAATTAAAGGCTTAAAAATTCTGCTACATGTGTCAATATCGTCTTGGCTTCATTTTGAAGGAAAACACACAAAAATAACACACTGTGTCCAACACAGCTTTTACACACAAAATTATGATTAATTATTTCTATATATTTCTCATGTAAATCTTACTGTGCAGTTTGAAAGAACCTTGCTATGGTTGTGAAGCCCCTTATGGCTACCAAAACATTATGTCACTAAGCACGGACACGGAAGAATTTGCTGTAAGTCTACGAAGAAAAGGAAGAAAAAGAAAGTGTGTAACCCTAACTCAGATCAGGACAGTTTCATGTCCTGGGGCGATTTCTCAAAAACAAAATTTCACAGCAAAAAGTGCATGACGCTTCTAACCTTTAATGTCGTAGCACTAACATTTTGGTACCGCACGTGTAGCTTGACTAATCAATTAATATTTCTTTATAAAAATATGAGATATTTAAAATTGGATTTGATGGAAACAGGGGCAAGTACAAAGCGCTGCAGTTTCTGGTAACCTTGATGCTCCAGAAGGAGGTTTTGACGCTATAATGCAAGCTGTCGTCTGCAGAGAAAAAATCGGATGGAGAGAAAAAGCCAGGAGACTTCTCGTATTTTCAACTGATGCTGGTTTCCATTATGCTGGAGATGGAAAAGTATTTTTGCTGTATAATGCATACTTTGTCTTTATTTTATATTTTAGCTTGGTGGAATCGTCAAACCAAACGATGGAAGCTGCCATTTAGACTCGAATGGATATTATTCTTATTCACAAGTTCAAGATTATCCTTCTGTTTCACAAGTAATGATAAAAATTTACTTATCTTTCTTTTAATGTTCTTTTCCAGATTAATCTTAAAGTCAAGCAGAATGCGATTAATGTCATATTTGCTGTAACCAGTGAGCAGATATCCGTTTATAACAGTCTTAGGCAACACATCGAAGGTTCTTCGGCAGGAATTTTGTCGAATGATTCTTCCAATGTGGTTGAACTTGTCAAAGAACAATATGATGTGAGTGTTTTAACATTTTGGGGTTGTTTCTGATGGTTTTTGTAGAAAATTTCGTCGTCAATTGAGATGAAAGATACGGCATCGAGTGCTGTAAAAGTGACGTATTTGTCGAGTTGTTTGGATCCGAATGGTCAGCTTCAGAAGACGAATAAATGCGATGGGCTTAAGGTCGATTCTGAAGTTACGTTTCAAGCGTTGATTGAAGTCAAGGCTTGTCCACCTAACAGAAAAGACTGGAATCAAACATTCACGATATATCCAGTCGGCATCAACGAATCGTTGACTGTACATCTAGAAATGCAATGTGATTGCCCTTGTGAGAATCCCGGAAGCGATGCATACAAAGAAAGGGCTGAAGAATGCTCTGGGTCTGGAACCTACAAATGCGGAATTTGTGAATGCGATGATTATCATTTTGGAAGAACTTGTGAATGTGATGCGAATTCAAGGCATTTAGATGAAAGCGGTATTGGATGCCGTCCGGATAACTCAACAACCGTCGACTGCAATGGAAGAGGATCATGTGTATGCGGGCAATGTCAATGCCACTCGCGTCCTAACCCTCAAGAAGTAACCTTAAAACTAAAAAAAGAACCTTTTCTATTTAAAATTGTAGGTGATATCAGGAGCGTATTGTGAATGTGATAATTTCTCATGTGATCGAGTGGACGGTCTTCTATGCTCCGGTCCTGAAAAGGGAACATGCGAGTGCGGCAAATGTAGATGCGAGAAAGGTTGGAGCGGACCGGACTGCTCATGCAGTACATCCGTCGATACCTGCAGGTCGCCCGGAAGTGGTGAAATCTGCTCCGGAAAAGGCGACTGCGTATGTGGAAAGTGTGTCTGCAAAGAAGATGAAGAAGGTCGCTACACCGGTAAATTCTGCGAAAAATGTCCCGTAAGTAAGCAATCTTAGAAGAAAAGAAAAAACTAAAAATTATGTTTAGACATGCCCGAGAAGATGTGAGGAGCTTAAAGAGTGCGTGCAGTGCCAAGTTTGGCATACGGGGCCATTGCAAGAAGAGGAATGTTTGGCCAATTGTACTTTTACTCCTGCCGTAGTCGAAAGTATTGAAGGTAAAATTTTGTCATCTTAAAACAGGCTACATCAATTCCAATCCTTTTTCAAAGTAGTGGTTGAGGATGAACTCCCATTACCTTCCATCACATCCCCTACCACCCTCAACCTTCCCCACCTTCAAACAAGTGTAAAAGTTTCAAATACGATTTTGTTTTAGTTGACGAAACTAAAGACGAAGCTCCATGCGTCTTTGTCGACGAAGACGATTGCCGATATACTTTCATCTATTCGTACGACGAAAAAGGAAAGCTGGTCGTGAAGGCGAAGAAAGAACGTGACTGCCCACCCGAAGTCTTTGTCTTGGGCATCGTCCTCGGAGTTATCGGTGCGATCGTCCTCATCGGCCTCGCCCTCCTCCTCCTCTGGAAACTCCTCACAACAATCCACGACCGACGCGAATTCGCCCGCTTCGAAAAAGAGCGAATGATGGCCAAATGGGACACCGTAGAAAACCCAATTTACAAACAAGCGACCTCCACCTTCAAAAACCCAACCTACGCCGGAAAATAGAATCTCAAGTCATCCCCCGTACTTAAAAATCTCGCACAAAACTCGTGCCTTTGTATCTAAACTGTACTTACGCCTCAACTACAACAAAAAAAAATTTGTACATAAAACTCTTATTTTTAAAAATTGTAGATACAATCCAAGGAATGTTTGCCTTAATGTACAGCTTTAATTAATAAAAAAAATTAATTACTGGCTCACTGCCATTTATTTAACTGATAGAATATATTTTAGAATTTTTATAGAATTTTACTAGTTTATAGTTTCGGAAATGCTTAAAAAGTCAGCCTTAAAAAAAAGACTGTGCCATAAAAATAGGCAAAGAAACATTGATTTTCTCATTCAAATTTTCTATAGTCTTCCCGAATATTTTTTAAGCATTTTACTCGAGTGCCTAATATGTAAATAACGCCTAGTTTTAATGTGAATACCTATTAATTTTTGTCAAGACTAATTTAGTTTAATTTTTTTCAAAAGAGAAAGTGTGGTTATAGTCAAATCTCTTTTTAGGTTATGTTTTTTTTTTAATTATTCATGAGTGTAGCAATAACTTTGGTGCTGATTGTTAAAATTTTTTTTAAATTATCGTTTAAAATTCTTTTAAAAACTGACTTATGTTTTCTCCATGTTCAATGTAAATATTATTTTCGTTATAATTTATGTATTTATTATAATAAAATTAACAAAAGTACGAGAAATTTTTTTTTAGTTAACTTACTCAATTCCTTAACCCTCAGACTTCATTTTTTGGCCTCAAAAAATTAAATAAAAAATTGAAAATTTACCTACATTTTTGTCACTCCTAGAGCACATTTTCTGATGATTTCAAAGAAAATTTTTACCTCACGCCTTAGGATTGAGTAAATATCAAAAAAATTAAGGTTTGGTCAATGATAAGATAAAAGCCAAACACTTATTATTAGTACGCAGACGGTTTCCAATGGAAACTCAATATCTAATATTTCTGTTCAGTTTTGTGAGTTTGAGTTTTCAAAATGAGTGTATTAAAAAAGAGACATGTCGAGAGTGTATCCGTCAAACTGGATGTTCCTGGTGCACCCAGCAGGTAAAATGTTTAAAACGAAAATTTTATTTTGATCCAATTTTAGAATGTCCAACGTAAATGTTTCGATTCAAAAATGGAAAATCAATGCGATAAAGGTTCAATTTATAGCCCAAAGAATGAATATGATGTTCTCAAGTCGTCCAATTTTGATGAAGACAGTGGGAAATTGAACCAATTGGAGCCAGAGGAGATTAGGATCAGACTTAGAAAAAGTATATGAGCAGTAAAAAAGCCCATTAAAAAATGCGGTGGCGCATTACAGCAGTGGGCATAACCTTCAACTTCATTTTTTCACTTTTAGATGATGCTTACAAAATTAAAATAAAATTTAAACAATACACAAATGTTCCTCTTGATCTTTACTATCTTATGGATATATCAAATTCGATGGAAGACGACAAAGACAAGCTTTCTGCCATCGGAAATACCCTGGTCGAAAGTATGAAAAATATCACGTCAGTTTTCAGACTCGGTTTTGGTACATTTGTGGACAAAGTGGTCATGCCTTATGTCTCCATAGTGCCAAAAAAGTGAGTTAATAGTTTTAAATTAAATAAATTATTAATATATTTAAGGTTGGAAGAGCCATGTAATAACTGTGCGGCACCGTACGGTTTTAGGAACCACATGCCTTTAAGTCATGACACTCATAAATTTTCTGTAAGTACTAATGTGGAAAGAAAATGGGAATAAAGAAACCTTTAACCTTTAAAATCCAAAGCCGAGTTGATAAATTTGCTATACCTAATGAGAAGGGAATTTTTCCAACTGTTCAACATATTTCAGGGAGAAGTCAATGAGGCGAAAATTTCTGGCAATTTGGATGACCCGGAAGGTGGTTTCGATGCGATTATGCAGTCCGTAGTCTGTAAAGAGCAAATTGGTTGGAATCAATTTAGCCGTAAAGTCCTCGTATTTGCTACTGACTCATTATTTCATTATGCAGGAGATGGAAAGGTATTTAAAGCCATTTTAGTTATAAAAATAACAAATTTTTGACAGCTTGGGGGTATAGTGAAGCCAAATGATTGCCAATGTCATCTAGACGAAAGGGGCTATTATAACTACACAATTATTCAAGATTACCCCACTTTATATGAAGTAAGTGCTAAGCATAAAATTTTATTTAAAAATGTTTATTTCAAAGCTAAACAATGTCATAAAAAATAATGCGATAAACGTCATTTTTGCTGCAACTGCTGACAGGAAAGATTTATATTACGAACTAAGCAAACATATTGAAGGATCTTTAGTTGGTGAACTGTCCAGCGACTCTTCCAACATTATCGAGCTAATAAATGAAGAATATCATGTAAGAATGTCATAAAATGTTGATATAAAGCAAATTGTTTTAGAAAATTGCATCGTCAGTAGTAATGAAAGAAACGTCGTCCAATAATGTTAAAGTCGAGTTTTATTCAAGATGTAAAAATAAAAATGGACCCTTAGAAGCGACGAATAGATGCGATGGGCTAAAAGGTTCCGAACTGGTCGAATTTGAGGTAAAATTATTTTATTTTAGAATTTTAATCTTAATTTGATTTTAAGGCTGAAATCAAAGTTTTGACTTGCCCAGAAAGCAAAGAAAAATGGAAAGAAGTTTTTCAAATATATCCTGTCGGTATAAATGAATCGGTAACAATAAATTTGGAGCTGATTTGCAACTGTCCGTGCGAACATGATCAAAATGAGGTATAATATTGTTATAAGCTTTAATTTATTCATTTTTGGAATAGGGCTTCAAACCGGATGCTGCAGAATGCAAGTTTCATGGAGCTTTGAAATGTGGGAAATGTGAATGTGAGGAAAATTATTTTGGAAATCGATGCGAGTGCGATTCAAGGGCTTTGAAACAGGACGACGAATTCTTCGCAGGCTGCAGACCTGATAATACGACGCTAATCAAATGCAGCAGTCGTGGAAGTTGCATATGCGGACAATGTTATTGTGATATAATGCCAAATGGAGATGAGGTTGGTCCAAACTGAAAGTTAGTTTTGGTTCATTTTCATTTTATAGCTTATTTATGGCCACTTTTGCGAATGTGATAATTTTTCGTGTGATCGTGTCAACTCTTTGCTCTGCTCTGGCCCAGGAAAAGGGACTTGCGACTGCGGTAAAGAAAATATAATTATTTTAATTACATTACCTCGTGAAACCATCACAACGTGGTCCGAAAGAATGATAACCTCTGTTCAACCTCCTCAACAAACTGATAACTGATAAGAAATAAAGCCCTCTGATTGGCTGTGCTTGGAGTTAACCTATGTCATGAACCAGACCCAATTTTGCTTATTGTAGGATATATGTATACTACTCTGTGTGTTTACAGGAGTTTGCAAATGTGAAGAAGGATGGAGTGGAAAAGACTGCTCGTGCAGTACATCGATAGATACATGTAGGGACAGCGGAGGCAACATATGCTCCGGAAGAGGCGAATGCGTCTGCGGAAAATGTTCATGCGAAGATTCTTATGTTGGGAAATTCTGCGAAAAGTCTGCAGTAAGGTTTTTCAGTCTTAAATGGATAATTTCATAACTCTTTTAAGTATGCGCAACAATATTGCACCAAACTTAAGGAATGCGTCGCATGCGAAGCTCAAAAAACGGAAGAAAATTGCGAAAATAATTGCATTATCGAACACAAAAGTAATTTCATCAACTCAACAATTGAAATCGTTCCATTAATTGAAGGTAAATCAAAAACATCATGAAATTGACCCTTACTCGCATTTTAGTCAATGAAACATTGGATGAACAACTGTGTACTTATTTCGAGGAAAATTGTCGAGTTTATTTTTCTTATTATTATGACAAAGATGAGGATATTTTCAAGTTGAAGTCGCAGAAAGAAAAAGACTGTCCACAAAATGCACCATTTTATGGTAAATTGATGGTGTAAGCAGAATTTGAGTGTGCTGAAATCCGCTGTTTTAGCTGGAATCATCATTCTTCCTGCAATATTTGTCTTTATTGCTGGATTAGGATTTATTGGAATATGGAAATTGGCAACACATATTGCAGACAAAAGGGAATGGGAACGTTTTAATACAGAAAGCGAGCTATACAGAAGCAAATTAGAGGAGGTAGTCAAAATTTGAACTTTCACCAATGAAATTACTGATTTTTTTATAGAACCAAAACCCACTCTATCGAAAGCCTACATCTCACTACAACAACCCACTTTATGAGCGAAAATATGACTGAAGGAACGAAACAAAAATTTTTATAATTTATATATTTAAGGTCCCAAAAAATATAAGAGTTTTTAAACAAATTTTCTTCTTTATTTCACTGTTTGAAAGCTCTTAGAAGATAGAAAAAATAATTTTTTGCAGGTCTAAAGTTGCAAAGTTCACGATTTAACACTTTTTGACTGATTTCCATAGTTTTTGAACTGTTCAAATGCATTGTATCTGTACCAGTCAGGTTAATAACAAAGTAACTCAACAAGGTTAAAAAAATTTATTTTAAAATTTAATTTTTTATAAACCTAAAAAAGACTAGATTTAAACAATTTAAACTTAAATTGGGTCGAAGAGTTCACTTTCATAAATTTTTAGTTGATGGATAAAACCAATGTTAGGTTTAATACAAGGCCTTAGTTTTTTGAGAATATCATAAGCTGTGTCGTAATCACACTGTTTTTCATTCATGATGTAAGCGATGACGATAGCAGCACTT
Source organism: Orius laevigatus (assembly GCA_018703685.1). Classification (NCBI taxonomy): domain Eukaryota; kingdom Metazoa; phylum Arthropoda; class Insecta; order Hemiptera; family Anthocoridae; genus Orius; species Orius laevigatus. Next base: position 349,178 of record JAGWEN010000045.1, read on the forward strand.
CGAGAAACACCGGCATTGCAATGGACATAAATTCGACCACCTTCTTCACGGACGGCCTCAATCAATTCAAAACATGGGTCGAGACATTTTTTCAAATTCGATTCGGGCAAATCTAAAATTTGAATATGCCTGTAGACAATGTTTGGAAAATGAGGTGGATCGATTCCAAGGCTCAAGACATGGGAGATGTCGCTTTTTTGTAATTGGGTTAGATCTAATGCGACATCTTGAGATCCCATGCATAACCAAGGGAAGACATGAGCGACTTCCAAATCTGGCTTTTCATCAACCACAAAGCCTGGAGATCTTTCTTCTGTTTGTAATATCGTTGTTTTTCCATTCTGGTTTTCTTCAAGATACTTGACACCACCTGCAGTCGTCACTGTTGTCATGGTGTGGCTTAATGAAGCCTTTTTTTGCTTCAAACTTTCCAAAAAGCTCATGATATGTTGAGGTCACTTTCGTTGTAGTCGACTTTTAAGAGATATAAACCATAACCTGGCCAAACAACGACTCTATCATTCCACGACTCAGGATCTGGATTTTCAAGCATATAAGTTATATCTGGTATATTTATTCTTCCTAAGGCAACAGCATTCAATGCTCCAATCATTCGTCTTATCTAAAACATGAGATAATACAGGGTGGCTGAAAATCAAAACAATACCTGCTTGTACAAAAAAGATTTTCCAGAAAAAGTTATATCGTAGAAATCATAATAATTTGATTCTTGACAATCTAAAAGTGGACGGCCTGGCTTTATTTCGATGCTTTCGACATGGCGGTTAAAATCGTAATCAGGTTTCGAATGCGATTTATGCGAGAACGTTTTAAAATTGTGCCGCCCAAGAAAACATTTGGAAGCTTCTTTAAATTTTTCTAAATCCCACGATGTTTCACTGGAAGCAAAATTTAAGTGAAATTTTATAAAAAGAATATTTACCGAATAAAATGGCAACGATCTTTCTCCAATATTGGTATCGGAAGGACGTTCCTTATGACGGGGAAATTTTCGAGAACTTCAGGTTTGGCCACAGCGAAGCGATACAAATATGTTTTCTTGACTGCGGAATAGCGAGCGCTAAAATCCTCTGGAACTTTCCTTACAGATAATATTCTACGAAACAAATTGTCACATTGTAATCATCGTCATAACCTCCACAATAGAATGTATTCAAGACAAAATTTGAGCGTAAATGAACCAAGTAATTTTTGTACCCCCAATCCCCATATATAGTAGTAATGTGTCACTTATTACCTAACGTCAATGTCGTGTTTAGTAAAATATGAATTTAAGCTCGATATAATTCGATGGACCGGTGCATCTGGATTTTTATACTCGAGATCCACGTGAGCTGCGGAGCATAAAGCATGGACACCTTGATCTGTCCTAAAATTTAAAAACTCCAATAAAATTTTAGTTTCGGTAAATCTCTCACCTGCTAGATGGATAAATTTTCGGTATATTCAATGGTTTGTGCTTGGTGTTTAAAAATGCATCTTCAAGAGCACCTTGAACTGTAGGAACCAGAACAGGGACACCTTTATCATATTGCTTTTGAAATCCCCTTGAATCAAAATAAAATCATTTATATTTTAAGAAATAGATAAAACATACCTAAATCGAGTACCAATGTAAGAAAATTGTAATAAATATCTCATGACATCTCCAAAAAGTCGTAAGTTGAAGTTGATATCGCTTATCAAGCATGAGTTACTGCACAGGTTATCAATTAGAGAAGCCTGCTTGTTACCTCTTAAAGAAAAGTGCTGCTAACTTAACCCTACTTATCTTCCCTCTCCATGAATAGGTCCAATTTTTTACCAAAACTTGTTATTATGAAGATTTTTAATGGTTTTTTAATCAAACTTTTATAATTTGATGATTTTTGTTGGGCAACAAAAGGTGGCCCTTCCACATTTTTGTTTAAAAAATCTTTGAGAGCACAAGTGGTTGTGGTAGGTACTCATCGTTGGAATTGAGGGACCCAATGGGGCTACCTAAATAAAATCTAGGTTCTATTCAAAATCTACTTCAATCACGAAAAAAAAATTTTTATTGAGCACATAAGCAAACACACGACGTTAAGAATTAAACATGGTCTTTCTAAAATAAGAATTAATTAGTGAGAACCTGTAAATTAATCCAAGAATGTAATTTTGTGACTGAGGGAATTCGCTTCGTAAACTTTATCTTTTTTCAATTTCCTGTCTTTTATGTCTTTTTCTTTATCCTTTCTTGTATTCTCTTCTTCGCCTTCGATGTGATCATGTGTACGGAACAAGAAGAAATAAAAAATTTCGAAGAAACTCAAAAGGCTCGCTCCGACGAACAGTCCGGCAGCACCTCCCATCGAGACTGCAATTTTAAAATTATTTTTAAGCTTTTGTTGAGGTGGTAAAGGTTCGAAAGTGGATGGTTCATAGAGAGGGATGGGATGTTCAATTTCCATGACTATTTACCAACTAAATCCAGGCGACTTCTGAGGATGTTTCGTTTAAACCTTTGCGTTGGAAATCTCTCGAATGAAATGTGTAGAGATGTAAAGTTTTCTTCCAAGCTATAGAATTTTTTTTAATTTAATTTTTTTACCGGTTTTACAGAACTCTTCCTTACTATTCGCTTATGACAGTAAGCGTGTTGATTTCAATTTCGTTACAACCAGGCAAACAATCGCATCCGAGTCCTTCCTTCTGCCAGGAAGCCTTTTGAACCATAAGATCCGAATAGTGCTCGTTGAGACAAAGAAGTCCTTTCAAGTCACATCGTTCGCCAGGAGCTTAAAAAGATTGTATGACGATATTATGAACCGATTTTAGGTTGCAATCCAGTCTCAGATGACTAATTGCCAAGCTATAGCTCTGGCTATAGCTTTCTCTACAGCTCTAGCCGCAGCCCTAGCTGTATAGGTTTACGAGGAAATGAAAAGCAATATTATTTACTTGATTTTGGCATTAGGTGAGATGTGCAATTGCAAATTTCAAGTTGACGCAACCGTCTGCAGTCTGCGATGCAAGCAGGATACGAATAAACATCGGAAGTCCCCAGGTAGTTTTCGTCTCCAAAGCGACATTTACGCTGTTCCACTGTAAGGTCTCTTAACCCAGGAGGATTTTCTGTATCGACAACGGTGATGCTGTAAATTTTCTCGGTATTCATCGGAAGTGAAATCACATCGTTGTCGATCGCGTTTAAAAAAGGAACGTCGTTTTCCGAATGCAAATAAATTTTAGCCAACCCGTTTAATTTGATTGAAATCCTCGGTAGGCCAGTTTTTCGATTCGTGTCCGTATTTATGGCGTCGTCTATCCGCCTTTCGAATTTTTGGTTAAAAGAAAAACATGTTCCGAGCTCCGTTTCCAAAGGCATAAAATGCTTACAGCAGTCAATTTTTTTATCCATCCAATAGCAAGAATGAAATAATTCTTCACAAGTAGACCTCACCTAAAAAAAAAATTTATAGCTTGGGAATTTATATTTCAAATACATACCTGATTAGCTAAAAACGTCAAATTCTGAGAAGGGCATTCTAAATCACCGGAAAAACAGAAATCTTTCATGTAGTACCCCATTCCTTTGAAATATGCTATTTCTTTTAAAACTTCTTCTAGGTCGCAGCTATGATCTTCCCCGAATATTCTGAAAATGAAAATGAAACAAGAGGCAAATGGACCAAAATTACTCCAGTGCTGATTTCAAGACCCTTTCCATGTTGTCATCCTCGCAGACCGAAACAGAAGGAAAACTCGTATTCTCATTCAAATAATTCGTCTCTACCATAAAACTCACGGCTTTATTTTGAAAAGAATCCCAAGAAGCGTGGACCAAAAACGCAGAACCGATCCACGAAGAAAGACACAAAACAGCCCAAAGAATCCTAAAAAATAGTTTACGACTATTTCATACATAGACTTACCTTTCAATCAAATGCTGCCCAGGCTGAGCGACAAAACGAAAACCGTGTAAACTCGTATTTGTAAAATAATTTCTCAAGATTGACCTCAACGAAGCCATTTTTCGGTATAACTGAATCACGAAAGTCGTTTTTATCCATTACAATTTACATGACACCTGATGCTATCTGCACTAAATCATGAAAAAATAATTATATAATTATACTCTTTTATAAAATGACAAATTAGGTTTTCGCAACGAATTCGTGTCATTACATCTCCACAAGCACACAATTCTCTCCCACCCCACATCCCCCACCTATCCCATCCTCCCATTACCTCGCCCACCACCTCCTTCCGCGCTCTAATCACCTCCCAACTCAAACTTATCCTCTTCCACACCCTTACCTCCTCTTTACCTTCCCACTCACTCATCACCTCCCCTACCATCCCCACCCAACTTCCCTTTGTGCTCCAAAAAGCTCAAGATTTGATACTTCTAAAACTAATTTGTCCATCGATCTGAATGGCTTAATTCGTTTTTAAATTGTCTAAAGCAAACTCCATTACCCTAGTTCTATTCTGATAAACAACCACTTGTTTTTCAAACAAAATTTGTTATTTACGTACCTCCCTCTTTATATTTTTGCTTAAAATCTTTTGCCTCGGCTTCATGGAAAGAAAAAACATACTGAGGCGTCCTGCATTACTCATTTTGTGCTATCTTCTCGGTGTCATCCCTTGCAATTTCAACTTCAGAGTAACTTCTCGATCTTATCTCCTCTCATTAGTAACCATCGTATCTTTTTTCCTAATAACCTTCTATTGTAATTTTAAATATTTCACGTATTCGATAAAAACATGGGACTTCGTCAACCAAATATCCCTCCCTTTTTCGAGAATTCTTCAATTACTACCTGTACTTGCGCATTTGTACATTCTGATCGTGAAAAAACGTGAATATTTAAAATTCATCAAGATTTTGTCCAATATGAATAATAAAACTTACAGTTCGTCATTTTCTTTGATAAATTTGGTTGTAGTAACTATACTAATGGAAGGATTTGCTATTTATAAAAAAGATTTTTTTTATATAATAACGAATTTTTTTAACGTTTTGCTTTTGGTTTCGAATCATTCGACGGTTTACCTTTTTTGCTTTTACCTTGAGCATTTAAACGAAGTTCTTAGGAAGATAAGAAAAAGTCAAATATGTTTGGGTTCGAAAATTCATAAAGTGGCGAAGCTGATTCGATTCACGGTTAAAGTCAACCAACTATTTTCCATGCAACTTTTATGCGAGTTCGGGTTCGTTTTCTTTACTATAGTTCGAGGAGGATATAGCACTTACATATATTTTGTAACAAATATTATAGTCCCATCCGTTGTTTCTCTCGCGTTTGTCGTTTATTCCGTTTTGATCGTTTGTGTAGTATCGAGAACTTGCCAGCTCGCGATGAATGAGGTAAACTAAACCGTTTATACAGTTCGTGCCATATAAAGCTCTTTGGCATACTTAAGAGTGTACTAAAGGCACCGGTTTTAGTATTCTCCGATTATCTCCGGTTCTACTCAAAATTTTTTAACAATTATTTTTTTAAATTTCGTTGATTTTTAAATACCGAACTACTAATGTGCTCCAAAAAAATATTTTTCCATATTTTTGATTTTATTTCTTGTATAAATTAAAAAAAATCAAATTCGACTCCATTAGGAGTATCTTCAAAAAATATTAGAAAAAACGAGACCAAAAAATCGAAAATCGGTTCGTTAGTTCGGGAGCAAATCGGAGAATAAGATTATTCTATTTTTTCTCCTAGCGAAATATTTTTTAGGAGCAAGCTAGTTGATCGCCATTTAATTTAAAAAAATAAAAAAATTTTCACTAAAAAATTTTGAGTACAACCGGAGATACAGGTTCGGAGATAGCTAAAACCGGGGGCCTTTAGTACACTCTTAAGAGGAATAATTGTTTATTTTTAGATAGAAAAGTTTAATTATGATCTTTTCAAATTAATATATCATCGAAATCGCATGGATGTAAGGATTCTGTTGAATTTTTTGTTTTATAAAATAATGTTTCAGGATTCGATCGTCCTATATGTGAAGATGAAGCCAAAGTATGTTCTTTCAGCATGTGGATTCTTCGAACTTGGCCATCCTCTTGTGACCTCAGTAAGAATGGCGTGTATATGTCTACATGGACAATTATTTTAACTTTCTCAATTTTTTTTTTTCTTTTAGATAGTTGCTGCTACTACGACATTTCTAGTAATTCTAATTCAATTTATGTCATAATTTTGGTTATAAAATAAATTTTTAAAATAAGAAACGTTACCTATACCTATCGATCATTTCGAGACGTCCTCTAGCTGATGATTTCATAGTGACATCTTTAGTTGAAATAGGAAAGAAAGAGAGCGGTAACACCTTTATTGGATACATTGCAGAATTCCTACTTGGTATGAGTGCTTTTTTATTCTATCTTACAAATTTCCATGGTATTTATCTGCTGTGAGTAGTACCTATACTTTTCTTTCTCAAGCTCCCGCTTGGGGCATTATAAGAGCCCCATTGCCTCACCCTCCTGGGAAAGGAGTGGCATACAATAGTAGTTTGGGCACTTAATAAATTTTGAACTCAAAAGTCTTTGCACCATCAGGTTCATGAAACCTCCTTGACAATGCCTTCATAGTCCTAAATTCTATAACTTATTCTTCCATCGATTAGAATGGCTTGATTCATTTTCAAATTGTCTAAAGCAAACTCCATTAGCATGCTTCTATTCTGACAAATAACCACTTGTTTTTCAAACAAATTTTGTTATTTACGTACCTCCCTCTTTATATTTTTGCTTAAAATCTTTTGTTTCGGCTTCATGGAAAGAGAAAACATACTGAGGCGTCCTGCATTACTCATTTTGTGCTATCTTCTCGGCATCATCCCTTGCAATTTCAACTTCAGAGTTACTTCTCGATCTTATCTCCTCTCTTTATTAACCATCTTATCTTTTTTCCTAATAACAGTTTATTGTAATTTTAAATACTTCCTAAATTCGATCAAAACATGGGACTTCGTCAACCAAATCACCCTCCCGTTTTCAAGAGTTCTTCAATCACTACCTGTACTCGCACATATTTACATTTTGATCGTGAAAAAACGTGATTATTTAAAGTTCATGAAGGTTTTGTCCATTATGAATAATAAAACTTATAGTTCGCCATTTTCGTTAGTAAGTACGGTTTTGGTAGCTTCACTAATGGAAGGATTGGCTATTTACAGACGTGACTCGTTTTACATAATTGCTAATTTTTTTAACGTTTTGGTTTTGATTTCGAATCATTTCGCCGTTTTTCTTTTTTGCTTTTACCTTGAGCATTTAAACGAAGTTCTTAGAAAGATAAGAAAAAGTCAAAAATGTTTGAATTCGAAAATTTACACAGTGGCGAAACTAATACGATTCACGATTAAAGTCAACAGACTCTTTTCCATGCAACTTTTATGGGTGTTCGCGTTCGTTTTCTTTACCATAGTTCGTGGAGGATATAGCGTTTACATATTTTATTTATTGAATAAAAAAGCCGGACTAATTGCTTCTATCGCTTTTGTCGTTTATGCCATTTTGATTGCTTGTTTAGTAACGATGATTTGCCATCTAGCGACGAATGAGGTAAACATGTTATACAGCTTGAAGCAACTATTTGTTTTTAGGTAGAAAAGTTTAATTACGATCTTTTCAAATTAATTTACCACCATGAACGTATCTCTTCTGATGTAAGAAGGATTCGGTGGAATTTCTTTTGTTTCATAAGTGAAGTTACAGGATTTGATTGTCCTATATGTCAAGATGAAGCCAAAGTATGTACTTTCAGCATGTGGATTCTTCGAACTTGGCCATCCACTTTTGACCTCGGTAAGGAATGAGATTGTCTAAATGGAAGAATGGAAGGAAAAGCTTCTTAAGAGCTTACTTTTTTGTTTAGTGGCACTTACATTTTTCCGTTCTTTTTTTTTTTTTAGATAGTTGCTGCAAGTACGACTTATCTAGTAATTCTAATTCAATTTGTGTCTTAATTTTCTTTTTAAAAATAAATTTTTGGAAAACGTCATTTTGATTATTTGGGAACATCCACTACTATAGAGATCATTGATGGCTGAAATAGGAAAGGAACTTGAGAATACATATAAAGAAATTAATTTCTTCAGAGTGCTTTTTGATTTACTATACAATTTGCCACTATTTCGGAGATTATTAACTACTGCAAGAAGATGCCTGGGCGGTATCCGTTCCTGGTGACCGTCATGTTCCTTCCGTAAGCGGGAACGGTTGGTCTAACGACCGGCAGGCTTTTTGGTTTTTCATCCTCTTTTATCAAGTCCTCTTCTTCCTCCTCTTCGTTCGAAACTTCGTCTTTCGAACGGAACAAGAAGAAATAAAAAATTTCGACAAAACTCAAAAGACTTGCTCCCACAAAAAGTCCGGCAGCGCCACCCATCGAGACGACCAAATCGAGACGGCTTCTGACAACATTACGCTTGAATCGTTCCGTCGGAAATCTGTAGAATGCGACTTCCAGAGATGACAAGTTGGCATCAATGCTAAAATGACTTTTTCAGATGGCATTCTACTTGGATAACTTACTAGTCGCTGGCTACTGTTATAGTGTTGATTTCTGGTTCATTACAGCCAGGATAGCAGTCGCAAACAAGCCCTTCTTTTTTACCCCATGATGTCTTTTGGACGGAAAGATTGGCATAGTTGTTGCTTAAGCAAAGAAGGCCTTCCATACCACATCGTTCTTCAGGACCTTAAGATCTTAAAGTTAGGCATGATTTCATTGACGATTTTACTTGATTTCGGCATAAGATGAGAAGTACAGTTACACTGCTTTAGCTGTTGCTCTCTTCTGCAGTCGACCACACACGCGCTGTACGAATACACTTCAGAAGACTGGAAAAAAATTAGTCTAAAAACGTTTAAAATCGTACTTTCAGATAGTTTTCATCGCCAAAACGACATTTCCTTTGATGCACCGTCAACTCTCGAACTCCAGTCGGATTCTCTGTATCGATGATCGTAATGCTATAATTTTTGACCATATTCATCACCGGGACTATCGTGTCGGTTGTCATCGTATTATAAAAAGGGACGTCGTTTTCCGAATGCAAATAAATCTTGACGGCCCCTTTTAAGTTGACGACGACTTTGGGGAGGCCGGTTTTTCGATTCGTGTCCGTATTTATTGCATCGGGATCGTTCTTTTTAAAAAGTCGCCTTCATTTAAAAGTAGTAAATTATGTTAAAAACAAATTTTACCTTTCGAATCTTTGATTAAATGAATAACATATTCCGAGTTCGGTGTCCAAAGGCATGAAATGTTTGCAGCAATCTATCTTTTTATCCATCCAATAACAAGAATCGAATAATTCATCGCACTTGGACCTCACCTGAAGTTGAATTTTATTTTAGAATGGTTTTATACAAACTACTTTATAAGCTAGTGATGAATAATTCTTAGCTGGACACTCGATGTCTCCGGAAAAGCAAAATTCTTTTATGTAATAAGCGTTTCCTTTGAAGAATGAGATTTCTTTCAAGACTTCATCCAAGTTGCAGTCATGGTCGTTTCCAAATATCCTGAAAGATTTTTTTATTTTGTTCTATATACTTTGACGTACTCTGCAGCAGCATCGTAGACACGAACCATGTTGTCATCTTCGCAGACTGTTATTGCCGGAAAGCTTGTATTTTCTTGCAAATAGGTCGTCTCGACCATAAAGCTGACAGCGTGGTTTTGAAAAGCGTCCCACGACGCTTGGATCAAAATGGCAGACCCGATCCAAGAAAGGAGACAAAGTACGGCCCACAAAACTCTAAACCCAAAATGTCATCCTACTCATAATTTGGCATACCTTTCAGTCCAATGGCGCCCAGGCTGCGCCACGAAGCGAAACCCATGCAAACTTGTGTTTGTAAAGTAATTCCTTATGACATTCAAAATCGCCATTTTGAGTTCAAAAACTGGATCACGAATGAGCCCTCTCAGTAAAAAACCAATATTGCAATAAAATATTCATAAAGGCATTCACATATCCTGATGCTATCTTCGGTCTAGATGCATGAAAAGAGTCCATTCCAAGGCTTATTAATTATTTATAAAATCCAGATTTGAACTTGAGATGGGTTCGAGGGAACAATATCGTCATAAACAGAAGTATCGGTTTACATATACGCCGCCGCTTATCATACTTTCACCCATTGTACACGGTTTACCACACGCGTTGTACAGGGTTACCCATGGGAACCTTGAACCATTGAACCAAGCAGCACAAAGTCACAGCTCTTCTTTTGAAAACTGATCCAACTGAACATATGATGGATCTGAGTTCAGTCGAACAAAAAGTTTGAAAAATCAAGGCCCGAAGTGAGTGTTGCAGATTGTTTCGTTTCGGTTGACGTCCTACCCTTGTAGGATCTCACAACTTTTTTCCCCTTCCAAATCATCGAGCCATTTCCTTTTAATTTTTTTCACACCCTCAGGTACGGAAGTCGATTAAAAGCAACTTTTGGACATAACTAATTTACAACATGTAGAGTCGATAAAAACAGCAACGCTAGTGCAAACCGTTACCATGGTAACTTTCCTAAGAAAAGGGAAGCTGCACTAAAATTGGAGAGTTTTCCACATTTTTCGTGGACAAATCTGGACCGATCTTTACCAAAATTTCACCAAATACTCTTTATTATCTTCCCTTTGAAATGACAAGGCAGTTTTTTAAAATTCGCTTTTATTTAAGGAGTTCCTCCCTGTTTACTTCCATATTAAGAGAAATGAGTTGTGCTTCATATAAAAACTATGATGTAATCCAAATTAATATATAAAAGGATAAAAGAATTTCAATTAATAAAATAATATGTTATTAAAAGAGAGATTCTTTTTTAGCTCGAGTGGGATCGAAGTGGGCGACTTACCTCACCATAGAAGGTCCGCCTGTGCTTCATTCCCAAGAAACGAGCGTGTTAATATCATCAAATTCGCGTAGGATGAAATTCCCTATTTTAATTTTCAAGTTTAACTTTTCGGAAGAAGACTTCAGGTACTTTGGGACGTGATTTACAAGTTTGCACACGTGGCGGGCAGATGACGCTTCCCTTTACGCCCTCTTCTTTTATGCCCTTAGGTTATGTACACTGTCGAACGGTGATTTCGAGTTTTATTTTATCCTCCGACACCCATCCATCCGCCCCGTTTACAGTCTTCTCCCTTCCAGAACATAATTCTCGGGCGATTGAACAAAGACCTTTTTTACAACCCCGTTGCAGCTTTCATGTCTCAAAAGTTTTATTGGACTTAAATTATAATATTTAAAAAAAAAGCTTTAAAAAATCTCCTTTAAAAAAATCATAAAATAGAAAACTTCTGAAAGGGTTATCCGATTGATTTTTTACGATCTTAAATGCTCCTTTTCAAGTAATTACCTATCACGATCTCTTTTCAATAAAAAAAAAAACCTTTTATCCTATTAATTTTATTTCCGAAACTTAAGTTAAAATGTGGTATGGAGGAGGAATTTCATAACTCAAACTTTCTCAAAAATTTTGAGCTCTAGTGTCTTCTCCGCTAGTCATCAGTCCCCCTCCACTCTCTCAGCAACTCCCTTACCCCCCTCGACCCTTCTACACATTCCACCCCCTCCACCAGCTCTCTCATCACCTCCCCTACCTTCCTCAACCCACCTCCTACCGGTTCGATTTAGATGGTTTGGAAACGGGTTTTCCAAAAAGGGCAGCAGTTTCGACAACTTTTGATTTTTCTACTTGGCTTCTTAATAGAAAAATCGGGATGTTAACTCACTTATTAGATTTTGGACAAATTAAATACAAAACCGCAACATCGGTCTGCGATGTTGGTTAGCCTAATCGCGTATCTCGTAGTGGGGGCTTCGTAGGAAGAAGAAAGGCCGAAGGGGGTTTCGCCTTTCAGTCGCTGAGTGGCTTTAGACTGGCGAGGATGATAGTGTAATGAACAACCCCCCTCCCGCCTCCTCCACCGGCATATTCACGCGTGCTTTCCGTCCTTAGTAAAAAATTTATAAAACCAAAAAAAATTTTTAGTGTTCAGTGCATAAATCGAAAGGGTCAAAATGACCCGTTTACATACGGTCGTCATCCTTCTTCTCCTATCGACCAATCAAATTTTGGGATTCAACATCGATTTGAAAAACTTCATCAAATACGATGGACCTCCTCGTTCAATGTTCGGATTCAGCGTCGCCGCATATTCCGACGGTGCTGAAAAATGGTGAGAATTTTTTTTTGTCCCAAAATTAGGTTTTTTGAAATTTGACACCCATTTTCAAAATAAAATTTTTGAAGGCAAACGAATCCTCCTTATAGCGCAAAATGAATAAAAAACGAACTTTTTGATATTAGGAGGTCAAATTCGAACCAAAGACCTTCATGACTGCAGACTCTTGAACGCCAAACTCATATCCTTTTAAGTCCATAATGCAACCGCGATATCCCCCTCCTTGTAATTAAATCCACCCACCACAGGATCCGTCGTGTTATCTTGAAAATTTGACCTTGCATTCGCCGATGCAATTTATCCATATTAGCATACATTATCGCACTAATTTTATTTTAGCTTCTGTTTCATAGCCCGCCCTTCAATTTTACGACTTTTTTACTATTTAAAAAAAGGAAAATCACAAAAATTTATCTTTTTTATGGCATCTTGTCTGCTTCGCTACATAAAAACTGTTAGAACCGAAAAATTCTGTGAATCCATTAAAAAATAAAATGTTTGTATATCATTTTCGCACGAGGCATACCGAGTGCAAAATCTGACCAATCCTTGTGCGTATTGGAAATTTATCGCACTGGTGTGGATATCATGATCATATCGGTACTTTTTTACGAAAGGATTAATGAGCCAGAAAAAATTCATTATAATCATTTTGAACTTGTTTCTTTTATAATTAGCGCTTTTGTGGAGTTAACAACCTGATGAATTTGCATCTAATTTTTTGATTAGTTTTTCAATTTTTAAAAATGCATTTTATACTTTTAAGAACAAAAAATATAAACTTTTTAGTGTTCCCAGATGTCCTTTTGTTTGTTTATGTCTTCTGTACCTTTTCCCATATCGTCTTACAAGGAAGAAGGAAAAAAAAATTATTTTGTGGTTTTTTGGACTGCTATGCGATACTTTATAATGAAGAAAAAAATCGCATACTAATAATAGAGACCTCCAAGGTTGATGAGATAAACAGGAGCGTTTTTACATATAACGATCGGGTTAAAATAATTATTTTCGATGAATTTTTCATCCTTTTGAAGTAAAAAAGAGATTTTTCGTGACCAAAGAATCCATTTTTAATTAATTTCTGTAGTTTATTTATACTTTGCTAACTTTTTGAACCATCTGGCCCTGAAGAGCGGAAATAGGGGTTGCCCTTCGTCCCTAAACCACAAGAGTTTGAAAATATAAATTTTGAGTTAGAAAAAAGTCGATTTATATTTAGGCGCCGGAAATGTAAAGATCCTTTACGATATGGTTTTTCAAATGTGCATTTTAATCTTTTACGATTTATAAAAAAATCGCTTGAGAAATGAGGGACTAGATGGATACATAAAGATATTAAAATACGTTTTTCATTCAAGCCTTGAACATCATTCAAAAGCGGAGTCGGAAGCCCGTTTTCTATGTACGATCGTTTAAAACATTTCTTTTTTTAAACAAAACAACGTGGGATGACGAAGGCTACAGGTTTCGAGCTACCCACATCGGTTCTGATTCAGTAACTGGACTCGAGTAATTAGTAAGACGTTTGTCGTAAATATCAGGCCTCGTTTTCTTTTTTCTACTAGCTAACTTTTTTCAACTTTTGTACTGTTTAGTTGCCTTTTTGAAGTCTACTAATTTGTCCGGAACTTTTGGTTCTATCAAAAAAGTGTTTGAAGTAAAAGTTACTGGAAATCAAGCGTAGAATCGAATTCCCTCGTCAAAACATAGGGTTCGCATTTAAGATAACGAAGTTAAGGTCATTCTGGATCACCCTGCACGCCAGATTCAAAAGTTATTGGTCCCAATTGATTTATTGCTAAATTCTAAGGGGGGTTTAGTTAGATACTTTTTTTCGTAAAGTCAAAACTCTGGCAGATAATCGCCTAGAACACTCTAGCTATCGAGTAAATCGGTTGAAATCAAGTTACATAGTTATGGTGGAAACAGGATATCAGGTACCCACGATTTTTTGCGTATTGGATTAGAAGGTATTGAAGATTTAACTGAATTTTTTGATAACTGAATAACTCAAAAAGTAAAGACTGATTTTTATGAGCAGTATTGGTTTTCGCTTTGAGATAAGCTATCGACTTCCTTCCTTAAAATTTTTTACAAAGAAATAAAAAGAATTTTATCATCAAAATAGAACATTTCGCTGTTTACCTTGTCTATTATACAATGGCCCCATTAAAAAACTAACCTATTTCACACAATTTGGAAGTTACGAGATCTATGGAATAAAATAAACAAAAAAAGGAGCTAATTTTCGAGGGGCCCGCGTGGGTTCGGCAGACCTGTGCCCGGAGTCTCTGCCAAAATTTATTTTTATACACCATCTGAGTCAACTCTTTACCACATCTATTATTAGGCAGCGTTTCCCCTATTCCGTTTCGAATGCTTCACTGTAAACTTTTACGACTTCGTTAATAAACGTGTCTTTGTTTATTTTCTTAAAAATCAGGGTATCGATTACTGACGATTTTACGTTCGAAATCGACTGTAAAAGGTTTTTTATCTTTGGATCCCTTTCAGCATAATCTTTCGGGTAAGAACTCCGAGGTCTTATCAAGAGGTCACCCTTTCCATCCTAGAATACGATCCTGTTCTGTCACTTTTTTTCCTTCAATTCCACTAACTGTTTCATTACCTTAAACAGAACTGACCATATTGACGGACATTACCCTCTGTAGGGCCACATGTTTCCGGCATCCTTTAGATTAAGATCCTCGATTATGTCACTAGAATTTACAATGTTGAGATATTTAACTTTTGTCTTGCTCTAAAAATTCGCTCAGTATCACAAAAGATAAGATTGCATTTTATTTTTTGAAGAAAAAAAATTCTTTATTGTTGACATGTTTATGGGGATAAGTCATCGTAAGTCTTGAAGAGTATCATGTTGCCTTTTAAAATCTAGTGCAATGTTAAAAAATTCTGATCGGATTACGTGACGCAGCCCCGATAGTCACGATGTGCCTAAGGGATCATCAAGTCACGATTTCGATGTCACCGGAGGGACTGCACCAACTTCCCCCTTTATCCTCACCTCCGTTACAACGGTTTTCCCTCGAATCCTTAGATCACGGACGTGTACGATTTTAAGCGTCCTATTAAATATAAACTACTTTGCATATGGAGGACAAATTGCCCAGGAAATCCGCAGTTCTATTTACACCCAAGGGGTCCATTTGGGAAGTGTGATCTGACGCCCAATCTTGAAAAGTGTGTGTTTAACCGCATGGGGTCTCCGCAGACATCCAAATCAGAAGAACCGTAGGAGGCCCAAAATTCCCGTTTATTAATATCACTTAAGTTGTTATCATGACAAACAAGAGCGTTTCACGTTTAATTTTTCAAAGCTCCTTTTCAAATTACCATAAGCCGAATCTCCGTTTAGCTGTTTACATAAAAGTTTATTGTCTGTTTTCTGTTGAAAACTTTCTAGTAGTTGCTTGGATTCTAATGCTAATTTCTCGTGAGCCTTTGTTAGTTTAGCCAGTTACGAACGAGGCATTTATGGGGCCATCAAGTCTTAAGGCTCCGGCTATTAGGAGACCTCAGTGCAAGACTATACGAGCGCTTGAAAATTTCAAACATTCAAAAAAGCTAACGGATATTACGAAATTGCATTTCTTATAGCCCACAAATGGGAAATTCCTTATTCGAAAAATCATTTTCTGTTTGATGAGAAATCGGGATGCGTCGTGAGTCATTGCCTTAAGTTGGCAGGTGTCTTCTGATACCCGATTCTTAGGCGTGGTGTTGGAGTTTGGCCAAAGGAAGTCTTTAGGTTTTTCTGCCCACTAACGTCCTACGCTCGTTTTCGCCTCTAGACCTACTATCGAAACTGCCATTGAAAGAGAAAGGTTATACAGGGTGTGCCAGTTAGAGTATCCAGCCGATTATCTGCCAAACTTTTGACCTGACGAAAAAAGAAATCTAAGTAAACCCCCCTTGGTTTTTATCAAGGAATCGATTGGCATCAATAACTTTAGGATCCGACATACAGGGCGCTCCAGAATGACCCTAACTTCCTTATTCTACATAGGAGCCCTTATTTTTGACTTCTCCTCCAAATTTAAAGCTACTAAAACAAAATTCGAACCACAACAATTGTTGTGGGTCGTTCTGGAACACCCTGTAATTTGGATCCAAAATTATCGATGCCAATCGATTCCTCGCTCAAAATTAAGGGTGCTTTACTTCGATACTTTTTTTCGTCAGGTCAAAACTAAGGCAGATAATCGGCTGATCCACTCTAGCTAGCACACCCTGTTTAAAAACTTGGAAAATTGAATGCTTTAGGTTCAATATTGTCAATAAAAGTTGAGTTATGGCGAATTTGTAAACAGAAAATTCGTATCTCGAAGCTGCTTTTGTGCATAAATTCAATGGTGAATAAGTTCGGTGGGGGTTTGTATAGGGAGGCAGTCTATATTCCAAGTTGTTGCAATTCTTGTCTAAACCCCATGCAGGCATGGGTCGTGTTACATAGCGGCTCGTATCTCATACTCTGAATCATTGTCTTCCCGACCATCGGGAACCACTTTTATGTCATGTTTATTTTACGTAAAACTTCACATTTTCAGTTCTAACGTCCACCATAACGCCTTTTTTATGGGAAACATCTAAATGCTTATTATACGCAAACACGGAACATTTGAATACTTGGACGGACAGTCGTAAAATAAGTCTGAAAATGATCGATATAGTCTATTGTCAATTCTGAAGTGCCTCTCGGACCATTGTCTTCCAACAAAAGTCTTCAGAAGTGGTCTTAAGACATCCCCCTTATACGGGACACATCAAAAAGGGAAACAATCATAAAAGTACGAAATCGGTTGTTTACAATCGCTGTACCTTTTTGTCCGTCTAAAAAATATTATTATCTCTTATTTTCTTTTAAAACCCCATTGAGGTCGGCCTTGAACCATCTCCGGAAACAACTGAGTCAAGTTCAATAACCATAAGACACGACAGTTAATCGAAAAACGAGCGATAATCCTTATCTTGGATATAATGGGACTAATGAAGTAAATGATATGGGAAAAAATTATGTACATTAGGATGCACAAGAAAGGAATTTTAATTTTATGCAAATTCATATGAAATTTTAATATTGGATTGCTTTTGTCAGTTATGCCGTAAAAATCGTGAATTAATGAGCAGAATGATGAGGCCTTTCTCTTGCTAGTAAAATTGCATTTTAAATATAAATGGCAGGAAACACATGTTGGATGGCCAAACCTCGAAGATTCGAAGGACCGAAAGTTCCAGTCGAATTTGAACTGCCTATGCCGATATTTGGGTAAAAATGACAATTTTTAACTTTTTCAAAAAGATCCTAAAAAGGTCCTAATTGATCAGTTGACCTCATCGATGTGAACTTCAGTTCCTCGAAAATTATTGGGAAGAAAAACCTTTCTACAAATTAGTAGGTTTGCCAGGTCGTCTTTTATATAAACACGTCGCTGGTAGGAGGTTCCGATATCGAGATAGGTGT
This sequence comes from Orius laevigatus, assembly GCA_018703685.1. NCBI lineage: Eukaryota > Metazoa > Arthropoda > Insecta > Hemiptera > Anthocoridae > Orius > Orius laevigatus. The sequence continues at coordinate 366,866 of JAGWEN010000045.1, forward strand.
GAGTCGGCCTATGGGAAACGATCCTATCTGACCAGTAACGAGTATATCCAACTACCGGTTGTTGGGAAGACTATCTAGCCATCAAAGTGCATCACTTTTCTAGCGTTTAACAAACGATTTTTAACGATTCTAAGTCTTCCAATGTAGGAGGCTTTAATTGCAGTATCCTTTATCATCATTTTTTTAATTTTTTAACACTCAGAAAACGTAAAGAATTTACAGTATTTTCCCAACTCATGATTCCTTCATTTTTATCACTTAACAGAACTATAAATAAAGCTCATTTTGTGCCTAAAGGAATCCACGACAAAACCGTGATTGATTGAAATTTTTGTGTCCTGTGGTATGTCACCTAAGTGCTTTTTCGAGAGGATTAGGAGAAAGAAGAAAAAATAAGGACGTCATGAACTTTGACCTCATCCGTGGCCGTCTTCGCGAAAGACTAATACAGGGCCATTTCCACTCGGGAGAAGTTGCGAAGGGAACTTTAGCTATGCTCACATTTGCCTTATGCGGCCACCGTGATAGCCGCTTTATCTCATCCTGACCCCATCCGACCCCTGAGAGTTTTTAAGATTCTGATTCCCTTGTTTTTTTGCCTTCTCTCCCGTTTTATTTTTACGAGCGAGGTTTAGCCGATTTACGAGACAGATCGGATGTCTCCGAAAAAAAAGATTTGCCTAAATTCGGGTTTAGAATTCCAATAAAGGTGTCAATTTTAACTTTTTATTAGTATTCTTCGAGAGAAAAAATGTAACAAGAATAATAATTACGTCGATTTATTCGATAGGGGACATCCTGTCTTTTTATGCGTTGCACTCTGCGGGCACTCGCCGATATTCAAGCACTAAACGACATTTTACCTCATTGAAAATCCTGTTTTTTCCGTGACTTGTGTCATTTATTAGAACGCTAGAAAAAATTAAGAAGATGAACTTTGCCAATCTTTGTTCGCGTGCTTTAATCAGTATAATGCCACCGGACTGGGTCAAGGCTGAACGCCCCCGGCTTTAAAAGTCAAGACACCCCTTGAGGTTAAAATTGGCCCAGAATATTTATCGAACCATCACTGTCCTAGGCTACCCTGGACGGTTGGAAACCTCAAATAGGGGTCAAGGAGACCCTGTATCCCTGTGCTTCATTTTCACTAATCACTATAGGTATACAAGATAGAGGCTTAGGAGGATTGAGCCGCCAAATATAGATTTCGGTAGAAAACCTTCCGATCTTCACCAAATTTTAACCACACACAGGGTAGGACCTTATGATTTTGGAGTCAGGAACACGGCAGCGTTCCGCCTAGCAAATCAAGAGGTTTGTAGAAACCCACTTTTTGAGACAGTTCAATTTTCAAATTCAATTCAATTTTGGAACCTAAACTCCATTTCTTCTGAATCATTTGGAAAGCCGTTTAACCATATCGGGGTGTATCTTCTTCAAACCAGGAAGCTTTCCTAAATTAATTCTCGGGTTACTTTGTCCCTCCCAGGTCTGTTTGTTAATTTTATTTTGAACTTCTAAATGGGATTAATGGTGGGTAATAAAAGCGAATTGCAAAACCGAGAGGTCGTAAACGTTGAACAAATTGCAATTTCTCTTTTGTTTTTATTGTTAGTCTTAATATGGTCAGAAATGGTCTAGTTCGGGCCCGGAAAAAAGAATTTATATTCTCTATTTCAATTAAAATTCGAAATTGTTTTCAACGAGATGGGATCGTAAATTAAACATGCAAATCGTTCGTTCATAATATTTTGACATTAATTTTATTAAAAGAAGCTTGAAAGGAAGCCTTTGATCCGTTTAAACTTTGACCTGGAAAAGTAGGGATCCCTTAAAAAAACGGCCTAATCCGAAAGAATTCGTCGGCATCTATTTTTTTGTACGATTTTACCCGATTATGCTCTATGGGAACATTTTTCTTGGAGTTGTGATGTTCTGGAGAATAGAATGTCGGGGTCAAGTTCATCAGTCACGTAGTCTGATTTTGATCAGTAAACATCATAAAGTACTTCATCTTTTAACATCCAGAATATTCTACGTTTTATAAAATTGCTTTAAATCGTAGTGACGAAGCGAATTTGATATTTTCTTATATAAAATTATATCGAAAGTGTCAAATCATCGTGAACGATTAGAGACAAAGTGGACAATTCGACGGTGCCGGGTGTGTCGGAGGATTTGTATTGAATTAGTAAACATGACGGACGGATTGTTAGTGCTCGGCATTATGCATGTCTATCGCGAGCCCTGGGTTACACTCTTGAATCTATAAGCAGGCGCTTGTTCTATCTGGTTTATGGCTTATTCGGATGCTCCTTTCCGTTCATATGGAGACCGGAGAGCGTTAAAACAATGTCCCGGACGTTTTTTAATGGGTGGAATCCCATCAGGGGATCCCTCACGATCGAAGAAAGTGCTCTTCTCGACGATTTCTCCATTCGAATAAAATATTAGATGATAAAATTAACCTGAGATGACTTGGGGAAAAAGAAGAAGAAATGACCCACAGGAAACCTGTGGGATACAAAATATGTAACTTGCGATTTTCTCTGGAGAAATGGAATGTGTATATCGCTGTTGATATGCACCACATCAGATGGTAGTGGTGTTATGGCATATATTCATTGGATATTAGTGTCATGGAGTAGGGTTTTCGGCTAGGGGTATCACGAGGTGTAGGGTGTCATATTGTATGGGGATACCCCTGTCACGGAGTATCATTGGGCAGGATATCATGGCGTTAAGGTATGATCGTGTATGAGGATAAGTGATATATGGACACTGGACACTAGGTTTTCTTCATACATATGATGAACTCCAGACGTCAAGGGTATTTTAGAACAGTTCTGCCCTGTATTTAAATAAACCGTATAACGTGTTTATTTATAGTGCGTGCTGCATTGGGGACGATTTTATTTTTAGGCACGTCAAGACAAGAATCGTTTTTACGGTCTCGGTGAAACGTTTAGCTTTCCCTCCTTCAGGTTGACATTCATCGAAACCTGGCGCGGTGTCTCCTTGGACGTTACGCAACCGAAAACACATGTTCCATTCTAAGCCCCTCGACGGGAGAACTTTGACCCGAAATCCAAACGTTTCGTCTGCACAGTTTGAATTAATCGACGTCTCTCTTTCCGGCTAATCTGATTTCCTCGAGCTCTCCTCTCAAAACCCACCATTTGGTGCAAATTATGCTCGTCCTTGTGAATCACGCAATCACGCTTTTTTAAGGCTGTTCCCACTTTTTTTTTTATAATGATTCAAAACGCTACATTATTTCTCGTAGTGTAATCACAGTCCCATATAGTTGGGGTCGAGAGGTGTTAAAAGCCAGAGCCGTAAAGTTATCAATAAAATAACGTTTAACGGGGTTGCTTGACCCTTTAGGAAACCGATAAAATAAACATTCTTTTAAAAACCGATTGTCCGACGCAATAAAAAAAGTTAAAGTTGGCTAAAGACCAATTTGGCAAAAAGGATATCGTTTTTTCAACGATACTTACCTGCTGAATATTAAAAAGTTTCCTTTGCAACAAAACTCAAGTAAAGAATTTATTTTGACGTGCGTTTATTTTATGATTTTACTGTTTCGGAAGTTATTTTTTTCATATTTTGAAATTTATTCATGAGTGTGATTCCGCATAAAAAGTTTTTATTTGAACTCGAATGAGACAGTTTTCCACGAAGTTCTTTACGTAGGCGAACTTGATTTCGGTACAAGGTTGGTCGCCCTCGTCCGGAGCACTGAAAGGAAGTCGGAGAGAATTCTTCGGTTTCTCGAGTGGAATCGTGGCTTTCATAACGCATTTTATCGCCGGAATTTGACACTCGACGCCTTTAAAACGTCCCTTTACGACACTCTTAGCGTCCGCGTATAAAAAGGAAATTTAAATATTTTTAAAGCCCTTCAAATTAATTCACACATTTCGTCGATTGTTAGAAAAAAGGCTTCTTGCTCCTCGTTCTCATTAAAAGGGAAGGCCTTCTGTCCAATTTGTTCAATTACATCAGTGGTCTAATTTCGGCCTCCTTATAAATTAGGAAGAAAACATTGAATTCGTGTTCTAATTAATGCGGTTTCTTCCTCGGAAACTAGGAGAAGAAAAAGCTATAAAAAGTATTTTGATAGTGTTCTTTCCAAGCAAAGGATGACAAGGTTTTGGCTTGCTTGAAGGTAGGTAATGTAGAGATGTTCCCGCCTACCAAGCTTCCAATATATCGATACATACTTCCAATACAATGTGTGCCACACTCTAGCTGGCTGGAGTTGGGTCATGGGTGGTCGAAACCCACTCTCTAATTATAGGTAGAGTTCGACATTTTATTGGCGAAAAAACCCTTCTTCAGGACTTTGACCCCATTTTCACCAGAAAAACAATAGATTGGTAAACTGACCAAGTTTTGATGAGAAAGATCCTTGTTTTATGGTCCAGGTACAATTGCATCGCACTTTAGAAGGAGAATCCCATGTTTTTGACAATGACCCTTCTAATGTCCCGCTTGATTTATTCGTCCCCCTGTTTAGTAAAATCGAACGGAACTTCGGGGAATTATGAAGTGTAAAATAACCCGTTTAAAAACCCCTTTGTTTTCTATCTTTTGATTTGAAAACAATAGTAAAACAGTATATCGAAGTTTTGACGTAGATTGATGCTATGATTGTGTTTCAGAGGTGTGACCATCATGGTCATTAGACACTCCTAAAGATACACTTCCGATCGTAATATTTTTCTTTTAAATTCGCATAGAATGTTCTTTTCCATAAAGGTTCTTCGATCTTAATAAACGGCCCTACATATCATCAGAACATGCGGTTCTTGGACTTGATTTGTCATTTATGAACCTATTTAAAAGCGATACCGAATGGCCGAATCGTTAATCAAATTTTTAATGGAGGGCTTATGATTATTGGATTTGCTCGATAATTTTTGTGCTTTTTTTATTCGCCTATTGAGCAGATGGTCGGGTCACACTCCTATTTTGTGCGTCGCGTAGGTGTTTTTTTCTTTCTTCCCACATGTCAACCTGTAGTTGCGAAAGAAAAACGGTATTCTAACAACTTTTTGATGATTCACGTACATAAAAAGAAATATTTTAGGTACTTCAAGGAGTATGAAAACAAGGGGTGGGCTCAGCAAAGTAGTAAACGTGCAGAATGGTTTGATGGTATCTTCAGCAGTCCCCCCACTGCTTTGCTACTGGGGACTTCCCCCGGAATTGGGACCGGGCCAGGCATTTTAAGCATTTTGGTGATATAGTCACTATACGTATTCCATATAGGGTAGAGTATGGTCCACACCCACCCTATTTGGTCTCTTTTATAACTTATACCAGATATTTTACGATAGCTCTTTTTAGTTCAGTTTCTACTCTTATTGGAAGAAGAAAAAAGTGACATTAACATTTTTTCAAACATTTTCCCTTAAATTTTCTTCGCATTCTTTTGTTAAATGCCGGATTTAAAAAGTGGTTAAAAAGGTTAATCTTAATGAACGTATGAAATGTCATCGCGGGACATTTTCACGATTCGCTTTGGAGCGCTTTCCTCCCTCTTTTCAAATGCCATATCTCATACGGTTTAAAGGCATTATCGCTAAAGATGTAGGGTTAAAAAATTGTTTTATTTTTGAATCTGAGAAACAAAAACCATCCAGAGTATCCTACTGATGAGATATTTGGACCTTGGTAACTCAAAAATTGATTGATCTGGAGATATGTACCAGGACAATGAACGGATGTTGATTTGAATTCTGCTCACTTTGACACATAAAATGAAGAAGTTTTGGTTGGGGTCATAAAATTTTTTTGCTCTATGACAAAAGTTTAAAAATAAACCGATGAATCAAAACATCCGTTTTGACTTCTTTGATGTGTAGTTATTGGTTTTGTGCCAAATCAGAGTGTCCTAGAAAACTCCATTTTGACAGTTTTCAAATTCTATAGTTGATTGGGAATTAAGCATTACTGGAGAAGTGTTAATGGAAAAACCTTGGATTGACGTCCAAAAAGATCGTTCCAGATGTTTGGCTGTGACGTCATCGTATCGTTTGCCTCGATTCTGAACCATATACGGTTTGTCCCACCGACCCACTCACCCAACACGGCTTTCACTTTCTTGCAAACTGGCTACTCAAAATGAAATAAAAATAAAATTACGTTCCCTTTCAAATGTCAAATGATTTTAAAAATAGGATTTCTGAATTTATTGGTTTTGGGCCAAAAAAACAGTGGGGAGTTGAAATTTTGAAATTAGAATTTATGGGGTCTATGGCGGTCTTTTTTGTGAGTGACGTGTGTCCCCTCAATGCCTTGTTATTCGAAAAAGATGGATCGATGAAGATTTTAAATCAGATTTTAATCTCTAGTGACAATCGAGGCTTTTGTGTCTGACATCGACCCCCTAAAGGTGGCTCATATGTAAATCCACGACCCCGGCTATGTAATTGACAACATGGATGAATGTCTCTATCAGCAGAGTTGACCCGCAAGATTGATGAACGTGGATGAATGAAAGAGAGCTTTTTGCCTCCAAGCGGTACCCTTGGGTGGCTCGGATTTCCGTCCCTGAATCAGCACACTGTATAATGGGCATCGTTAAAACACAATACGCTGAATCGAAATCCCTTTTATGAACATTTTATGATAAAACAAATATTAAATCCTTTTTGAGAATTAGGTCAGTGTTCAGGACCTTCAGGACGTCCTTGATCTTTTTCTTAATGCAACTATGGGAATACCAGGACGGCAGGACCCAGGTTTTAATTCTAATTAGCTGTTTATTCCTGCATTACTATGTATCTAAGCCCAAATCCTATCATTCTCCGTACCCACCATGCCAACCATGCCAACCTACACATCTTCCCTCCTACCCACCATACTCACCATACTGTAGCACCATCTATTCCCAATAGAGCATACCTTAAGGCCATACCTTACGCCATACTCACTATATACCATATAGGGCATAGATCACACCCACCATACTCATCATTTCTCCAAATTAAAAAATCATTTTTCTTCTGAGAACTCCACCAGATAGGTTTGTTTTATTAATAAAATATTTTAGGAAACATTGCTCCGTTTGGCACAGCTATTTGGAACTCATCCAAATGTTAAATTGTGTATCTTTTTCATCACGAGCATGACATAGTTACGAAAAAAATCGTGTAAATTCATAAGTAAATTCTAAATCATTAAACTTTGCAATTCCAGAACTTTTTGTTGTCACACCAAAATTTTTTGAACCTAATTTTTTTACTAGAATCCTCTCCATTCTTTAATGCCCCAAAAATCCTTTTTTAGACCAGGTATCGGGCATGACCCAAAATATTATCTGTAAAAAAGGGTTGGGACATAAAAAAAGTAATTTAATGGCCTCTCTTTAAAAGAAAATAAATCTTATTTTATATCGATGAACTAAATAACACGTTTATATCTCCGATAAAGTATAAATTATACAGGTATAATGAAGCAATTATTGGGAAGTTTACATAGGGAAATTACAGTCGTGAGATTCGCTTAAGTATGCGGAGATTCTTCCCCTTTCTCTTTTCTAATGGTTCAGCAAATAAAGATATGCACCGAGTGGGTAAACCTGAAGCTAATTGAGATCATACAGAAAAAAGTTTATCTTTTCAATCCAATGAACTGGGTAATTATAAAAAAAGGTCTTTGAGAGATAAGATCGTGGTATTATTAACTTCGAAAGGGGTGGCTATCGTAATAAATAGACTTCCACCCCTAGCTGAGACCGGAAGACAATACAAATAGCAGGTTAATGGAATGGGTGTGGTTATGACCCAGATTCTGACCGCAATATCCTGTGGCTCTTCTTCCCCTTTGGTAATCGACCGAGAAGATAACGACTATCGATTTTCTTAGTACAGAAATGGGGAAAAATTGTCCTTTCCCTAACTCGTTCGATCATGCTAAACCCGCCACACCTGCATGTCAAACAGTTTTTTAAAAAATTTACGTTTCTATTTTATTGAGTCCAAGGGACATGAAAATAGAATCTTCCCTCATTACTCCCCCCAATACCTCCATTTTCATCCTATTGGGTCTATTACCTAACCTAGGGGATGACTACGGGTCATTTTGACCTTTTACTAATTTTCCTCAATCCAAAAACTCGGTTTCTTCCGAAGAAGTATTTGAAAACAAATCGACTTTTTTCTAAACAAAAGTCATAGCGGTATCGGCCTTGCCTATTTTGAAAAGCGTCTTGAGATTGAACTTCTAACTGCTTAAGTGTTCTACACAAGACCAGTCCTAGATATGTCAAGTTGATCAACCAGACTGACCCCTGGGGACGCGACCGCCGACGGGAACGGTACTTCTTGTTACTTGACATTCTTTATTACCCACACCCATAGAAAAGGAAATAAAAAGTTCGTACTTTTTAGATAATCTAAGTCTAAAAGCTCATTAATCAAGTTTATATGGATTACTTCGTTCCAGTTTCTTAACGTAAGATGAATCAAAATGGAGAAGGCGAATCCTCGGATGTTTCTGAGGTTTTGTTTATTCGAACTCGCTCCATTGTAAACTCAACGTTGGACGTTTTTGGATAGATCGCAACTCCCTGTTTTATCTTTAGATAACCACTTGACCTAGCTTTCAATGGGGCACTAACTTTAAATATTTAGATTAGAAAAGAATGTAAAACGGAACGAACAAGCTTTCAGCATTTCACCATAAAATTAATAAAAAGTGATCACTCGAAACCCGGTCATTGCGTTCATTTTTGTCTGATTCCGCTGAGCTCAAAAACTATAAAGATAGGGGGGTCGGACTTTTTGGGAAATGTTTCTTAGTTTATTAACTTTAAAATGAGACAAGTATTGACCTTCTAGGACTATCTGTTCTCCCGTGATATACTGACACTGGCATCGACTTTCTTGGACCATCCGTTCTCCCTTGATATCCTGAGACAAGTGTCGACTTTCTTTTTGTATTCAAACCCAGGACTGGTGGAGAGAATCCTCATGGAAGCTTCTGAATTCATTAAAGACCGTTTGATTGCTTTCTTTTGCCGATAAATTTCGGTCTCAGATAGGATGGGAGGTGGAGTTTGATGTTTGGTATAAAACGGGATGTGCCCGGTAGCCGTTTTTTAATCTCCATGTGTGGTCCACATCGAAACTTTTCAACGTACGCTTCCATAGAGCTTGAAAAAGAAGGGGAAAAGATAATCGTTTCCAATTTGCTCTTTTGTGGAACGTGTGCGTTTACGTCTTCTGGATAAAGCCATTACCGATTTGAAATATCGTTCCGCTGGATGCATTAGAGAGGGGCTCGTTAAGGAGATTCCTCTCCGTGAGTCTTTCCCCGTGAGACGTCTACTAATTGTGAATAAAGAAGGTAAAAAGAAGCGGTTCTGGCAATAATATACAATAATGGTCTTCGAATGCCTCTTTATTTACAAAAAGTGCATTCTTTTAATCACACATTTCTTCCTTGTTTTTCCCTGTTACAATATATCATGACATTAATTAGTTGGAATTTTGAAACTTTGCCAAATTCTGGTGCGATTAGCTTATCTAGATTCGTGTGAGTCAATTAGTTATTTTGAAAACTTTGATTTCAGGGTGATAGTTGGAGCGCCAGAAGCCCAAAGCAATCAGCCGAACATCACGAATGGAGGTGTCGTTTACAAATGCAACGTCGCTCATAGTGGATGTGCGCCTATACCGTTCAACAGACTCGGTAAGTGGTCATTTTATTCTGCCTTTCTATCCATTCTCCAAAGCCCAAGTGAATAGTAGGTTCCTGTGGAGAAACCAACACTCTCTCGCATGTGTGTGGACCAACACCCTCGCTCCTGTGGAGAGACCAGCACCCTCGCTCCTGTGGAGAGACGAACACCCTCACTCTTGTGGAGAGACCAACACTCAATCCCAATCCGGGAATGGCAATGTTGTTTTCTTCAATCGCCTCACGGTTCTCTTAAGTCCAAGTCCATTGTAGGCTCCTGAGGCAACTTCCTGCCAGAACGGCTGAACCGATGCCCAAGTTATCGGGCTGGAATGTCACCATTCTTTCAGTTTCTGGTTTGAAAATTTCAATATGGGGAAAAAGGATCGTTCTCATTCCAGGAGCGGTGCAGCAAACTAAAACGGAAGTGAGGCCAGGTAATTTATAATCGGTGCGATTGACTTCTCAAAGAGAGGCCGATATGATGAAACTCACCTTTCGAAATTCGAACCATTAATCCACGTCTTGGGTCGTAACGCCGTCGCTCAGTGACACCGGTCGTCCCCCACCCATCAGCCGATGTGACTTGTCTGCACCAAGAGTGGCTAATTTAAGATACTCCACGGTCCCCGACCACGAACAATGGAATATATGAAGGAAACATAAATAGAATCAGAGAGCTGCCCCTGCCGAAGAGGGTTTACGGCTCAACGGTTTCTGATGGGTTACAGCCGACCTTCCTTATGCTAGTTGAAACGGGAGCAACTTTTATTATAAGCCACGTGCATTCAACTTTATCCTCGACCAAAACTATTCCGTAATTACTCCACAATGATTCTATTGTAACTCATTTTCCACTAAAAACTATAAGTGACCTCAATGAAACGAACATCCTGGATTAAGACTAATCTAGAGCATGTGAACCATCCCTAAATTTAATTAAGCCTAAGAATTGATTTCCAACGCGAAAAGAGTAATAAATCATCCTTGACGTTCGAGCTAACTGCCTCTTGTTTATGATTTACAGCTACTCGGTTTGAGTTTCTCAAAATAATTCGAAAAACCTGCAATTAAAAGTTCGTCTATTAGTTTTGAAGGAATAACGACTTCGACGGCCAATGTGGTAATGGGGAGGTTTCGATTGCTAAGTTGATGGAAGCTCGTATGTCATCGAGGATAACGAGGTAGCAATTCAGAAACGGACACATCTAAATTTGCATAGCTCATCTGGAACTTCCGTTGGGCCAAGTGGAAAACTCGTCTTTATCTAGCAGATGTGATAATTGTCGATAGAGAGCCAGGGTTTCCCGATTGGGTGATTTATCACGGGCTACTTCACATTGTCGAATGTTGCCTGATTGGGTGATTTATTGCAAATTTGGCTAGTTTACACGACCAAATGACAATACATATAACAAGTTCAAGGTGTTCATGGTCTTGCCATTCACCAAATCGAAAGTCAGCTTTAAAAAACCAAAGACACGAATTAAAAATCGATAGCCCAATCAATCGAGAAAAAAAGGAATGGCTAGAATGGTGGCCAAATTGAGATCTCACACTTAGTAACAGGTGGACTAATGAATCTATCCAGGGCGTCGGTAATTTGTCGATGAACAATGCCTTTATCGTGGTCTCGGACTAATGAGCCGCTGCTCGGAATTGTAGAAGGTAAAAAAATAGGGAAAGAGTCGGGAGCATTCGTTACCTTAAAGTGACTCCCTCGGTTCCCGCCTGCTAATGAGATCCAAAGGATTGATGGCTCGTCCCTCTATTAAAAATCCGATCCAAACGTATTACATAGTTTTACACTAATCGTAAACGTGTTTTTTCCACCCCATTTTTCTAATCAGGAATCTGTCCTACAACGATACGATCGAGAATTCAAATCGTTCGGAAAGTAAGACGTTATTTAAAATCAATTCGACGCCTTTAGCATCTCTTAATTATTTCGAATCTCACGAGGTAAAAACAAACTTGACATTTAAACTTTGTATCCGGGTCTCACTATTTTTTAATCTTCTTTCTAATAATCGCCAGCACGAGCCTATTAGGTCTCTTTTTCATCCAGTTTAGGATCATAATATCCAATAATTCATGGGGCTTAAAACGAGAAAAATGACAGGGGAAAATAATTCTTAATGCGAATTCCAAAGTTGTTTTATCCGCTTGTAAAACGTCATCTCAATAGAGTACACTATATTATACGATTTGCAGATCTTTTCCGTTTATAGATACTATCTATCTCACCTCACCCCCACAACTCATTTATAAAAACCTGAAGTGACTTTATTTTCTATGTTTAAAACTACATATAACAATGGATGGAGATCGTAATCTATGCGGTGAGGTATTCAAAAACTGGTCTTTTAGCTTGGAATTTTTGGTCGAGGAGGAAATCTAGGAGTGATAAGAGGCGTGAGCGGATGATTCATGAATACGTCATCAAGTGTGGCAAAGGGACCAAAATTGAGTCATATTTATAAAGTAGATTTGATCTTGGATTAGCTTCTTCAGTGGCAAAACTGGAAGGTGCATCTATGAGGGTGCCAATGAGAGAGTTGCAAAGAAAAATTTGGGGCCGAAGGATGAAAATTCTTTAGGTCTCCTGTGGAGGGACCAACCCCTCCGGGACCGACACCCTCGCTAATGTGGAAAGACGGACACCCTCGCTCCTGTGGAGAGACCGACACCCAAAAAGAGATGAGTACCATCCACCGCCTTCTGCATTCAAATTTTTGGAACCTTTTTGAGCATTGGTCTCTCCATTTGGCGGCCAATGAGAAAAACGATCGGTTCCACCTGGAACCACTTTTCTGGAAGCACTGCTGTAACCTAGACAACAAGTAACGTCTCGGTTTCCACCTGAGCTCAGTTTATGACTGTTTTGTTGAAACGTCCGTTGACCTAAAAAGATCCTCCTGTGACGACATTCAGGCACCGCTTGTAGCCGGGTACTAAATTCAAAAAAATCGCCGCGGACAGCTCCGGCACTCCTTTCCAGAAACGGAGGTGCGATTCATTTTCCGGCGAAGCAAATATACAAACGCCCGAGCCCGAGGTGTAGTGATTCACAGTTCCAAAAGCTATTCTTCATGTCTTAACCCCGACAAAGAAATCCCTCTCTCCCGCTTTTTCATCCTTGATGGATGTTCTCCTTGCACGCGGTATAATGGTGACAAATGATTTCTTTTCCACATTTTAAATCCTCGCTAGAAATCCTTCAAGGTAATAAAAAGTAATTCAGATCAAAAAACGCGTTTTCTGATAATTAAAATGGAAAATTTAACGCGTTCTCCTCAAGTGTCTTTTACGATCAAATACTTCACCTTCAGATTAAAATCATTTCTTTATAAATTCATTACAAATGAGAGAGTCCCCTTATTTCAAAAGCAGACATTTTATACATAGATGTTTGAAATATCGGTAAACTTTTTCCGGTGTGTATTTTTATTATAGGCGCCCAGCTCCTTTAATGGAGATGTGGACCTCGAATCCAATCAGATATAAAAATGTAAGAGTCGCTCTCCAATCGTTCCTGAATCTTTCTTCAGATCACAACCGTTCCGCCTCTTTTAACTTTTATTCTTTTTATTTTATGTCATCTTCGATCCTTTTTAATGTTTTCGAATTCCTCCCGCGGGAGAATGTTACGATTTTTAATTCCCCCGAATCTCCTTGTCAGTTCCTTTCAATATTTTGACTCACAAAAAAAGTCAGACGGAAAAAAAACCGCTTTCGAAGATTAATCGCTCGGATTCCTCTTCAAGAATTGAAAACTTGTTCAAATGTAAATTAAAGAAATTCGTCCCTGTCCGGTTGGGCAATTTTCAACATTCGTGGCTTGAAAAAACAAAATTTAAACAATTCTGAAAAAAATTCTTTTTTTGCCCTTTAAGCTTTTATCCAAGCATGTCGGACCATATACATAAAGCACTCGGGGGTAAACGATTTGAGAGTGTCTTAGCTTCCATTTAAAAGGCGTCCCACCCAGAGAATACTTCGTGCCGTATTTGGAATAACTATTTTAAAAGATATAAGGCCTGCTACGTTTTCTACTGAAACATAGATAAATGATTTCAAGCTTAACGGTGCAAAAAAGTATGAAAATTTCGATTCTATCCAAATCGTCAGGATCGATGGCCGTTTTCTTCTCTTCTTCGGAATGCACGAGAGCGGCTTCCCTTTGAGAAGAAGCCGACCATCAGTCTCGACGGTTCTCCGCATTCTATTTGTCTCTATCCTGCCTTAGCGTAATGTATGGAAATCAGGAGTAAAAGAAAACGGTGGACCTTTGTTTCAAGAATTTCACACGCCTCTTTCCCTTTTTCGGACTGTTTTATAAAACCGAAGATTCTATAGAAATGTAAAGGATTGTCATGATAAGTCTGAATTATGGCCGATCCTGTATGGAGATATCTATTCAAAAGTCTAAATTTCAAAAAGGTCCATTGTTTTTTGTTTGAATTTATTTTCGTTTTAAAACGACCGAATTTCGGGTCGGGAATAAATTTAAAAGGTAGAGGCGTTGACAGGGCGATTGCGTATTCCGGCCATGACATAAAGTAGTAGTCGTGAGGGTCCTGGGATGTCTTCGGTGGCTTAAGTACAAGAAAACCCTCTTTGACTCCCTGCTCATGAAACACGGACTTGTTTATAAATCAACGGATTCCAGACGTACCGTTTTAACACGTGTACATAACCGATACATTTCTACTATGAATATGCAGTTTTATAACACAAAAAAGGTCTGGTCTGGTCTAAAAATCGGTTATTTTCTACCAAAATCTCCATTTTTGGGTTGGGCGGAACACTGCCGCGTTCCTAGCCCTAACCTCCACATCCATTTCTACAACATTTGATTCTTGTAGAAAACCACCAATCTAGGCCAAATTTTCACCCTATACAGAGTAGGGCCTTTGGAGGTTTGGACTAGGAACGCGGCAGCATTACGCCAAACTGAAAATAAGGATTTTGCTAGAAAACCACCGATTTTTACCAAATTTTTTAGAAACTTTCCAATTTGGGGGTTCCCCTACACCTTTTTGTAGAAATTAACTTGGTCACTTGATGACATTTTTCAAGGACTTTGGGAAATTGACGTGAGAGTATTATATTTCTATTAATTAATTGCTTAGAAATAAATTGAGAATCTGAACTAAAAGTAGAAGACTCATGTTTCTGTGAAAACATCCGGCCTAGAAGCTCCCCGAACGGACAATGGCCTTTAACAGATGGATGACTGAGCTTGGAGGATCATCAAGCACATTAGCGGTTCGTATTGTCATCGAATACAAGTCATCCAATGGGGTTTATCCCTGTATCATCAACAACCCGGCATTCAACTCGCATTAGCGGCGGTTTATAAAAAATTAAAAGGCCACGTCGCTCTTTTTTTCCTTCTACCCTGGGCGGAGAATGCGAAAGGGTGGGCGCAATTAGAATTCAATCGGCTTCTCGGAGGATTCAAAAAAGCGAAGGGTCGCCCCGACAAAATGTCCGCTCTTTTTGTCGCGCCGGCGAAAGACGACAAGATGGCTGACCCGACGGGAGGAAAAAACAGGAGGCGGAATTTAAAAGCGACCTTCTTCCTCTACAAAACAAAAGAGCCACTTGTTACCAATAGCCAATCCATTCTTAGTAATAGATATCGTGAACTGAACAATGCATTCAGGTAAAAGAAAAAAGAGAAACCCAGGGGTTTAAAAAAAAGTAAATGGAAAGTACAAAAATAAACGGCTACCATATGGCGGATCTCATCGCTTCTGCTGTTGACGTGTTTTTCTTTTTTTCTGTATGAATCAAACACACATGAATAACCTCCATGAGGCCCCCTGACCTTATGAGGAAGTTCCAGTAAAGGATAGCTCCAAACATTTAGAGAAACATCCTTGACGCTGGACCAGTTTGTGCGAAGTTTCAGGTCCATCGGTCAAGTTGGCTTGGCAATGGCTAAGTAAATACATAAGAAGACGGTGAAAAGCTGGATGAATTATTGAATTGGGGGACTAGTTTGGGTGAGGTTGTTGGGGGTATGGAAAGGGGCAATGGGGCGAGTTTGGGGATAAATTAGGAGGATCATGGTAGGACTAGTCAAGGGGTGGTATGAAGGGCTAATGAAGTGAATTGGGGAATAAATGGAGGGATCAACTGGGGGTTAGGAGCACAGTTAGGAGGGAATAGTTGAGAGGTTACTTGGAATTGGTTGATCATTCATCCTTTAATTTTATCCCCCCTTCTCCAGCTATGTAGTATAGAGGAGGGACATACTCGACATACATGGTCGTACTGAGGGCAGCCACGACAAGAATTAGGAACCAGGGTGCTATAGCGACGCCACTGATCTGAACCAGAGCCACTATCATTCAAAGCCATAAATTCTGAGCTTATCCATTCGCCCTTTAGCATAAAAGGTTTAAAACCCTGAACTTTCTCCTTTATTAAAATCGTGCCCTACGGCACTAATTTCGCGTTTTTCAATTGTCGCCAGCGCTCGTAAAAGGCGTTTTGTTATTTATAAGCATAAGGAATTTTAAGTGATTTCGTTCACGCTTCCATTTGAAAACACGAAAGGAAGTAATAAAGATCAAACATTCATTGTTTCTCGTTTTGTTTCAGGGAACAGCAAATATGGCGATTATGAAATCGATTCGAAATCGTACCAGTGGTTCGGGGCGACAGTCTCCAGCGAAAACGGTGCCGTCTTGGTAAGCATTTTTTGAAAGGTTTTTGTTTCGAAAATGGATAGATCCTTTAAAAATTCCAACAAGGGGAATGTAGACGTGAAATCGTTTTGAAAAGTCGGGACTATCTCGAAAAGGTGATATCGTCTCATAAAAGAAGATCCGAACGGTTGATTTCGATATATGTGGGACGATATTCCGGTCTCGTATAATGCGATTCCTATATTTGGAATGTACATTTTTTCTGAATTTCGTGGAAAATTGATAAATCGTGACTCAACTCGAAACTATCCAGCTTGGTGTATTAAAGTTGTCTCTTGTCTGTATCAATTCTTCGGTAACATTAGTTAGCACTAAATAGTTAAAGCAATAAATTATTATAAAAAGCACTTCTATCGCAGAAAGCGTGTTTGTCTTCTGCTTCATTAAAGTCTGAATATTAATTTACCGGTTTGTTCAACAAGCGAACCGAAGTGTGAACACTTTTTATAAAAGCTTATGTTAAGCCGGTGCGGAATATTAAATCAAGGGTTTGACATGCGGAAAAAGGTTCGATATTTGAGACTTGAGAATTATCGGTAGATAAAATAATGAACCGTTTCGGTGCGGACGTTTTATTGGTCTTAAGGCACCGAGCTTGTCCGAAGAGGTTTTCATTAAATGAGTTACGGTCGCCTTCCTCCCTCTAATCATAGTCCGAGGGAGGTCGCGAAGTTTGAACAAGTCACAAATTACAGGGATGCGAACTCAAAAGGTCATCAAGAATAGCAAACAATGCACAGTGTTAACCTTCTTAATAGCGTTTTTACACACACGAAAATTCCTAAAGGGGCGTTAATCTTGAAAACAGTAGACGAGAGTAGAATTCTTTAAAAAAAAATCTTTCTTTTCCCTTGATTTGTTCGTTTTTCAAAAAGATTTATCGCCGGCCACGGTATAAGATACTGCGAGACATCTGAAGACCTTCGGACAGACGGCCTTTTTCATCCCCCCCTTTAAAACCCTCCCTAATATACATAATACACAACATATATACGAACAGGGCCCGCTTCGCCACTTAACAGAAATATTACTGCAATAGATCAAGTTTTAAATCTGAAACACCCGGAATCGGCATTAAATATGGATATTTAACGCCATCGCTCATTTATCATTTCCACGTTTCGTAAAATAAATCGCATAGCACTTCTGTATAATGCAGTAAACGGTCACGATTTTTAATTTTTCAAGAAAACGTGCGTTTTACTATATAGAAGGTGACCCACCTCACCCCAGGCGAGCTATCCGTATAAGTATGAGAATTTCTATTTCGTTTGCATTAAAATTCAATGACCGAAATCGTCCAACCTGAACGACAGAGGTAAAAATGAACGCTTTGCTGCAAAAATAAGGATAAAATGGCTAATTCTACCAAGCGAATGCAAAAGGTGCACTAGGTATCAACTATCAAATTTAGGCTATTTTTGAAAAATGTCATTTTACCATACATTATACTGGAAAAAGTCCTAGAAAGTCGAGACTATAATCATTTTAAAGGTATTTGAATAACAAATGACGAAGAGGCAAATTTTGATATTCCTAACGACCAAAACGAACTTGCTCAATTTTAGATATGACTTGGGTGATCTGGTCCTCCGGGGTTTTTGGTTATCGGCTCTATATACTGAGATGGTAATCGTGGTGAGTAATGTAGAGCGATACTTTTTGAAGTTCCGGGTAGCTGTAGACAAGTACGTTCTTGAGACTGAAGTACTCTTAAGAGTCCCAGGTCCTATTGGGTATATATACAAAAGTAAACAGAGATAATTATAGGAATTATTCGCGAGCGATGTTTTAAATGGGTCCGTGACCAACGTCGTCGAAGGAATTAGCATACGAGCAAGAGGCAACCGGTGGAGCGTGGCCTCTCGAATCTCATTATCTACCGCCCTCTCGCACACCTTTAAATCGTAAGATTTCTTCGGTTTCTAAGCTCATATTCGCCATGGGAATTTTTGCAGCGGAGGGCTTTTCGGGGAAAGGAAGTCCCCTCGTCGGTGGGCGTGACGGCGGAGCTTGGAGACCGGAGCGGGTTTCCTTAGAGGGACATCCACCACCCATGTCACCCCGGGGACGCCATTTTACGCAGTGCAAAAAGCCGTGCAACGCGAAAAAATACTCGATGGAGAAATACCATAGAGAAAATATAAAAAACCATTAATCCAATCCCACAGCCTTTTGCGAACGGAGTATAATTAACCTCGCCATAATTACAAAGCGGTACGGGACGCTCATTCCTAAGAATATGGAAACACTATTGGTTATGCTCAAGTTTGAACGGAACGTAAAATAACTCAAAATTACGACTTTCCGGCTCCTCCGAACGGGACAACGAGGCTAATGATTTAATCGTACATCTAATTGAACAATTGGTTACAGTTAAAGGTTCCCTTTTAACGATTTGCCATCGTATACCCAATAAGGAAAAGCTGTAAAGAAATTACCGTATCCAGGATCTTTTGTTAAATATAACAGGACCTTTTTCCTTCATGTGTAAGCAAATTGGCCATTGAGAAATTAATTAAGAGAAAGGTCCTGAATATGAATAAATTTTTTTTAATATACGACCTCACCGATTTTATGCGCTTAAGCACGATTTTTGGCCTTTTATAATATTCCATTAAGGAAACTCGGCATATTTCACTCGGGTAGAAACATATGGCCTAAAAGGTCACGTTTGATACCATTTGTCTTCATTTCGGCGACGATCCGAAGAAACGGGATTCAGGAGGGTGGAGAGCGTTCGACCATCGGATTTCGATCTAAAAACACTCCTAACTCACCAAGACAAGTATCTACATTGTATCACGTCGTATTTCCTTCGAGTTTTAATGCTAATTAATGCCCTTTACGATAATTAAACAAGATTGGGCTAATTATCGGACGACTTGTGTGTCTCCCTGTAAATCAGTCAAAATGAAAAAGGCGTTTATAGCCAATTTTAATAGGGGAATCGTCTGATTTGGACATCCCTGGAAAGAGCATTAAAAGCAAAGCTAAAACATTGAACTGTGTGGGCCATCCAAGTCGATACAAATCGTATTCTTCATCTGATTGTCTCACACCGGAAGGAATGCGACTCATTAGGGCGGGTGAAAATTGAATCTGTCCGTGCGGGGAGTGACTGTTTGATTGATGGACGTCAACGCTGAATAGTTGGAGGCTTGGGGGTTTTTGATCCAGTTCAAGTCTTTATACCGGCACCCGTTTCTATTATAATACGTTAATTGAGCCTTTTTACCATACTACTTTATACTCAGAAGCTTATTAAAGGACGTCAAAACGTCAGGATTTTCGTATACGAATGTTTTATGCCATAATTTATGCTGCATATGGCCGAGAAAAAAGGAGACTTGACTTTTATAATTGATAGGAGTACGAGATGAGGCCTGACCGCGTGCCTTGCATGCAATTACACTTTAATTAACTGTAAATCTAACCGGCCGAGTGTGACAGACGTAAAACGCATCTTGAGGATTCGCCTCGGTAATTTCGCCCTTACCGTCGTAAAAAGCATAAAAATGTGAATATTTTATATGCATATCTCATGGAAACGGTCGCTTTTTATTAAGAGGTTAATCATTTTATGACGCTTGAGGGCGTTTTTGTCTAAAGACGAATGATGTCCATTTGTCCCTGGTAATTATCCTAGGGTGACTTATGGTTCAAAAGATGAAGCGATCCATCAAAAAAATGTTTCAGTTTTCAATGCGCGATGTTGCTTCGGGTCGTAAAGGTCGTGGGGTCAAAATGACCCTTCCGGTTTTCCAGAAAATAAAAGGTGATGAAAAATAGGATCATTGAGAAATTTCCGTCCAGACTTGTATTTTTATATTTAAAATTTGGTTTTTTAGTGGCGTGTTGAGTGATGTGGGTCCTACACTGATGTCTGATTGAAAAATTAAAGGTTTAACTGTCTAATTATACCCTTTCCCTATAATGATTAATTGCTCCCGTATACCGCGGGATTATTGTTGTATATGTGGGCGATTGGGGCTTTTAATAAATTTGTCTCGCCAGTAAAGGCGTTAATTCGTAACTCCCTCTTTTTGTGTAAGGAATCCAGATGTTCTCAAAAGATTATTTGTCTTTTATAATGCGTACAATATATTGGATGACAAGTTCGGTACTTTTGACGGTAAGCGGATGAAAGGGGTCGTTAGTTTTGAGTCGTAAAACAGGTGAGGTCCACGTGTGACGCCGGTTTCAGATGCAGTCCACGTATCGATGGTATCGCCTAGGGATGAGAGAACAAAAAAACCATTCTTTTTCTTCCTCTTCATGGAATCGTTTTACATGCGTTCATATAGTGTTTCTATCTTTGATCTGCAGAAAACGAAAAAGAATGAAATGAGGACATAACTTGTACGCAATGTCGTGTATCTTCCTGATTTAAATTTCGGCCAGTCTCTCGTGCAAATCGGCCAAACGTGATATACCTACTAAAAAAAAGGGCTTATGCCAACACGCGTACAATAAAACTGTCGAAGAGAAATCCTCAAATGGAATAAAAATTCGAATTCAAGATCATAAATTTCATAATGTTGCTATGCGGTTGACACCTCTTAAAAGGGGCTCCTTGTTAAAGACCAGGTGACGATAAAATGCGAGAACGGGTAAAGGTGTTGCTGACTGCCCTCTGACCCGGGGGGGCCTTCCTCGTTTCATGTCCCAGTTGACCTTTTCCTTCCTCTCTTCGGTAAGTCACCACCGACTTCCAGGATGCCTCCACGCCTTTCTGATGATTCACGGGCGAACATATGGCGAAGGGGGTAAATAAATTTTTTTTTCTATAAACAATTTTCAAACGGAATTCCCTTAAATTTATAGCTTGTGGGAAAGACTGGGTAAAATAAACATAGGCTGATTGCATTGGAGGAGCGTAAAAATCACTAAATTTTTATTTCTTCACAGCTTACATGGAAATAAGCAATAATTTTTATGTAAATTTTTTTTTTCAGGCGTGTGCTCCAAGGTACACATGGTTTACCACGATGAGGGCCCAAGGAAGGCAAGAACCTGTCGGAACTTGTTACGCAGGGAAGAAAAACTTCACAGAATTTTCCGAATATTCACCCTGCAGGACGAGTAAGTTTATAAATATCACCTTTTTTTCTACATCCCCGCTTTCTATAAGCAAACACATCCTATGATTTACACCAATAAGAACACGTGTTGGAAAACAGTCGGGTCGCATCCATTACTTCCTAAACAGAAATAAACGGGGACCTGAACGTAAGACGAAACTGGTGGGGGATGAAAAATGTCAGAAGTCTTCGGATTATTCAGTGTCTCAAAGGCACTCGAGTTAAACGATCCGACTTTTTTTTCGAGATAAGATAGGGGACCCGAGTATGGAGACTCCCTTCTGTGGGAACAGTGTGTTAATATCCCATTTAAACCATGAAGGCAAAGTGTTAATGCTTCAACTTTTTAAAAGCTTAACATGGGGAGTTTATCTTAGAACCCGGAAGTTCTACCCGCCTAAGAAAATCAAAATTCTCTTGGATTCTTAAAGTTGAGGAGGTTAGACAAATGAAGGTGATAAGAACAATAACTTCTTAACAAGAACAAGAGGAGCCAATAATAAGGTTAAGAGGGGGGGGGTGTCAGGGCAGTAACGATGCCAGCGTTGAGGAAGGTCTAGTGGCGATAGCTACAGTATTTTCTTCATTCGTTCAGCCTCAATGTAATTGAGATCAAGTACTGAGGAAGTCCTGGTAGGGCTCCAGGGAAGTTTTTCTTTATTCATTCCTTCGATTGGTTGGGTAGGCACGGGCGTCAGTTGCGAATAAAGCCTGTATTCGCACCACATTAACCTATGTGACCGCAAATGTCATATCCGCAAGTACCACGACACCGCACCTGCTGGCAATTACCTACGAACCCTTCAAGAACTTAATCTTTCTGAATTTGTGTCATTGGTACATGAGAAATCCTAGCGACAAGCACAAAATCCATCGTCGAACGGTAAAACCACCATGAAAAAAACGCATAAAAATCTAACGATTTCAAAGAGTTTTGATCAAGAAAGTATTTCGCATCGTCATTGTCGGTATTGGAGATTCTCCCGTCGGGGACGTAAAAATGGCATTTTTTCCCTTTTTGACTCCAGAGAGATTTACACGCCGTAAAAACCCTTCGAAAGCAACTAAAACGACGGTATGTCCGCCTCGGACCTCCGAGGACAGAAATAATTACTCTCGAAATCGCTGAGTCGTTATTTTAATCAGCCTCTAAACTTCCGAATCTTCTTGAAAGTCTCGATTTTTTCGCTTCTATTGACTCGAGTGGAGTCAATTTATTTATAAAAGCGATCGTTAAATGCCGGGACTTTTGACGCCTTTGACATAAATGACTGTTTAAGATTCGTTCTGCTCGTTTTAAAGTTTCATATACATAATGGCCTCCTCCTTTATTCTTGACCGAAGTTCACTTTATTCTCTATCACGTAGCGAAACGTGCAAGTGTCACAACCTGTGTGGCTTTTTTTACTTAAATTTCATGTACTCGAGTAATAAAAAAATTAATAAACATGACACATTAAGGATATCCTGTCAAGGAATGAAACTATATTACGTTTTTTGTACTGTTTTTTTTCTCCCTTTCGAGACAGGGGCTGACTTTGATCTCTGTTTCCTTCCACGTCCGCCCTCGAAACTGTTTCCGCTCCATAGATCAACCCTATCTGAGAAAGAACTCCATATTACAATGTAGCAACAAATTGAGTTTAATTTTAACCATGTAGTGCATTCATTTCTTCAGCTGTAGGCGGACAAAACAATCCTCGAAACATAGACGTATGTCACAATCTTTCAAGTCTTATCTTTCCGTGAAGGTTGACCAATCCAGTAAACCAATGGGTGTCGTGGAATTTTAGATGTGGCACTTTCGGATACCCCCAAAAAAGTGGCACTTCTGACTGCATTTGGGTGTAATTTTTCCCTTAAAAATTGCCAAAAACCACATTTTGAATCAAATCAAAAATTGAAAATATTCAGTTCAAGAAAGTGAAGAAAGGTCCCCCCCTTTGGTGAGGTCGAAAAAAATGTTTTTATATCCCAAAAAAACGACTTCAGATTCTTATCTTTCACCCTAAAAATGGTCCAAAACCAAGTTTTGAATGGAATAAAAGTAAAAAATTTTTGGGTCGAAAAAGTGGTGTCGTCGAAAAAAATGTTTTTATATCCCAAAAACGACTTCAGATTCTTGTTTTTTACCCTAAAAATGATCAAAAACCACATTTTTGATGGAAACAAAAATAAAAATTTTTGAGTCTAAAAAGTGAAGTTTTTCCTCAGAATGTTCTGATTTTTTTTTCTTTTTCAGAAAACTGGGGATACCATCGACAAGGCTCATGCCAAGCCGGTCTCGGAGCAGCCGTTTCAAAGGTAAATTTACAACCAATTTAAATCGTTATCGAAGGTTTCGAAATCGTTAAATAAAATATAGAAACCCCCAACCGTTTGATGTCGACCCGGAAACTCCTTTTTGCCACTCAGGACACGTGACCGATGTTAAAACTCATTTCGTGAAGGGTTTTTACGACCCCTTAAGCTTTCTCGATCCAATTAAAACCCTCTTAATTGAAACCCTGTTTTAATTAATTTTTTGTCAAGATTTTATTTACTTTTTTGTACTACATGACGTTTCATAGAAAAAATGTATTTAACGTTTTTTTGATTCGACTCCCTGTGGGCGATCATAGGGTATCACCGTTACAAATCTAACTTCTCGGGTAGCGTCTCATGTCTGTTATTTTAAGGGCGTATCAGACGTCTATCTTTTCCAAACAATGTTTTCTTTACCGGTCGAATTTACATATTGTCGGACCACGGTTATTCGGTTATGTTCGCTCATGTAATCGAGTGTCTGAGAACTACTGTTATTTCATTTAATAGATGGTACTTTAAAAACGTTTAGGTGAAATTTATGGGCTTCGTACACAGATAAAACGTGTTGAATCTATAATTGTCTAGCGCTTCCAGACTTTTTCATTCCTTCGAAATGACCTATAACTAGGGGACCGATTTTTAGGTCGCTAAAAACAACTAATTGATCTACTTATAAATGCAAATTTCTGTTACTCTATTTGGTCTGAAAACCCCAAAATCTCGTTTTGTGGGTTAAAACCCTTAAGATTGTGGCGGAAGTCCAGGCACGCTCAAGACTCTTCATTTAGTCACATGCAGGAGTTTGGGTCCACGAATCTCGTGACCGATGAGGACACGTTTTGACATCACGATTCACGATCACTAGGGCATTTTACCTTCTCGATCTCAATTTTTTTTAAAAGAACAAAAAAACTCATAAGATTACAAAAGAAGCCTTAAGAACAACCAAAACCGCAGACCAAAATCCTTTCTCGTCTAAAGTTCCACTTTTGTCCCCCTAGTGATAAATTAAAGGCGATATTTTATCATTCATTCGATTAACAATTTGTTGTTTTTTAATCGAATTAAATCCTCGTTTAAATCATTATTCGAGTTTATTTAAAATCTCCGTGGGAGGAAGAATGGTTGTGATTTCGAAGAATCGGGGCGGTGATTGGTTTTGACAGTTGAAGTTGAGGAGGACATAAGCAGACGGGATCTACGTGCTATTTGCCTTATAAAATCCGGTCATGATTTAATCAGGGAGCTATTGTGGCCCGATCGTGACGCTACCGGAACGATGTGATAATAAGGGGCATTAGTCATGAACCCTCCACACTTTTAGATCGATGCCAATTTAATCGTTTGTTTGAAACTTTGCCTGGTTCAAATAGTCTAGTCATTATTTGCACAAAAAAAGTTGATAGCCTTCTTCAGGATATACATATGTGATATGTCCAAGTTTGACCTTAGGATCTCGGATCACTAGAGGATAAAAAATCGACCAAATTTAGGCAAATTAGGCTACTTACTAGGTCCAGTGTTGGCAATTGCCATACTGGGATATCTACCCCCAATTTGGCTTCCTTAGTTGCTTCAGTGTTGCCAGATTGGGCTTTCTCTATAAAGAATTGGTTTACTTTACTTATTCGAGTGTTGCCATACTGGTCTTCCCGGTGTTATTTCACACTTCTCAGTGGTGTCAAATTAGGCAATTTATCACAAATAAAGAAGTTTCCACTAAATATTTCCAGATTGGAAGATCTACCTTAAGTAGCAAATGAACCCCAATACAGAAAGCCCAAACTACCCTGTGTCCGATTGTAATGCAACCGGAAATCATGACCTTTTACAGGTCCACTAATTAAAATCAACAACTGAAATAATTAGATCGTAAAGTTTTTTAAAAAGTAGTGTTAACAAGGCATTTTCATCTCATTAAAATTGTCAAGTTTATTTTCTTTTGGACGAAATAAAATGTTTAATTTCTTTAATAAAAATGGCCCGGAAATGAGAGAAGCCGCCGGAGCTTTCAAGTCGCTTTATTTTCCCACTGGTCGCTGACCCTTTCATGGTTCTATTTAACAAATAAAGACACTATTTGCACCCTTCGCAGTGTACAAATAGACAATTTGTATAATCGTAGGCACTTAACAGAAAAAAGTTGCACTGGAAATTCTACTTTTTAAATTTTTTTTTTCTAAACAACCTATTTAGAAGGGAATGTGTGAGAATTATCATCGATGTAATTATTGCGCTATTTAAATAGTTAATTTAAAAAATGCAACTTATCCCCCTGGAACTTTGAAATGATGAAAATTATGTTTTTTTTTAATTTTTTCAGGACGGACAACGATTATTTATCGGGGCACCTGGTAGTTGGTATTGGCAAGGTAAGGACTGAAGTAGATTTTTCCTTTATTATGTTCAGTCACCATCAGAAAGAGCCAAATCTATCAGACTCTATCAAAGAGCATGTACAAAGCATGAACTTTTTTTTTCTTTCTTCAAATTCAATTTTTTTCTTTTATTTTTTGTTATTACTACTTTACTAGTAAAGAAGAAAAAAATGGGGGTTAAAATTTAAAAAAAATGCATGGTTAAAGAAAAAATTAAATTTATATTGGGTCTATGTAAATATAGAAAATTAGAAATGAAGCTTAATTTTGCCTTAGATTTCGAAAGCAGTTGATGCTTGTAAATTAGGGTAAAAATTTATAAAAGAGAGAAATTATAGACCCCAATTAGAGACGACTTGGTGTTCGAACTCGATTGTTTCAACTGCTGCATGTTGCTTCTTCAAATTGCAGGTCAGCTATACTCAATCTCTGGAGCGGCGAATCTACCATTTATCCCCCCACGGAAGCTGTACGCTGATGAAGGTAAAACGAACGAAACGAAAAACGAAAGAAAAAACGATAAAAAATTTCAAATACAGATACACGTTCCCATTTCACTTTTTTTAAAATCTCAATAACACTGGGTACAGCTTACATAAAAATCGAATATTATTTTATTTTTTAAAATTAAACAAAATATACCACGAATAGTCTAAAAAACGTAAATTGTTAACAAATTAACAAAATAAAAAAATTAAATATTACAGTAAACAAACAAAAATCTTAAGGCTTTTAAAAAAAAAAATTTGCGAATTTTTTTGTACGCTTTTGGGGAAAACGATGAATTGGTTGCTTGAAAGATCGTATTGTCGTGATTTTTATTTTTTGGGAACTAACTCGGGGAAAAAAACAAAAGCACAGTTTTCCTATTCCATCCCGTCTGCATGATGCATGTTTTGTTTGTTTTTTCGCTAGATTGTGTTGTTTCTGTGTGCGTCTATTTTAACAAAGGGTCTAAGGTTTGGATTGGGCATTCTGGTGGCAGCACTTTTTTTTTCCATTTTGTGTCTGTATTATTGTTGTTTTTATTTTTATTTTTTTTTCAGCTTTTGTACAAAATATCAGCATTATTAAATGCTTAAATTAGCACGCTTTGCTAAAAAATTACACACTTTTTGTAAATACAAAATTATACGGAATTAATTTAATTTTATTTTTTATTGGGGAACTTTTTTTTTTCCTGTGATGGCTTCAATGTCCAAGTTTGAAACAAATCTATTGCACTCAGCTGGTTAAATATTGATGTCAACTCCTTCTGCTTGAAATTCATTTTTATGGACATTGAAGATATTTTTGGTCCAAATTTTTTTTTTTAGAAAAACTGCGGTGAAAGTAGTTTTTGGGGTTCCTTGTTAATATTGCCCTGTTATGTTTTTGATGTGTAAATATTTGAGCAAAAATTTATTATGGTTTGGTTGATTGGAATGTATGGTTCTTAGGTGCTCTCGTATCTCAGGATGTTCATTCGCGTCCGGACGTTTTTTCGACGTCTGAAGGTCCGCTGACGAACGATGATTCCTACCTCGGATATTCCGTCGCCTCTGGATCCTTCCATCGTGAAAAATCCGAGCATTCCGACGTCGTCGTTGGCGTCCCCAGAGGAAATCAATTACTTGGAGGGGTAATAAAAAATTTTTAGAGGGAAAAAAAAAAACCGAGTTTTTGTTTTTAGATTATGATTTACACGTGGAATCTCACGTTTATTTTGAACATAAGTGGGGAACAGCTCGGCGGTTATTTCGGATACTCGATTTGTTCCGGGGATATGGACGGTGACTCTTATGACGACATCATTGTCGGTGCTCCGCTTCATACGATAGAGAACAATAACGACTGGAATTATGAAAACGGAAGAATTTATGTTTACTACCAAGGCAAAGAAGGTCCTATATTTCGAGAGTACCATTTTAGAGATGGTAAAAATTCAAAAGCGAGATTCGGATTTTCTTTGGCTTTCCTCGGCGATATAAACAAAGATGGATATGGAGGTTTGTTTAGGGATGAAAAAAATTCTAAATAATGAATATTTCAGACTTGGCGGTGGGTGCTCCTTACGATGGTGTTGAAGAAAGAGGTGCCGTTTATATTTATCATGGGTCGGTCGACGGTATTGCAGAAGAACCTTCGCAGATCGTGAAAGCCGAAGACATCCCGGGAGATGCGAGCACTTTCGGCTTCTCGCTAGCCGGAGGTGTCGATATGGATAACAATCTTTATCCCGACCTAATTATCGGCGCATACGACACCGACGATACGTTTTTGCTCAAATCGAGACCCGTCGTCAAAGTCGAATCGTCCATCGAATTTTTAAGGAAAGGAAAACAGATCGCCATTGATGAGAAAAATTGCAACTTGCGTGATAAAACAAGGGTACTGTAAAAAAAAATTAGCTTTTTTTTTTGTTATTCAAATTTTAGGCTTCTTGCGTCGAATTGAGAACTTGCGTCAAATATTTTGGTGTCAATGTCGATACAGTTCTTGATTTCGAATATCAAATTACGTTGGATGCTAAAAGTCCTAAGAATCCTCGTATGTTCTTTACGTCTCAAGAAGGCAAAAATGTGATCAGAAAGCCAGACAGGTTGGACAAAAACCAACAGAAATGTATAACGCATACAGTTTATTTGAAGGTATGCAATCTCTTTTTTTAATAGAAAAATAATAATAATAATCTTAGCCGAATGTTAGGGACAAACTGACGTCTTTGGATGCCGAATTGAAGCTGAAGCTTTTCGATTCTGGTTTCCGGAATACACGATCGCTTTCGCCGGTGCTGGACGTGAGCGAAGAAAGGACATGGAAGGATTCGATGACCATTCAGAAAAACTGCGGAAAAGACAACACTTGTATTCCAGATTTACGGCTCATCGCTAGACCGTGAGTTTCAATTTAAATTTTTATGGCAAAATGAGATGATTGAAAATATCATATCCAAAACGATAGAAAGTCGAAAATAGTAGAATATCAAGCTAAAAAGGGCCTTCTTTGTCCGAAAAAGTGGCCCTCATTGTCAAAAAGAACATAAAATCTATCTGAAAAATAGTCCTCCAGGAATCAAAGGTGTCCCCATCGCTAGTGTGAGACCCGCTAAGAAATCGGGTCTTATTTGTCAAAAAGGGTATTTAAAAACCCTTCCTTGTCAAAAATTACCGAAATCCAGCCGAAAAAGGGTCCTCTAAGTCAAAAAAGAACTATGTCCTCACTCCTCCCTTCCTTCCGTTCGTTCAGTATTTAATGTGGGCCCACAAAAAAGGGGTCGAAAAGGGCTTTTTAAAAAAGCTATCCTTGTCAAAAACGACTGAAATCTGCCCTTCGTGATTCTTGATGATAAAGGGTCAATAATCAAGCCGAAACCTTTGCGTCAGCCAATAGATGGTACATCGTAATGTGGCGGTAAAGCTACACTAGCGCTCTGTCCATGGCGCATGTGGGTGCGCCTCCTCAACTAAATCTATAAAAGATTTTTTTTTCTCAAATTACGTCAGCTGGCGTTTTTCCTTTCCTTGAGAAAGCCCTTGTGGCTATTTCTCTATATGATTTCTGTGATATTTCATCACCCTTCTAGTCGCGGCTTTTATTAATTTTAAATAAAATGTTCAAACAACACGGTCAGTTCTGTGCGAACCACCCTTGGGAAGTGATCGTCGCTACGCTTACGTTGACATCATGCTTACTCACCATGGATTTCCGTTCGGTCGCCCCACGTCCCAAGCCGGACATCACCCAAGAATCTTTAAACGTCGACGTCGTCATAATGACATCAGTGAGATGCGTCGCTATCCTTTATTGCTATTACAAGTTCAGAAGTTTGCGAACGTTGGGCTCCACTTTTATAGGCGTCGCCGGCGTATTCACGGTCATATCAAGCTTCGTTTTTAGCTGTACAGCCATCAATTGCTTCGGAGGTGACATCTCAGATTTGAAAGACGCTTTATTCTGCTTCCTTTTGCTCATCGACTTGTCCAAAGCGACCCTTTTGGCACAGTTCGCGTTAAGCGCTACCACCAAAGAAGAAGTCAAAAAGAACATCGCACGTGGCTTAGGAATCCTCGGGCCAAGCCTCACTTTAGACACTTTAGTCGAAACCTTACTAATTAGCGTAGGTACGCTTTCCGGTATCCGAAAATTAGAAACACTCTGCTTCTTCGCTTGTGTATCTGTTACCGTTAACTACATCGTTTTTATGACATTCTATCCTGCATGCTTAAGCCTAGTTTTAGAACTTTATGACGGACTTGAAAAAGTACCATGGGAAATGGTAGGTGAGAGTGAGAAACAAAATCCGGTTGTGCAGCGTGTCAAAATAATTATGTCTGCAGGTCTTGTCATGGTGCATGTCCAGAACCGATGGTCGATGGAAAAAGACAATACAAGTTTACCCATGGTTTCAGAAACGTCGTCGCATAGCTTACTTCGTTCAACCCTTCTCGGGTTAACAGTCGACCAAGTCGTCGTTTTAATTTTACTTCTCGCTTTGACCATCAAATTTATGTTCTTTGAAGGCCTAGAACTGATACAGTCATCTGAAGAATCGTACGACGTTTTAGAATGTGAGGAACCTGAAGAACAAGAAGAAACAAGACCAACAGAAGAATGCCTTGCTTTGATCAAATCGACTGGAAATTTGGATTCATTGCGTGACAACGAAATCAACAAACTGATAGAGGTTGGAGAGATTAAAACCCATACTTTGGAGTCGCAGTTAAACAATAAGACGAGAGCAGTCAAAATAAGAAGAACGCAACTTTCTAAAGATGTGAGATTAAGAAAAGCTCTTTTGAGTTTGCCTTATGAGAGGTTTGATTATAAACAAGTTTTTGGTGCTTGTTGCGAAAACGTGATTGGTTATGTGCCACTTCCATTGGGAATAGTTGGTCCTTTGTTGCTGGACGGAAAGAACATTTTTGTGCCGATGGCTACTACTGAAGGATGTCTGGTTGCCAGTACCAATCGTGGATGCCGCGCTGTGTCTTATAATGGTATCACAAGCCGTTCAGTAGATGATGGCATGACACGAGGACCAGTCGTAAGATTCCCTGACCTCTCCAAAGCGAGCGAAGCCATGTTGTGGATTAAAAGCGACGAAGCGTTTAAGAGTCTTAAGAAAATATTCGATTCGACAAGTCGTTTCGCCAAGTTGACCAAAATTCAAGTCAGGATTACAGGACGTTTGTTATTCGTGCGATTCGTCGCCAGCACTGGTGATGCCATGGGTATGAATATGGTCTCCAAAGGTTCAGAATTGAGCCTTCTCCATATAAAAGAGAGGTTCCCTGAAATGGAAATTTTGAGCGTAAGCGGTAATTATTGTGCAGATAAGAAGTCGACTGCAGTCAATTGGATTGAAGGGAGAGGAAAATCTGTGGTTTGTGAGGCAAAAATTAAGAAAGAGGTTGTCCTAAGTGTGTTGAAGACAACAGTTGAAGCTCTGATTGATTTGAATATAAATAAGAATTTAGTCGGCTCTGCGGTTGCTGGGAGTATTGGAGGATTCAATGCTCATGCAGCGAATATAGTCACTGCTATATTTATCGCTACTGGGCAAGATCCTGCTCAAAACGTCACAAGTTCTCAATGCATTACATTAATGGAGCCGTGCGGTGAGAACAATTCGGATTTATATATATCGTGTACAATGCCTTGTGTTGAAGTCGGTACACTTGGAGGTGGAACGCATCTGACACCGCAGTCGTCGTGTTTGGAAATTTTAGGAGTTAAAGGATCATCGCTCAATCCTGGTGACAACGCGTCAAAACTCGCGAGAATTGTCTGCGCCTCTGTTCTTGCCGGTGAACTGTCCTTAATGGCCGCCCTCGCTTCAGGTCATCTCGTCAGAAGCCATCTAAAGCATAACAGATCAGCTACTTCTATGAATGTTAAAAAATGATGTTTTAATTTTATAACAAAGACTGCTACTTATGTTTTAGGAATTAAATGCTTGATTCTACCAAAGATCTCTAATAAAAATTATTTTTGGTTAATCTTATTTTTCATTCCCAATGCCAAGACAAAATCTGAAGAGCAATTTTATGAATACAGGAATGTCACGACTTACTTGCTTGGATCAGGACAGCGACTTGCCATTGAAGTCTCGGTCCAAAATGAAGGAGAAGATGCTTTTGAAGCTACCTATGCTCTCAAAATCCCACCTGGCATGAGCTATGTGAGAATCGTCAGAGTTGACGATGCTGATGCTGTCATTCCTGTTGTCTGTTCTGCACCAAATGCAGAAAACAACCAAACTTTAATCTGCGATATTGGAAACCCTTTGCCCAAAGAAAAACTGGTAAGACTCCCTTAATTTAAAAAAAATTAGTGCACACATTCCATTTTAGGTTCAATTTAAAGTAATTCTTCAACCGTACAATCTAGAAGGAGGCATGAAGCCTAAGTATGAGTTCAGCATGTCAGTGAATTCAACAAATCCTGAAAATGTGACATCTGTTTCCGACAATCTGATGAGAATCGATTTACCCATTTGGGTCAGAACAGAACTTCTGTTGGAAGGGTAAGTTACTTCCTAAAACTTGCCATGGCTTATATTTCTTTTAGGACTTCACACCCTCAAGAAATTCACTATACAACGTCTCAGTTTGATGCGCAAGAGATCACTCAAGAAAGCGAAATTGGCCCACAAGTCATTCATATGTACAGCATCCGTAATATTGGACCATCTGACTTTTTGGAAGGCGAAGTCGAATTTCTTTGGCCTTCGTACACTCTGAGTGGTGAACCTTTGCTTTATTTATTGGAGAATCCTCAAACTCAAGGAAACATTCAATGTGAAAGAGCAACTGGAGTTAATCTAAGAAATATTCGTGTAAGTATTGTGTCAAAAAATGAGATAAAGCTGATTTTTTGTTGTAGCTTGATGAAAAGAGACGTCGGAATTATTTTGAAGAAGAAGAATCTTCAGGAATTCAAGGTGCACTTGAAGGAAGTGCATCGTCCCAAGGTTCACACAGCTCTCACAGCTCAAGTTCCCATGGCTCATCAAGCTCTCATTCGTCTCATTCTTCTCATAGCTCGCATAGCTCACAGAGTTCCCATAGTTCATCTTCAAGTTCATCCGGAAAAGTTACTTCATCGAAGAAGTTGACATCACAAGAGAAGAAACGATTGGAGTCCGAAATAAAAGCTAAAGAAGAGGAAGAAACAAAATTATTGGAAACAGGCGACAGTTCTGACCGGCATAGCCGACGCCGACAGCAAAATCATGTTAGCTCAAATGGCGGACAATTGGAGAGCGATTCACAACTTAGACCTACTGGACATCATGTCTATGAAGAAGAAAGTCATACCGTCACAAACTCTACATGGCAATCTGGTGGAAAACCTATGATAACTACAAGCACTAAATGGAGAGTCAATAAAGATGGTGAAATAAGAAATGGTTCTTCGACGAATGTTCACGAAGGTGCTGAACATGGACATGGAGGTGTTCATCGAGGAGCTTCAACACGAACGGAATCAAGGCAAGAATATGAAGAAAGACATGAATCATCCAGAGGTTCTGGCATTGGAATCGGTGGGACTTATGAAGAAAGGAGAAAATATGATGAAAGGCATTCATCAGGAGGTTTGGATTCTTCAGGACATCGAGGAACTGAAGGAAGCAGAGTTGGAGAATCTGGACGAAGGACAGGAACCACTCATGAGGAACGACATGAGAGCAGAGTGGTTTATGGTGATACTGGTCGAAGAACTGAAGGAAGTAGAGGTGGAGACTATGACTCTGGAAGAAGAGTAAGTGGAACCACTCATGAAGAAAGACACGAGAGCAGAGTGGTCCACAATGAGTCAGGACGAAGAGTTACAGGAACTGATGGAGGCTGGACTGGAGAATACGACTCTGGACGAGTCACAGGTGGAACCTCTGGAAGCAGAGTGGTTCACAATGAATCAGGACGAAGAGTAACAGCATCAGGAGGCAGGACTGGAGAATATGATGCACGAGTTACAGGAGGAGTTCACGAAGAAAGGCACGAGACTTATGAAACATCAGGTCGCAGAACAGAAGATCGAAGAGTCGGTGCTGAAAGACATGATAGGACGGGATCTGATTCCTCAGGAGGCAGAGTTTCCGGAGGAGCTTTTGAAGAAAGACACGATACTAGAGTCATTTACGATGGATCGGGAAAACCAATAGTAACTGGAGATGGTTCAGGATGGAGAGTATCCACTCATGAAGTACATGGATCACATAATTCAGGACGAGTCACCGGTGATGAAAGAACAGACGGGCGAAGAGTTGCAGGTTCCGACCATCGTGTCGAATATGAAGAAAAACACTCTACCCATTCAGGGCATCGAGGTTCAGGGCATCATTCAACTCAAGACTCTGCACTTGAAATCGATAAAAATCTTATCGGAAGCGAACTTGCTGGAGGAAAAACTTATAAAAAAGAATGGGAAAAGAATTATAATATGACATACACCTCAGATGGGAAACCAATCACTCATTTTTCAAGTAGCTGGAAAGAGAATCAAGATGGAAAAGAAACATCAGGAGGAAGTTCTGACGTTTTTGAAGGACATCATAAACTTAATGAAGATCATGGTTACAGTCGAGCACATACAAGCGGAACATCTTCTCACAAAGAAGAAGTTTCAAGACGAGTTTCTACTTCCGAGACTGAAACTGGAAGAACTACTTCCCACATCGATGCCATCGAGCTTCCAGGCTCTAAAAATCTTGAAGAAAGAAGACGTGTCGAAGAAGAGATAAGAAGAGCTGAGGAAGAAATAAGAAGAGTGGAAGAAGAAAGACGTCGAGTTGAAGAAGAAAGGCGAAGAACGTACGGTGAAAGCACTCGCCGCGAAGATGAATCACGACATCACATACGAG
Organism: Orius laevigatus; assembly: GCA_018703685.1. Classification (NCBI taxonomy): domain Eukaryota; kingdom Metazoa; phylum Arthropoda; class Insecta; order Hemiptera; family Anthocoridae; genus Orius; species Orius laevigatus. The sequence goes on from JAGWEN010000045.1 coordinate 401,901, forward strand.
GATCAGACCGAAGTTCTGAATCTGGCGGTTACTTTGATTCTCACTCTGGCTCAGGAAAAGTGAATATTGAAAGAGTCTCATCATCTGGATTTGGAAGCGTTTTGGCCGGACCAGGCGACGGCAAAGCAAGAACACACGTTTTAGACCTTGGCATCGAAAGTGGTGCATCAAGTGCTCGAACTGGTTCACGCCGTGTACACTACAGCTCTGCTGAAAGCGACCGAAGACATGAAGAAGGAAACAGAACAGGACAAAGGCATGAATATGCAGCATCTCATTCTTCACGTCGTGAATATTCAGGAGATGGAGACTGGAGCAAAAGCTATTCTAGTGGAGAACCAGAAAGAACAGATGGTGCATATCAAGGCAGACACATATCCAACGATCGTGACCGGACATTCACTCATTACGTCCGAACAAAAAGAGACGTTCAAGAATTCAACTGCGGTCCAGTCAAATGCATCAAAATCTACTGCTCATTAGGTTCTTTCAAAAAAGGAGATGAAGCTCTAGTCGCATTCCGTTCACGAGTCTGGACACCAACAATCAAAAAGGTAAATTTCAAACAAAAGATGATCTATTTGACATTAAATTTTAGATGACGACAAACATCGAGTATATGATCAGCTCTCAGGCTGTAGCAAGAGTCACCAGGTTACCACATATTGGAAAACCGTTGGCAGAAACGACACCAATGATGTCAGCCGAGACTATTTCACGAATTATCCCAACTGAACCCCAGACTGAAACTAAAGTAATCCCTCTTTGGATTGTAGTTCTTTCAGCATGTGCAGGAGCTCTCATTTTAATGTTACTCGTTTACGGTTTATACAAGGTAAACTTCATTTTAAAACATTTCGCTTCTAAAACCATTTTTTTTAGTGTGGTTTCTTCAAAAGAAACCGTCCGTCCAATGCACCGGAAAAGCAGCCGTTGAACCGAAACGGCCACTACAACGGCGACGAGGCTCTGTAAACCCTTCGTACTTAAAAACACAAACAAGCTGAAAATCTCGGTGCTCCTCTGTATATACCATCTGTATTTAAGTCATGTAAATAAAACGTTCAAGTCCTGACAAGACTTTAGGTCTAAAATGTAAATTTTTAGTGCCATTGTAATATTTTTATACTAAAATTTAGGGGAAAACTAAAATTATTTATTTTTAATAATTTTTTATGTTCAATTTTTTATTTTTTACCAAATTGAATGCGAGATAAACTGTGGAGTGTACGTTTGTGGTACGCCCTAGTCTTGATTAGTCTTTAACATGGCTCAAAAAGGCTTTGGTTAATCATACTAAATGCTTTAATTAAGATTTTTATGGCCTTTCATAAAATTTGGAACCAAGAACTAAATTTTTCCGCTCTTAAGTCATAATTTGTACAAATTTATGTAAAAATTTCAATTTAGATTTTGAGCTTAATGTACAGTCAGTTTTTTTTCTTTTTTGTAATTTATGTTTTTAAAAAAAGTAGTCACTACTGAACTGATCCTTCTAATATTATTTCTTGTGTCTTTAGTTGTTAACATTATAAAACTAATTTTTATGTTGTAACAAATAATTTGTAAATATATTTATCGAATGTTAATTTCCGTCATTCCTATTTACCTTCAACTGCCTACATTTCTTGGTCAAACTCTACAATAATCATCATGCATTAACTTTCCAATAGTGCAAAAGGGGCACTTCTCAGGTTACCTGCAGCACTGTAACTGGGAAAAAAGAATAACTAAATTTTTTTTTTTAAATTATTATTTTAAAATAAAGGTACATTCATTTGCTTATCGAAGAGACTTTATATATCCGTAACGTGTTATCCGCTCCCCCAGAAACAACGAAATCAGGTTCCGACCAATCGCAAGCCAATACTTTATCTTCATGACCCGTCATGTCAAACATTGGAGCTTGTGGACTAAAAAAAGGTTCACAATCAAACTTTGAAAAAATTAAAGCCAAAATTTACCTTCTAGTATCCCAGAGTTTGACGGTTTTATCATTTGAGGCTGATACAAAAAGATTATCTTTCGTTTTCGACCAACGGACACTCATCACCCAATCAGAATGCGAGACAAAAGTCGTTTTACAAATCGATTCTAAAATTTTAATTAGTTCAATTAATTTTTTACATTAATGCTACCATTGGAACGAGGATCATAAAGTTTGATGTTTTTCTCTGAACTTGCTGTAATCAACATCCGGTTCAGATTACTCCAGTCAAGGTCGAAAAATGCTTTCGTTCCAGGAACCTAAAAATGGTTTTAATAAGGAAAACTGATTAAAAACAAATACTTCTTGGACAGAAGATGACATTTCAGTATCCCAGATTCTTATAGTGTGATCCCATGAAGATGTGGCAAGTTCGATATCATCTTTCCAGCAAAGAGCGGAAACCGCTTCTTTATGTCCTTTCAAAGTGACAAGTGGTGTCTACAAAAAAATTTAATAGTAGCAAACTATATGGAGAAATCAAATAACCTTAATATTGTTCGTTTTTCCGGTTTTTTTAGCCTTTTTATTGACAGACGGTTCTTCATCATCTTCCTCTTCTAAAGCTAAAAATTGTGTGGATTACTTAAAAGTTGTTAAAGAACAATGGGCTTACATGTAGACCATATTTTTAACATGTTGTCCCAAGAACCAGAAGCGAATCTCATTTTGTCTGGACTTACTGCAACGCATTCGATTGATTTTGCATGACCTTTGCATACTCGGATACATTCAACTTCGTTTTCTTCGGTTTTCCATTTCCATAAAAGTGCAGTCTGATCGTATGAACCGCTGATAAAAAGGATTATTTTAATTTCACGTTTTTTTAAGTTTACCTGACGAATGTAGCATCTTGATCGGTCTGGGATATCCAACTGACACATTTGACGGCACCGGTATGGCCAGGAATGGTTAACTGATGCTTACCTCCAGATGACCATAGATGAACGGTGTTGTCATAACATCCGGTGATAATCCTTAAAAAAGAATAGTTGAGGTACAAAAATGAGATTGAAATTTACCATTTTTTGCTGGTGTGGACAGACGAAACCCAATCGTCGTGAAGCAAGCAGTCTTGCGGTTTCGGCGATGGGAGCCTTTCAACATATTCAACATCGACGACAGCTTCCGTCGATTGACCCCTAGATTCGAGATGGTCGCCAAGTGGGGTCCGCACAAATTCATTTGCAGCAAGAAAATCAAATTCAACGCTTTTCTTTATACTATCACTTTCTGAAAAGCCATTAGGAATAATTCCAGAGCAAATTACTTTTACCTTTGAGGAGCTGATTGACAAGTTTGTTGAGCTCAGAGACTGATACTTGTGAGGGGACAGCAAATGGCGCATCTGGAACCGAATACCTAAAGAAGACAAAATTCAAGGTTTATACCATAGAGGTGAATAAAGATATTAACTTATTGAGTCTAAACCATGGTAGCTCAACCCAAGAGATAACTCTATCAACTTATGATGTCCAATGACTTCTTTATGCAATTCACCATTACCTGCAGAGAGGTTTGTACCTTTAGCTCAACAGGTAGTTGTGAACTTCAGAGTTCATTGCCAACTACAACACCAACACTATAGATATGGTTTACCACAGCAATACGGTAACATCCTGGCCCGTTGAACCTTTTTTTGCTGTGGTAATGACTTCATAGGTTGCTTTTGAGCTATAGTTAACTGCTTTGCAACTCCAGGATTTAGAAACACTTAGCAAGCTGTGACCAAACTTACTCTTCTTGTTTAGTGACAAATCGTATCTGAAGCTGTTTTGTCTGACTTGTCGACTCCATGGTAAACTAATATAAAAATTTAAAGGATGAGGCAGCACGCCGAACCACGTTTTTGTGTACAATAATTAAGAGGTTACAAATTCTGATTTGTTATCGTTTCAAGTTGTAACCAAGATGTAACCTCGATATCAACATCAACGCGTGTCTTTCATCATCATCAACAATTATTTTATTACGATGGTTCATTCTGAAAGTTTAATTAAAAAATGTGAGGTAGAGTACGTCTCTGCTGGATGCAATCCAGTAGCTCAATGTATGGACTGGGGTTCCAATGGTCTTCTTTGCTATGGCTCTTCTAATAACATCTTTTTGTACAAACCAGAGGTATCATCATTTTACTATTTTAGATGATTAAAATATTGGGCAAGCCTATATCTACCAATTCATACATTTCGACATTTCCCATCATGCAGTTCAATACCAAATGCATTTCGATTTCTAGGATGAAGGAGGTGGTAAAGTCGTGGACACCATTAGCCACCATAAAGGACGAGTCAACTGCGTCACTTGGATTAGAAACGAGCGAAAAGAACCAGAAACTGAATTCATATCGGTATCGAGCGACAAATCTGGAGTTGTTTGGTCCTTGCAAGATGGCCTTTTTGTCGCAAATGAATCACTTGATGGCCATCTTGATTCTGTAAATATGGTAACTGCTCTACAATTACAAAATTACACCGTCGCTGTAACATCGTCTGCTGATTCTACTATCAAAATTTGGAAAAGAGAACACAGTAAGATCTTTAAGTTTTTGTATATTTATAAAAAAAATTTTTACAGGTAAATTTGAAAACGTTCACACGATTGATATTCGGGATAAAGGATTTTGTTTTTGCGCCAAAGTAATTGTTTTGCCAAATACTGTTCACCCGCTTATTGTAATTTCAACCGATGAAAAATGTGGGAAAATTATGCTTTATTCGATTCACCCGGAACTTTCGCTTTTGTCGACGTTGAGTGGCCATGAAGATTGGATTAGAGATATGGATTTTATAAATGGTTTGTTAGTTACCATATATGTTTTTTGTGCAAATCAGGCTCAAGTCTTTTTACTCTATTTTTTTTATTTAACTTTTAGCAAATGGAGAATCGTTTTTGGCCACTGGATCACAAGATTCGACTGTTCGACTTTGGAAGTTTTCGCCCCATTTTCAAGACGAAGATAGCGATCAACTATCATTAAAGCCGATACTAATTAAAGTCGACAATCGTAAAATACAAGTTAAATTAGAATCCATTCTTCGCGGGCATGAAGATCACGTTTGTGGACTTCAATGGGCACCTTTGGACACAAGTCAGTCAAGAAAACCAGGAATTGAAGAAAATCCTCATTATTTTGTTTTCAGATAATGAATTGCGACTTATGACTTGTTCGTTGGATCGGACTATAATGGAATGGAGCCCTGATGCCGAATCAGGGGTTTGGCTTGAAAGATTCCGTCTCGGTGAAATGGGCGGGGACAATTTGGGTTTCCTTGGCGCTCGTTATAGCCCATCGTGTACAACCATAATCGCTTTTTCGCATCATTCTGCCTTCCATAGGTGGACGAAAAAATCCGAATGTTGGAAACCTGACGTTTCTCCTGGAGGACACAGCGACATCGTTTCCGATATCGCTTGGGAACCTCAAGGTCATTATTTGCTCTCCGCCAGCTACGATCAAACCGCTCGACTTCATTCTCGCTGGTCAAAAACGTCCGCATGGCATGAAATGAGCCGACCTCAAATCCATGGCTATTCAATCAATTCAATCGCTTCACTCCCAAACTTCATGTTCGTTTCTGCAGCGGATGAAAAAGTCGCTCGTGTTTTCCAAGTTCCCAAAAACGTCCTAGAAAACCTGAACAAACTTTCCTCTTTAAATTTAAAAGAAGCCCAACTAAATGGTACTTTTTAAAACATTCCTTTCCATTTTACTCACTACTTTTCAGAAAGTTTACCCGCTGGTGCTTCAGTGCCTGCACTTGGATTATCCAACAAAGCTGTCTATTCCATCGATGAAAATACAGAAGAAGAGCAACCTTTTGTTCCTCAGATTCTTGAAGGTATTTTCCATTCAAAGTGACGATTTTGACTCAATTTGTCTCAGAACCACCAACGGAAGAAGTCCTCATTCAGAATACATTGTGGCCCGAAATTAAGAAACTTTATGGACATGGAAATCAAGTCTATTCTTTAGCTTCAAGCCATGATGGTAAACTTCTGGCCTCTTCCTGTAAAGCAACCAGCAAAAATGATGCAACCATCATAATTTGGTACCCTTTCCTTAATAGCATTATTTTTACTTCAAAATTGTAGGGATACATCAACCTGGGAACAACTGCAAATTTTAGAAGGCCACAATCTGACAGTAACTAGGATCGAATTTTCTCCTGATGATACCATGATGGTTTCTGTTTCTCGAGACCGTACTTGGTGCTTATTTAAAAAGTTTGGTAAGTCCTATCCTTAAAATGTTGCTTGATTTTTGCTTTTATTTCAGAGGGAAAATTCAAGTTGGAAAAGACAAATCCTAAAGGTTTTCATTCGAGGATTATCTGGGATTGCTCATGGACTTTCGACTCAAAATATTTCGCCACATGTTCCAGGGACGGTTTTATTTGCGCCTGGGACAATTTGGGCGAAAACAAAGGAAAAGAAACAAAATCACAATCTGTCAACACTTTAGATTTTTCATCTATTGATTTTGGTGAATATTATTAAGTTAAAAAACAAAAAATTAATTTTTCTTTATAGATTCGAAGTATATTTTGGCTTCTGGTTTGGAAAATGGGGTCATAAGTTTGTCATTGTTTGACCCAGAAAATAGCAAACTTAGTCATATTTTTAATGTCGACAAAATACCGGCATTGACGATAACCCGGGTTAGGTTTAACCCAAAAGTTGATGAGAAAAGTGTTTTACTTGCGGCTTCATCGAATGACTGGTCTGTTAGAATCTATCGTTTTGATTTTGTGTAAATAATAAATTGATTTTAATTTTTTATACGTTTTTTGACCCTTCAAATCTCGTTTCAAGAACAAAGTGTATAAAGGAGATGTACTGTATGTTGGGAATGAGGCATTGGGTCAATTCAGGCTTCCAGTGAGTCACAATGGTCATCTTTTAAGGACTATTTAAGGGAATTATAAGAGAAAATGCATGCAATCATTGCAATGCAATCCGAAATTTCAAAATTCTGGTCGCTTGGCGCTTTTTTCTTGACATGTTGGTAACACTGTTATACGCTGTAACCATCTAGAAGGTTAGCCTCGTGTTTTTTAACACTTTATTGCAACATTTGATAATAGAAATTGTTGTGTTTTTATTGCTGTTCTTTTCTAACAGCATAAAATGGAGTATCTGTCACCCGGGCAAGATATCAAGGGATCTGTTGGTAACATGTAAGTTTGGATAATTTGTAATTATTTCTATACTGGATGCTGTTTTAGTTTATGTTGCCAATGTGGTGTTCCCATTGATCCAAACCCAGCGAACATGTGCGTCCCTTGTTTGAGAAACGAGGTCGACATAAGTGAAGGTATCCCTAAACAGGCGACCATTCATTTCTGCAAAGGATGCGAAAGGTAATGACATTGTGTCGACGAAAGGAAATAATAATTTTTGTAGATATTTTCAACCGCCTTCTGAATGGGTGATCGCCCAGCTTGAATCGAGAGAGTTGCTCGCCGTTTGTCTCAAAAAGCTGAAAGGGTTAAACCGAGTAAAGTTGGTCGATGCAGGGTTCATATGGACCGAACCTCATTCCAAAAGACTCAAGGTCAAGTTGACCGTCCAAGGAGAAGTCTTAGGAGGGACGATCTTGCAGCAAATCTTTGTTGTCGAGTTCACCGTGGCGACTCAAATGTGCGACGACTGCCATAGGAATGAAGCTAAAAATTTCTGGCGTGCCAGCGTACAAGTTCGACAAAGAGCCGAAAACAAAAAGACATTTTACTATCTCGAGCAGTTGATTCTCAAACACAAAGCACATGACAACACTTTAGGAATCAAACCTATTCATGGTAAATCTAATCAAAAGTTCCAGCATTCACCTTTTTTTTTTCAGAGGGTATCGACTTTTTCTACGCCACGGAATCCCATGCAAAGAAAATGGTCGACTTTTTAAACACAGTCCTTCCCATAAAATGGCAACGGTCGAAACAACTCATCTCCCATGACATCCGGAGCAATATCTTTAACTACAAAGTTTCCTTTAGGTATTAAATTAATTAAAAAATTTAAAAAACTAATTAATTTTCAGCATTGAACTTGTGCCCGTATCAAAAGACAGCATTGTCTGCTTGTCCAAACAAACTGCAGGCCATTTCGGTGGAATTGGTCAATTATGTGTGGTCCAAAGGGTAACCAGCAATCTACATCTTATTGACCCATTTTCTGCACAAAGTATGCAAATTAATTTTGTTGGAAAAGAATAACCTTTGTTGTAGTTGTTGAAGTTTCTGGAACGAATTATTGGCGCGATCCGTTCAAATGTGTTTTCAACCCTAAACAACTAACTGAATACGTGGTTATGGATATTGAGCCGATTATGGATAATGAGAGAAACTATTTTCCTGGACAAGGTCACATTTCGAATAAGGTAAAGACCTATAGGTTTGACATGCGTTGATTTTTGTTTTAGCATGTTTTGTGTGATATCTGGGTGGTGAAAGCTTCAGATCTTGGTATGACGGAAAACACTATCCATACTAGAAGCCACCTTGGACATCTGTTGAAACCCGGCGATTCCGTTCTGGGATATAACCTTTCCGAAAGCAACATCAACGATGACCATTTTGAAAAGCTGAATATGGACAAAATTCCCGATGTCATTCTTGTGAAGAAGCACTACCCGAATAGGAACCGCAAAAGGAATTGGAAGCTACACCATCTTCCTCGGGACGATACCAGCTTAGGCTCAAACAACCAGTAAGTACATGTTTCATTCAACTGGGCGATTTTCAAAACTTTCTTTTAGGGATTACAACGCATTTTTGGATGACCTTGAGGAAGACGCTGTTTATAGACAGAACATCAACATCTATAAAGATCCGAAGAAATCCGTCATTCCTGTTGATACCGACGATATGGAAGATAACAACGCCCCTTGTATCACTTTGGAAGAAATGCTGGACGATTTGCATGTTGACGATGTAGAAATGAATGATGCTGAATAAAGAAAAGTTTTATGTTTTCACATTTTTGCTCTCTTTGCTTGATGGGCCTAGCGAGTGCTTCCCATAAATTTGCTTGATGCTTATACATATCAGACCGCATACATGGTAATGCTCTTTGCAAGCAGACTTTTTGCCAAGTGAGTATTGACTCACTATAGCTTAATGCATAAATAAACAGATTGCATCCATGGCAATATACAGGGTGTCAACTTACTAGTGTCCCCCCAGGTTAAATCGAAAACGGTTGACGATAGAGAAAAAAGTTGAATGGTAACTCACCTTTATTTTTGATGTAGTTTCTGAATCTATTAAGTTATTTTAGTTTTTGTCCCCGAGAGCCAAAATAATTTTTCTATCTCACTTGGACGAAGGAGTAGGAAAAAAAAGTTAATTTGTAACCCTCCCTATTTTGGACCAAAAAAGCAAAATATGATGACTGCTTTGACCCTGCTCTTGAACTGTAGTTAAAACGAGCGAAAATTCATTTTTTTGAAAGTTGACTAAAACGATAAAATGGATTCCCATGTAAAATTGCATGAGGAATGCAATGGAATAATTTAAAAAATTCTAGGACCATTATTTCTTGAGTTATCACCAAATAACCACTTTAAAGTAAGGCACAACTACCTGAGGAAAACTTTCCTCACCAAAAACATCATATTCGAACTGAGCACCCCAAAATACCTGGAGATATCCATTTTTATGAAGATTTGTAATGAAAAATTGTTTTTTCTTCTTTTCAGTGATTTTGGGCAGAAATTGACATAAATCGGCATATTTTACGACTTATGTAGAATAAAAAAAACATTTTCTTCTCGAATTTTGGTCGATTGCGTCGCAATCGACCAAAATTCGAGAAGAAAATGTTTTTGCATTTACTTTCATAAACTCGTAAAATATGCCGATTTTATGTCAATTTCTCCCCAAAATCACTGAAAAGGAAGAAAAAACAATTTTTCATTACAAATCTTCTAAAAATGGATATCTCCTGGTATTTTGGGGTGCTCAGTTCGAATATGATGTTGTTTTTGGCGAGGAAAGTTTTCCTCAGGTAGTTTCCTTACTTTAAAGTGGTTTTTCAGAAGTTTTTTGGTGATAACTCAAGAAATAATGGTCCTAGAATTTTTTAAATTATTCCATGGCATTCCTCATGCCATTTCACATGGGAATCCATATCGTTTTAGTCAACTTTCAAAAAAATGAATTTTCGCTCGTTTTAACTACAGTTCAAGAGCAGAGTCAAAGCGGTCATCATATTTTGCTTTTTTGGTCCAAAATAGGGGGGGGGGGGTTACGATTTAACTTTTTTTTCTACTCCTTCGTCCAAGCGAGATAGAAAAATTATTTTGGCTCTCCGGGACGAAAACTAGATTCAGAAACTACATCAAAAATAAAGGTGAGTTACCATTTAACTTTTTTCTCTATCGTCAACCGTTTTCGATTTAACCTGGGGGGACACTAGTAAGTTGACATCCTATATACTTTTTCAAGCTGTTAACTACCTAGTAGGGAATCCTTTTAGCAACATGGCAGCCTGGAGCATACTAACTGCCAAGCCATTGATAGCTTGATGCCTCTACAAAGGAAAAGGTTTAACCAAAACAGCAGAATTTTTAAAATTAACTATTTATTTAATCAACAAAATTATAACAGAAAAGAAAATATACACTTATCTACATTAAATAATTTAATTTTTTAGTTTACCTATTTAAAACTTTCGAAATATATCTTTCTATTTCAGCTTGAAGTGAAAGCTTGAGTAAAGCATAATTTAACTTATACCATTCTTTATTATAAGCGAGATGTCGATGCCAATATTTGTCGAGGAAATTTTTGTAGAATATTGACATTTCATCAGCCCCGAGGGATGCTCCTTTGACTGCGTATGCGTTTTCAAATTCCTTTCTTTCCTGAAAAGATCAAAGTTAAGAGATGATTGGGTTCAGCAAAGATGAGTTGGCCGATGAAGAATCAAACCTTGATAAAACTAGTGTTGTGTTTTGTCCAGAAATCTTCATGCCAAGTCTGAACTTTCTGTCGGGTCAGCCGAAGCTCCTTCTGTGTTCTTGTTTCGTTCTTCGGTATATGAAAGGTGATTGGTCTTATATTGGAGATCGGGTTTGGAGGACCAACTAGATCTCGCTCGCATTTCACCAAATCTTCACTCTTTCTAGGTATCGATGCAATCTTCTTCGTGGAAAGAGACTAAAAACACAAGTTTCGTTTAAAGAGACGGAATACAACAAAATATATAAGATGTCCTACCTGAATGGAAATCTTTCTTCCCAAATATTTCCCCCAATTGATCATGTTGTTTCTATTATTTATGTGGTACTTTCTTCGCTAAAATCCATTTTAATCTCATCAGACGAAAGAAATCGTCCTTCAGCACAATTTTATCTTTTGATTATAACCATACTGAAACCTCCTGAGAGCTCACCTCTTTTTTCCCTCCTTCAACACCAAAATTTCCCTTCTTTCTCCCCCTCACAATGACAAAATTGGCGCAATTTTGTCCTCTAGAAAATTATCAAGCCAAAATAATTTAATAATAATTTTGAGCAAATTCACATAAGGGAAGTTCTAGACCAGGCTCGAGGAATTCCGTCATTGGGATGCCTAAAAAATCAAATTCCATTTCTTGGTCAAAGATTCAGTGGTTCTTGAAAAGTCTCATGTATCCTTCAAGAAATGGTTTCCATAAAATAAATTCTACATATAATAATTCCATATTTTAATATTTTATTATTCACAGCTCTAATTAAATAATAGCAACTCATAATTACAATATTATAATGCAGCTAGTTTCTAAATTTTTTAACTTTTTTTATAATTTTTATTTAATTTTAATAAAAATTCGTTTTTCCCTCAATAATTTTTTTATTTAAATTTCCTTTCGATGATTACAATAATTTCAAAAAGTGTTGCTTTCTTACATCACAGTTCAAACAATATTTACAAGGAGAAAACAAATAACATTCAATCCATAAAAATAGACAGAAAAGCAATTTTAACACTTGGATTCTCTAGAACCACTTTGTAGAAAAAAAAAGAGAAAAGAAAAGAAAAAAAAAAAAAAAAAAACGAAGTTAATTTAAGTGAGAGTGAAAATCAAAAATAGTACTAAAAAACCTTAAAAATGATTTTTAACTAATTTTATTTTATAATAAATTTTTATTTTACATTCGAGCATAGTAAATACATTGTATGAACACAAAGAATTTGATTTTTTTTATGTACAAAATGGGAAAACGAACTATATATATCATTTTAAATAAATAAAAGTTTGAAGATTATTTTCTTCTTTTTTTCTCCTTCCGGTCAGAACTTTGTTTTCTTTTAAATCCTTGAAAAAATAAAATAATGAATGAATGTTTAAAAATAATTACATGCATACCTCGACTGAGAGAAGAGAGATCGCCCATTGGTGCGAAATGTGGGAAAGGGTCCATTTGTTCGGGCTGTAATAGAAAAAGTTCAAAAATTAAACGGTGCGACCAAAAATTAGATCAGAACCAATACTTCAGAAAATACCTTTGAAAAGCTTGCTTTGGTTAAGGTTCTTTATAAACATTTGATAAAAATGAATTTTTTTTAAAAAATATTTAAAACAAATTTGTGTAGTTTCTTCGTTTAGTTGGTCTTCTTGTTCTTGCTGTTTGATGAGCAGGGTTGGGGGAGGTGGGAGAGGTTTAAAGGGTGTGAAGGGATTTGGGGGTGGTTCTGGTTGGGGTGTGATGGAGATGGGAGGAGGTATTCTGATGGACCGAGCTTTGGTTGAATTGTGCCACAGGTTGAAACTGAACTTAAGTTTTAAAATTTACCACAAATTTCTCAATGTAATTGAATAAAAATTATTACGATCACTTTTTATTATATTTGCAAAAAGAAAAGAAAAAACTAATTAGCAGTTAGGTAAATAGGTTGGTTAAAATTTTTATTTTTTTTATTTTTTCTTCTTTCTTCTTTCTTCGGATTCATTCACGTGAATTGCTCGATTCTTCTTCACTTGATTCTTCTTCTGTTTCTTCATTCACTTCATTCTGGTAAGATGTTACTTTTAACTCTTTTTTTTTTTTTTAATTTAATTTTTAAACTTATAAAATAATAGAATTTAGGATTATAAACATATAAACGTTAAATAAATGTAAAATTCAACATCCATTTGCTAGATACATAAAAATTTTGTTAAATCTCAGTAAATTTGAAGAAAAGAAAATTAAAATTTAAAAAAATACCTGAACTCCTGGATGAAAAATTGGAGGCGGAAGATTCTGGTTATTCATGATCGGCCACATCGGATTAAATCCTGAATTTTAAAATGTTAAAACAAAAATTAATATTAAAATAAAAAATTACCTTGAGGTAAATTTCCAAAGTTTGGCAATTCATTCAAGTTGGGCGAAGGAATACTTCCACTTTCTATAAATTAAAAGATTAAAGGTTAAAAAAATATTTTAAAAATTAGAAATATAATTACCATTGCAGGGTGGAGGATTTAAAAAAGGCGCTGTAAAAAAAAATTTATAGTAAAAAAACTTTTTTTTATTAATAAGATTATTACGTGGCATTATGCTGGGGGTGAATCCAAAGAAGTTTGGGCCTGGCAAAAAAGGAGGAGGAGGAGGAGCTGAAATGTGGCTGGGACCTAAAAAATAAAATTAATACTTCAAAATAGAAAAGAAAACAGTAAAGTTACCAGGATTTCCAAAGTTCTTTAATTGCTCGGTCAAACTGGTTAACTGTTCCATGGCCTTCTTCAAAATGTCTCTCTTTTCTTTTTCCACTTTCTTTTTTGGCTTTTTTTTGCTCGTCTTGTTAGAAGGTTTTTGGTTTACAGGGGGATTTTTACATATCGGCTGGGGCCGATATATACTTTTGAATTTGAACTCCCTTTCTTCTTCTTGTTGTTTTTCAATATTTATGAAATCGTTTCTGATAGTTTGGGATGTTTTTGTTTGAGGGGGAGGGGGAAGATCTTCTTTGATGATGTCACTGTGGTCTACCGAAACATTTATGTCTGGTGGTTTGGCATAAGGGCTGAGAACAACCGATGGATTGCGTAGTACCGATGTATTTCCAGGGCACAAAGAATTCATTTTATTTAAGATTTCCTTGATGTTTGAGACATTGTGATTCCTTAAATATTCTTCAGTCTCATTTCTTTGAACATTCACTTGTTGCGATGTCTCAGGTTCGGAAATTTTCGTTTTCTTTTCTTCAATTGGCCGTTTTCTGGGTCTTCCCCTTTTTGATGGCACCTTGAATGACGATGTTCCCCTCATCGGTATCACTATTTCCTCAAGGTCGCGTTTTTGCTCTTCCAAATTTCGACGCTTTTGAAGATTTCCGCGTCTGCCACGTTTTGGCTTAACCATTTTCTTCTCTTCACTTGTTGAAATCGAATTCTCACAAACTGGAAGAGTTTTAGCGGATTTTTTGGCAATTTTTACTGATGCCTCAGATTGATTCTCTTTGGTTGTTACTATTGTAACAGCTGAGCAGTCCCTTATATTTAAAATTGAAATTTTCTCAGAATCAATGATATCTTTATTAGGTTGAACATCTGATATCTCATTCTGTGGACTCAAAAAAGGTTGATCAGGTTGAGATTTTAGGAGATCAGACGTCTCTGGGACTTCATTAACTTGACACTTCTCTTCACATTCACTTTTAATTTCATGAGCTTCGGCGCTTTCCTGGCGTCCATCAAAAGATTGCTCATCGATTTTAACATGAGAATCCGCAATGTCTTCAATTATTAGGTCTTTTTTAACTAAATTTGGATTTTCTTGGTGCTGATCTACTTCAGGTTTAGTTTTCTCATCTGTGGTATCTTCTAAAGGAGTTGTGGCTTCTTCAGTGTTGATGTCCTGAGCATCTTCATTAGCAGCATCTTTGACGTCAGTTGTGTTAGGACAAGGAGTATGCTGCACTTTGAGCTCAACACTGTCAGTTCTTGTGTCTTCCTTTACATCAATAGTTGAACCTTCTTCTACTGTCGTGCTGCTATCTTCAACGAATTCAGGATGAAGGGTAGTATTTTCCACACTCACTTGAATGGCTGGTTCTTCTTCAGCAGAAAGGAAACTCGAATTCTCGTCTTTGGTCAATTCAATGACTATTTCTTGCTCTGTTACTTGAGTTGCAGGAAAATACTTCTCTTGAATGTAGTTTTCATCTTCTGTTGCTTGAGTAGCAGGGGAGTGGTCTTCATTTACTTCAATGGCTTCTGCTTCTGTTTCAGTTACAGGAAGAGCAATAGAATCCTCATCTTCATTAACTCGAACGTCTGTTTTGTCTTCAGTTTCTTGAGAAGCAGAAGGAGAACTGGAATGTTGATCTTCATTGTCTTGAATAGCTGCTTTGTCATCTTCTACTTCAGTGGCATGAAGGACAGAAGAATTCTCCTCGTTCACCTGAATTTCTGTTTCTTCTATTACTTGAGTAGGAGAACGAAGAGCAGAGGAATCGAGGTCTTCGTTGATTTGAGCGGCTGTCTTCTCTTCTGTTGTGAGAATCGCAGGAAGAAGAGTGACCGAATTCTCTTCTTCATTTTGAGTTGCTGTTACTTGAGAAGAAGAAGGAAGAGCAAGGAAATTTAGCTCTTCGCTTACTTGAATGGCTGTTTTGTCTTCTATTATGTCAGTCGGAAGAAGAGCAATCGAATTGTCTTTATTAGCAGAAGGTAGAGCAGGGAAATTTAGGTTTTCATTTTCTTGAACGGATGTTCTGTCTTCTGTTACAAGAGTTGGATGAAGTTCACTTTCTTGAATGGATGTTCTGTCTTCTGTTACAAGAGTTGGATGTAGTTCACTTTCTTGAATGGATGTTCTGTCTTCTGTTATGTGAGTTGAAAGAAGAATAATGGAATTCTCGTCTTCACTTGCTTGAATGGCCGTTTGGTTTTCTGTATGAGTAGCAGAAGGTAAAGCAAGAGAATTCTCGCATTTGTTGACTGGAGCAGCAATTTTAAGTTCGGTTACTTGGGTAACAGCAGAAAGAGCAAGGGGAATTTTCTCTTCAATTACTTCAATAACTGTTTCTTCTTCGGTTTCTTGGGCAGCAGTAAAGGAATTCTCTTCTTCATTTACTTGAAAAGCTGTTTTGATTTCTGTTACTTCAATAAGAGGAGCATTTTCTTCTTGGAACTGTCCTTTGTCAGAACAATATACACTTGGGTCTGCATCTACTTGTATACTAGATGAACTTTCCTCTGTAATTCGGCAACTATCATCATGAATTGACGCAGAAAGGTCTGGAGGATTAGCATCTTCTTTGAGATGTGCTCTGGAATCAAGTTCATCTTCTTTGACTTGGCCATAACTTTCTTGATTAGTGTACAAACTTTCTTCTTGAATTAAAGGAGAAGGAGAAAGAACAGGAGGATCCGTATCTTCTTTGACATCGGTTGTTTCATCAGTAGAATCTTCTTTGTGTTGGCAGTCTTCTTTTCCTGTGTTTCCATTTTCCAGAATGGGAGGCAAACTTTCTTCTTCGTGAGGACTAGCTTCAGAAACAGCAGAAAGGACAGGAGGATTCCGATAATCTTTAGTGTCCGTTTTTGCATCAAAAAAGCTGCTCTTGTCTTCAAATTCTTGAGAAAGATCTACAGGGATATCATCTTTACACAGACTGATATCATCTTCATTTACATGAATAGCAGAAGAGCTTTCATTTTGAGTGCCTGCAGGAATGGCAAGGGAACTTTCTTTGACCTTGAACGTTCTTAGATCTATCGCATGATTCGAATGTTCATCTTGACTACAATAATTTGTTTTGTCTTCAATTATTTGATCAGCAAGAAGGGCAGTTGGACTCTCATCTTCAAGAGACATAACCTCACAATCAATCCGATTAATTTGAGGCTTCTCAAACGGCAAGTCAGCATTAAGGGCAGGAAAATCCAATTGAAATGTAGAATCTTTATCTTTTTCCTCTGTTATTATTATTTCATTTATAGGTTCAGAGTCAAAAACCATGGAGTCTGTAGAAAATGTGGTAATTACGGATTCTTCTGAAATGAGAGATGGTGGTACGATTTCTTCAGGTAGTTTAGCATCTTGGATTTCGCAATTCATGCAGACTGTTACAGCCTCAACATTTTCTGCTGGTTCTGAAACACTTTCAGGATTTGTCTCTTTGATTGCTTCTAGAGCTCTAGAGTTCAAATCAGGAAGTGACTCGACTGTGACTTTTGCTGCTCTGGTTCGTACAGGTCGTTTGCGTTTACCTCCTCGACTTCGGGTTTCCTTTTTTGGTAAATCAATGCTAGCTTTCTGGATTTCTCCATCGCTTATTGCAGATGAACCATTTATTTCAGGTTCCTTCAAATCGATTTGTTCATTGGACGTTATAACTATTTCTGCGATTGATTCTTCACAATATTGCAGAGTGTCTTGAATGCTTGAAACCACTTCAATACAAACTGGGTCTATGTCATTACTTTCAAGCTTAGTTTCACCATCGCTACCATTAATGTTAAGGTTATTCATCCTTGAAAGGACATCTTGTTTTATTTGAGTGCTTTCCAGCATAGGTGCATTATCAACAACTTTGGCAGAATTGGTGAGAGTTTCTTCGGCTTGAGAGTTAGAATCTGAACTCCGTTTTCGTAACTTCATGCCTTTATTTACAACCAAGGGTTCTTTTCTGATGATTTCCCTTGATTTACTGCGAAAATTGGATTCCTTAGCAATTTCATTGATTTCTTGGACATCGACCTTTTTTGGTGAAGATAGGCTAGCAGTAACTTCATCCAAGGTTTTCTTACGCCGATTTGGAACTTTTTTAGTTGACTTTTTCGCTCCTCTTCTTCCATTTGGGATAAAATCTGCAATTTTGTTTTCCGAACAGACCAATTCATGAAGTTTCGGGTCTTCTAAACTTTCATCAAGATTTTGGACTGTTTCTTTATTTTGTCTTTTTCTAACTCGTGGCGATTTGGCTGGGAATTTTGATTTTGTTGTTGCTTTTTGGGTAGTACTTGAGTTAAGCTTTTTACCTCCGTTTTTGGGAGGCTCGGGGATCCGTAGCGCTTCTTTTAATGTCGTCGTCTCCATGTAGCAAATGGACGGATCAACTTTCTCACTTTCTTCATAAGCATTTTCTTTATTGACCAAAATTGCAGGGTTCCTTTTTATTTTAGTTTTCGAGTTCTTCGTGGTTTCTCGTTGGTTCTTTTTAGATGTTTCGACCACATGCGAGTTAGTATGAGCCATTAAAACGAGAGCTTCGGCAGCTTCTTGGTTCACATATTTATGCAACAATCTTTTCTGCGGTTTTCTTTTTTGAGACCCTGCCCTCATCTCGGATGACTGGACAGGATTCGATTTCGCTTTAGACTGATATGGCAGCGTCGTCTGATCATTGGGAGTCGATTCGTCAAAGAACTCGTAAACGTCCCGAGTACTCTGAGGAGTAACTTTAGCCGTCGAGTTTGATCCAGTAGTTCGTTCATTTTTTAACGAATGATCCAGCAATCGCCCCTTTTCACTTGAAATCCTTTCAAGTATAGACTTTTCGTATTCATCGCTGCTGCTATCCGAGTCAGAAACTGAAAAAATAAATAATAAATAAATATTTTATTAAATAAAGAATTAATCAATATTTTTATTAAATAAATAAGATAGATAAATAAACAGGGTGTGCCAACTAGAGTGGAACATCCAATTATCTGCCAGATTTTTGACCTCTCGGTAAAAAGTACTTATCAAAGTGAAGCCCCAAAAAATGAACAAATAGAGGTTAAAATGTCTAGAAAATTTAACTGCCAGTTTTAAAGATTTTGGGTTTTTAACAAAGTACCAGAACCGCAGGACAGGATGTCTAGCCAAAATTAAAAAAAAAAAAATTTAAATCCGCTAAAAATGTTTATACATACATTTTGCTTTGTTCTTTACTGAAGAAGTTTTAGTGCCTCCGTTGATGGTATGTTTGTTAGCGATGATACAGGAGTTGACTACTTTCTTGGGTTTTGTAACTTTTTTGACATCATTCTCGCTTATGATCTTTTCTGCGATTTCTGGGTGGGTGACTTTTTTAACCGGACTGCTTTTTCGAACTCTCCTCCTTGGCTTTTGCACTTCATTGTTTTCTGCAGAATCCGGCGAGGAACTCGGGAGTTCACTGACGACATCGGAAGTTGAATCGGGAGTGAACGGAGAAACAAACGGAGCGTTAACTTTGCCCTTTTTAGAGGTTTCTTGAATATGAATTTTTTCAACGGGTTTTTTGTCGTTTTTAGTCATATTTAATGCGCAGTTAGGATACTCGATAGGTGGACTTCTCAAACGATCCGAAGCTCGTAATTTTATGCCATTTTGACTATCAAAGTTCTCTCTTTTTCGACTTAATTCGTCATAAAACCAAGAAAGATGACATTTTTTGGGAGATCGAGATTCCCCCCTCTGCATTACTGGATAAAAGTTAGGTTTTTCTTTAGCCTCTGTTGCACTGTTTGTAGGAACATGAGTTGATGAACTAGGTATGTAGCTATCATTTTTGATCAATTCTTGCTCCTTTTTTGCTTCATTTCCGATCACTGCTTCGCACCATTCTGCAGGATTCGAATACGGTGTCTTTTCACCGTTGTGGGTGAGAATAATAGTCCTGCAGGTTCCATTTTTCTGATGATTTCGAGAGTTTTGAATTTTCTCATCCATTTTGTTCAGCGACGTCCCTTTTGTTGCTCTAAAGACGTTCTCAACTATGCGTTTTTCATCATTCACCGAGTCGCTTTCGGACTTTTCAACTTTTAGGTTGACTTCATTTGAGATCATGGATTCTTCACCGAGATCGGTCAACTTTTGTTTCAAAATGTTGACGACGTCGTAGATTTCTTCGTTCGCTACTTTGGGTGGGGCAAAGAATTTCCGTTCACCTGGAGTTTTGACTTTCTTCGGCTTCGTGTCTGGCTCGACAGGAGAGCCGCTCTCCTTGGCATCACTCGAAGGTTCGCTTGCTCCCTTCGCTTTCTTATCTTCAACTTCTTTCGCTTTCTTATCGTCACCTTCATTCTCGCTGAGTTCATCATCGATCAGAGGAACGAAACTGCAAATAAAATACGCGCTGGGGTCGACCCCAGACCCTCCAACGCCTCTTTCCTCAATATTTACACCTGAACTTGCCATATTGACATCTCAGCCACAAATAAACTTCGAATCTTCTCTTTCTTTTTGCAAACCCTCATTACCTCCAGAGTTCCTCATAAAAACATTTCAAACATCAAAATAACGTTGATTTCGACACAAAAACGTTTGTTTTCACACATTTTGGGCTCTCAGAACTAAAACTAACCACGAAACTAACGGATTCGGGATTTTCATAAAAACTATAACTAAACTTACAAATAAAACAAAACTAAAACTATTTACGGATATACACAATTTATTGATTGAAAATTTTTAAAAAGAAATAAAATTAACGAGGTTAATAAAAAACTTTTACGACCCGAGTTCTGTCAGGAAGTTTTCTTCGAAAATAACACTGTTACCTCAACCCTCAGGTTATGTTGCCCTGCCGAATTTGCTGAAGAAAAATGTTCCGGAATGGATTTAAAAGTTTGTATTTTTTTATTTGATTCAATTTTCAGTACACTAGTTTAATTTTCTAAATCCAAAAGTTTTTAAATAAAATGAATGTGGCTTCTTTTCTGGCTAGTATTCTTACATTTTGCATTAGTACCCTTTCGGTACTAGTGCAATGCATGATGGGTACTAATGATACCCATACTGATGGGTACTGCATGATGGGTACTAATCATCATTAGTATGATGTTACTAATGGGGGTACATTGACGCTTGACAGGTAATGAAGTGCATGATGGTACTAATGCAATGCATGGGTTTACCCACCATACCATCATGCTTATACAATGCATGATTAGTAATTATGCGGGCGGTTCCCATCTGGGTAAATTCAAGTCATGCTGTCGCCCATCTGGGTACAAAATACAAGCCCATTTGGGTACACCTTACTCACAAGCGACAACCTAGCTGGGTAAATTTTTATAATGTCGAGGATTCTCTTAATAAGATTATGGGTGATGAGAATAAAATATAAACTAAGGGAAATACAATAAAGAAAAAAATTATTTTTTAATCTTGATAAAATTTAAAATCTTAACGTTTTTGGGGATGCTGAGTACGAAAATAATGTTGTTTTTGACGAGAAGATTTTTCCTGGGGTAGTTAACTTAGTTCCGATAGCTGTTTTTTGGCGATAACTAGAAAAATATTGGTCTTAAATTTTTTAGTTAATTTCATTGTATTTCTCGTGCAATTTTACATAAGAATCAATGACTTATTTTTCAATTTTCGAAAATTCATATTTTGGCTTTCCGAAATTTTTCCTGGACTTCCTGAGGCCCATTCACGAAAACCCTTGGACACGATGGAATTTTTTTGAGGTCTAGAACCACCAAAAAAAGTTTGGTCAAGATCTGAGGTTGTATGACCGTGACTTCACCTTGTTAGTAAGCCTCTTCAGGTGAGCTATTCCCCGGTATTAGATTTGGATTTAGCATACCAAAAAAACATAAAATAACATAGAGATCGGAGTTGCTTCCAATTTGAACAGTTTAAGGGTTTTTGGACAAAAACGGCACATTTCTACCGTCTCTTCAAACTTGTGATCAATTTTTAAATCCATTACTTATGAAAAACAGATAACTGAAGGAAAAATTTGATTCTTTGGTTCATTTTCGGTTCGAAGTCCGTGTACCTTGTGCCCCTAACCGTTTACCCAGTTGGTCGATCACAGTCTCCTAGGCTTTCACTATCGTTTACCCAGATCGGTGACGCCCAATTATGCAAGGCATGATGGGTAATTATGCAATGCACTGATGTTGATTAATGGGATTTTTGCAATGCATCTCGTTTTTAAAAATTAATTTTTTTTCCAGGTTTTTGGACACTTGGCAGTTCATTTGTGAATAAATCGCACATTAGATGTGTCCATCCAATTTTGAGCTTACCAAAAATCTCCGTTCAACCTGTTGCCAATTATAGTCAATTTGCTTTACCATCTTTACAATGTTTGAGTACAAATTTTGAAAGGTAACAGTTCAGTCTTGTCTTATTGAAATAAAAAATTTTTTATAGGTTCCTGTTTCCTAAAACAAATTCTGAAATTCAAAGTCGAAATCTGACCAAATTTTCTCTCCGAAGCGGAAAGCGTAAATCTGTCAAAGCAGTTTTGAAAAGATTTTATCGACTTGATTGGTAAATTGTGATTAGTTTTTTTTTAAATTTTTGATGTCTTTTTAGGGGTATGTGGATCCGGACGAAATGTGGTAGAGCGAAGAAACTCTTCAGAAAATCTAGCGCTAGAAAAAGGAGGCTGCGTCAACATGTATTTACGAACGCACAACAAAGTTACCTACTTGATAAAATGGTCACCAGTTACTGGAGAAAGCCCAAATACTATCCAGAAGATCCGTACAACCCTTACCATAAAAGAGAAAGTTTTCCGTTCACACGAAAGACTCCAGTCTGAACAATTTTGTTAGTTTAATGTTGCTTAATTACAAAATTTTATATTTAAAAGAATTACGTGCATCATTCCTTCCCTAGAACCAACAATGACCAATATGTTACCTTAAATTGTGATTATATTTATAATTCGACCACCAGATTACTCGGCTATCTCAGAATTGATCAATAATTGCCAGATATGACAATCCTGAAAATTGACATTTCCTGAAGGAAAGACGAAAACATTTGTAATAAATTCACTTGCAGAAACCACCCCAAAAAAATTTTTTGATCAAAAATAGTCCAGCGGCTTTGGTACTTTTAGTGTCGCCTAATCAGCAGTTAGATTGTGATTTATTTTATTTTTGATGCCATAATTGTTCAAATATTTCCTTTTAAGGAAATCTTAATGTGAAAACTCCGTTTATTTTAATTTGACCTTCACAAACGCTTGGCAACACAAAAAATGAAACGGGACGGTTCTGAAGATTCACTTTTTCCGATTAAAGACATTTAATATCAAATATTAAGCTTTTTATAATCTTATGGCCACCTCAATCTTATGCAAGAATGATTTTAAAAAAAATGTATTCCTTAATTTATTACAATACCTATTTTAAATTTGCTGAAGAGGTTGACCAGGTATGCTGTGTAATAGCACGGATACATTCTCAAGCGAGACTGACAGATTAGACAATATTGCCGACAGCGATCAAAATTTTTAATGCGTCCATCGACCGAACTAAACATTTTCGACCGAGGAATGTGAAGTCATCATCTTTTTTTCAACTTAAATAAATCAACGTTAAAACAAAATTTTTATTTAATTAAAACTTAATGTGCGAAAAGTACAAAAAATTGGACGGAAATTATAAAAATAGTATTTGTTAAGTTTTTTCGTTTCTAATGTGCTTTCATTTTTTTCCGACGTTTTGGCCTATCCACTCCATTCCTTCCTGAAATTGGAAAAAATTAGGGATTTTTTAAAATTATTATTGAAGGACCGAACCTTTATTCCTTCTCCGAGTGAAGCTGAGCAGGCTTGAATCTGCCATGGGCGGTCTCGAATAGACTGTAAGTTTAAAGCATGTGCGACTTCAGCTGCGGTGATGGAATGAACCAAATCTTGTTTGTTGGCAAATACTAAAATCGGGACATTCATTAGCTTCTCTTCCATCAACAAATCGGACAATTCGTTTGACGTTTCTTCCATCCTTTTCCTATCCGCTGAATCGACGACGTATATCTGCAAAAATAATGATCAGTAACCAGATTATTGATTTTTACATACCAAAGCATCAGTATTATCGAAATAGTTTTTCCAGTACGGTCTTATTTTCTTTTGACCTCCAATATCCCAAACGTTCAACTTAAAACCCTCGGATTGGACCGTTTTAATATTAAACCCTTGCGTTGGCGTTACATGGTCGATATCTTCGGACGCCAATTTTTTCAAAATTGTCGTTTTTCCTGCATTATCCAGGCCGAGGACGAGAAGCCTCAATTCTTTATCGGGCGAAGACTTAAGTCTCCTCAAAATCGAAAGAAGACCCTGCATATCCAATGAAGATTTCCAATTAGAAAGGTTTAACATTTTTATTATTATTTTTTTAAATAAAATAATCACATATGCTTTAGCTTACCATGTCAACGAGTCACCCTGCCCTTCTATATGATTCAAGTCTACACATTTGAAAAAAAATAAAAATCAATATATTGATTCGGAACTTTTGTATTTACCCTCTCTTAGAACCAACTATGGTTACTGGATCAAACTTTTCTTCTATTATTAAAATGCCTTTTCTATTGATGATAAATGTTTAAAAAAATACATTTACATTAATTATTTAAGAATAAAATATGTATTTGTTTATTTTCTAAGGTAGGTATGTATGTGGTAGCTACTATACATAGTAGCTGCTAATACATACAACTATGTGTTTTAGATCTTACATTATATCTTTGAGTTTATAAACTCAAAGATAATATACATTAATATGAGGATTCATCAACTCCTACCCGGACTCCAAAAATCTCCTACCCGTTCCTAAGTTCTCTCTATATCAACTCCTGCCCATTAGAAGTTGTCAACTGCTACCCAATGCTTCAAGCATTGTGGATGGATTTTAAGGAGAAGTAATATGGACGAAGATACATATTTGGCAGAAGTCTGGCAACGATTGTATAATTAATGTAAATTATTTTTAAAATAAAATTCAACAGAAATATTCAAGTTATAAAAAAATTTAATAATAAGTCTTACAATTAGTGTTTTAGTGGTCCTCAAAAATAGTGCCAAATTTGGCACTTACTCTAACCAAATACTTATAGTCAGACGTATTTTTGTACATACTAGTATTTTGTATATTACTAGTAAATTTTGTCGTACTTCGTGGCAAAAAAGCTCCATAGGTATTTCAAACAGTCAAACCACAACGGGTGAGAGATGATGAACTGTATCTAAAGAACAACCCTTATGACTCCCGCGCAAGTGTTGGTAATCGGGTAGGTGTTAATAGTTTCTTAAGTTTATATGGGCGGTGTTGAACACCACCGTCTAAAAACTCTTAAGGGCTAGCAAATCGGACCTATGGTTTAAATTCCTTTTGGAACTAGGTCATTAAACGCATTGAAACTTGCGGCTAGCCGTAGAGAGTAGGGTAATAATATTTACTTAAAGTCACATTGGTACCGTTTGAACATGATTGAATGATTCTATTCTGATGGTGGGAACCTATTGGCTAATATGTATGTATTACCTACATCAGGCGAAACTTGACAATAATTCCAATCCAGAAAATCTAGTATGCACCAATAAGTGCAAATGAAAATCTAATAAAGGAATAAAAATTCAAATAATTGATAAATCCTTTCCATAGAAGTCTTTTGTGTTCAATAATTTTTAGTAAACAATTAATTGAAAGAAGAGGAGCGCCATCTATTAGCCAACAAACTGACCCACTCATTTTGATCGCAAAGCAAAAAGGAGTAAGGATGTCCAAAAATTGATTAAAAGATGACTGCTTTTTGTTTGTTTTTTTTTAAGCACAATTTAAAATTTATTATTAAAATAAAAACTTTAAAAACGACGAAAAATCAGAGACTTTTCAGTTTCTGTCCAAAAATCCATGATAATTTAGAAAAACCGACTGTTTTCTTTACCGAAGAGCTGAAAATGTACAAAATGTACTGTTTATCCGTCCAAAAACTCTTAAAACGACGGAAAATTGTCTCTTCGTCCAAGTGACTATGAACAATGAGGGAAAACGACAGACTGATTCCAGTTTCCACCATATAATGAGCAAAAAGTGATTATTTTGTATCAAAAAGGTTCGAAAGCCAAGAATCTGGACCGATCGAGTTGAAATTGAGCCTAGCTAAATTAAAGAAATTTTGTGCCCCAGGGTCCACTGAGCTGTTGGAATTGAAAGGCGAAAATGGAATGAATGAAGACTCAAGAGAAAGTTGTTTTTTCAGCTCTATGCGGACCGATTGTCTTGAAATTTGGTGAAGTTCTTCTTTATAAAGAAAAGAAAAAGCCCTGAAAATTTCAAGTAGATTGATCTAGAGGGGGCTGAGAAAACGAGTTGAGACTTGAGTCTTCACTTTACTCAAATATTTATTTGTCGTTTTTGATTAGTTCAACTGGGTTATTGGTAAATAAAATTGGTTATTTTATTTATTTATTTTACAAAGTTCTTGTGTAAAATTTGGAAAGTGACAAGTGTCACAGGATTAGAATTTTCGAGGGAAGAATGCCCCAAAGTCGATCTCCGTTTGATTTTGGAACGGTTCAACCGTTGAACTCTGGTACTTCCATTATAACTAAATTAAATTTTTTTCTCCTCAAAAAATTTTTCTTTTCCCATCAAAAACCATTCAAAAATTAAAAAATATCGCCTTTTAATTTTTAATCTTCGAGCTAATAATGAAATTTCGAGTTTTAATTTAATAAAAAAATAAAAACTATTGAGGGGGAGCGTTATGATCAGAAGTAACCGGAAGCCTTACCACCCCGTTACCTCCCGGTCAATTCCAAATCGGTTCGAACCGTTCCAAAAGAAGCCGATTTTCAAAAATTAATTAAAATTAAACCACAGGCCCGAACGTCCGGGACATTTTTTCAAACGAAAGATGGGATTTTTTTCGAATTTTTTAACCTACTGCATATGAGGAAAAAGGGTGGGAAACCCTTTAAATTAATAGTTGAAAATCCATCTTTTCCTGGACCAATATGGCCGGATCGGGTGAGGGAAACGTGGGGGACGGGACGAGTCAAAACAACGTTCCGCCAGAAAACGGATACCGGCTTCCCTCCAACTTTACCCTTCACAACTCACAACGCTCCCGGCATCCGAAGGTGTAGCAAAGACGCATCTCTCTCTTAGCATTTTCCAACTTTTAAAGGTAAATATCTATTTATTTTATGTATCAAATATTTATTTTTATATATTTTTTTAACATTTATTTTTTATTTATTATTTTAGAATAAAAATTAGTTTTATTTTTAATTAAAATCTTGTCTTCTACTCTTTACAGGCTCTAAAATCAATATTTAACTCGTCCCAAGCTACAAATTGTTTTTCCCTTTTTATTTAAATTTTCAGATTATTTTTTTATATTTTTTAAAATTAAAAAAAAATTACAAATTTTTTTTTTATATTTTGACGTCGGAATTTTGGTAAAAGGGCTCAAAGGACGCCAACGCCTTTGTCCCGTTTATTATCCCTATTTTACAAACGCCCGAGTATTGATTAAATCCTTCCTTCTACAATTTTTTCAAATTAATCTTTTATTTTTTATATTTTTTGTTAATTTTTTTAGATTTAATTTTTAATTTTTTTTTGTTTATTTAATTAAATTAAATTTTTTGGATAATTTTGTTTTCTAATTAATTTTTAATTTTTTTTAAGTCGAAATTTGGGTTTTTTTGTTTTTTTCTGTGTTGGGTTGTAAATGAAAAAGTAATCAGTGGGGGAAAAAAATCCGTTGAGGACGCGTAGATTCTTCCGAGGTTGGCGGTAAATCTCCCTCCCTCCCTCCACGACTTTTTTAATTCCTTTTGTCAGCTCATTTATTTAAACAAATAAATTTTTTTAAATAATCCTTAATTTATTTTATATTAATTAATTTTTTTTATTGATTTTTAAACGTGGGAATAAAAAAAAAAGATTATCTTGCTAAATTATAAAGAAAAGAAAATTTTATTGACTGATACATTGAAAACTGACAAGTGACAGGACTGTCGTAAACAATGACAACCCTATGACCCAATCGGAGGTGGTTACGTACTTGGATCCAGCTATACCAAAAAGTTATAAAAAACCCAAACTTTAAAAAAATCGTAAAAATTTTTTTTTTACTATAACTAGATAATTTAGAACTAGAAGTTTGTTAACAACCCTCTTTTTAATTGGTTGATTGTTAACCTTGCTTAAACTGTTGATTTAAATTTTTTTTATTGACTTATAGTTGACATGTTAACCTATGGTTGACCTCTTGTTAGTATATGGTTGACCTCTTGTTAGTATAGGGTTGACCTCTTGTTAGCCTTTGGTTGACCTCTAGTTAGCCTATTGTTGACCTCTTGTTAGCCTATTGTTGACCTCTTGTTAGCCTATGGTTGACCTCTTGTTAGCCTATTGTTGACCTCTTGTTAGCCTATTGTTGAGCTCTTGTTAGCCTATTGATGAGCTCTTGTTAGCCTATTGATGACCTCTTGTTAGCCTATGGTTGACCCCTTTTTAGCCCACCTACAGTTGATATTTTGTTAACCTATTGTCTACCTCTTGTCCACTTAGTTTCCAGTTGACCTATCAATCAAGGATTTCAACCTGATTCACCTGCTGTTAACCCACGGTCGAATTGTTTGTTGTGATCAAACTCTTGTCATAGTTTTCATTAACCTGTTAAACAGTTTTTATTTATTGAAAAAATTAATACTTCATTAAAAATAGATTTTCTGAAAGAAATCTACCTAATATAAATAAAAGAGGAACAAACAATTTTTAGGAAAGCTCAAATTAACGAATTGTTTATTGACTCAGGAATATTCGGTGAAATTATAAACAAGATCCTGTTTACTATAGGGGGAAAAGAAAATTGAATTTTTCATGAGATGTTTTATCTAATAAATTATTTTAGAAATAAATAAAAGATGTCTGACGAAGGTGCAGTTGTTGAAAAGAAGAGGGGAGGAAGGAAAGCTGACGCTGAAGGAGAGGTAGTGAATTTTGAATTTTTGTATTTTTGGTATTGACTTTTTTTTTCTAGGAGCCCAAAGAAGCGAAAAAGAGGGGAAGGCCCGCGGCTGCCGACAAAAAAGAAGTCGCCCCGAAGAAGACGACCGAGGACGGAGAAGCGCCCGCGAAACGAGGCCGAGGTCGACCGAAAGGTTCCAAGAAAACGGCGACGAAACCCAAGCCCAAACCCGCGACCGCTGGCAAACGTGGGCGAAGCGCCAAAAAGGACGCGAAAAAAGATGAATCTGAAAATGAAGATGATGATGACGAAGACGAGACTGAAGAAAATGGAGAAGAAGATGACGAATAAACCAAAATTGTCCCTTCTTTATTATTTAAACCCCTCTCATTGTATTATTCTCAAACATCTACAAATAAAATGGAATTTTAATTGTAATATGTTTTTCTGAAAGACTCATCCAAGTACTAAGAAGTAAAAAAAAATTGTAAAATTTTTAAGGTTTTGAATTTTTTTTTTCTATTTAACTTTTTTTTTCTATTATTTATAATTCCTCATTTTTTTAGATATGTTAGCCCCCCTTTATTTTCTTTTTTGTAATATTTTCTAAATAAAACTTGTCTTCGTAATTTTATAACTTTTATTTTTTCATTATTTTTTTTTTTCATGTCCTAACTGCTTGCTCAGTGACAGGCTCAAGGTGGTTTAGTTGGTTGTTGGCAACACTGGCTTACCCCCCAAAAATAAGTCCCAACTTTTTATGGATGGAATGGTTCCATTCAACCCGAGATCGGTCCTATGAGTGGCTTAAAATTAATAGTCAAAAGTATTAATTTTTAATTATTTAAGCATCATGAGTTGGTAATCCTGGTCTTGACGTACAGAATGTTATTGAAGTTCAAAACAGAATATATTTAATTAGCAAAATCATCATTCTGGCCTTTGTATTGGTTAAATACGATTCCCTCCTAATCCGTCGTCCAATCAAAACTCAGAAGCAAGAAAAAAATTTTTTTCCATGAACTTGTATCGTTGTATGTAGTTGGCAACAATGAATACACTTTCTGATAGATAACCCCTGGGCCCTGATTAACCTTCCCATTAAAAAATTGTTTATTTTTATGATCACTTACATTCTTCATTACATTAAACATTTCAGTTGATTTTAACTTTTTGTATTCCTATTTTATTAATATTCACCAACGTCACGTTCTTGTGGTAAGTTCTAAATCTTAGAATGGACTCAAAATCCAGCGAAGACCTCCATAATGTTATTAAAAAGCCGGATAATGATGTTTTTTTGCCAAAAATAGGCTCATAATCACGAAATAAATAGCATCATAGCGTTCTAAATGCTACGAATTTGTAGTTTTAAAGCATGCAATCTATTTTAAATGGTACTTTCCTGTAGTGATACATTGAAATCGAGTTAAATACCTAAATTTTTAGCCCAAAATCGTGTTAAAATGGCCAAATTTTAGTGCCATGCGATAAGTGGCCATATCCCTTGGAGAGCAGGGTTGTCAATTTGGGATACAGGGGTATTTTGTGAAGGGCAGCCCAATCTGGCAACCCTGCTCAGTATTGGGGCCTGATTTTGATGCTTTTAGCCCAATTATAAATATTTTTTATGTTTTTAAGGTGATGTATTTGTACAATTTAACTCTTCAGAAAGCGACAGCGATATGTCATGCCGTACATGGCAGTTTTTCTGGTCCTGAGCAGCAAGAGATTCTCGTTTCTCATGGGAAAAGCCTCGAGTTACTTCGGCCAGATCCAAATACAGGAAAAGTTCATTCAGTTCTTACATTGGAAATTTTCAGTATTGTCCGATCCCTCATTACATTCAGATTGCTTGGCGGAAATAAAGGTATAATTTTTCAATTAAAATTAAATAAAAAAAAAATTATGTTTGCAGATTATGTTGTCGTTGGTTCGGATTCCGGACAGATGGTCATTTTGGAGTATAGCGAATCAAAAAATACTTTCGAAAAAGTCCACGAAGAGAAAATCGGGAAAAGTGGCTGTCGGAGAACAGTGCCCGGCCAGTATTTGGCCGTCGATCCGAAAGGTCGGGCGATTATGATCGGTGCTGTCGAAAAACAGAAAAAAATTTATTTGCTGAATAGAGACAGCGATTCTCGGTTTAAGATTTCATTGCCGTTGGAAACCTTCGAAAGCAATACTTTGATTTACCATATGGTTGGTGTCGACGTCCATGAAAATCCTCTTTTCGCTTGCCTTGAAATCGACTACGAAGAAGCGAGCAACAAAACGAAACAGAAACTTAATTTTTACGGACAGGATTTTAACTCGAAACGTGTCGTACGGAAATATTCAGAAACGTTGAACGATCATGCTAATCTTTTAATTTCGGTCCCCGGAGGGACTGATGGCCCTAGTGGTGTCTTAATCTGCTCAGAAAATTTCATAACTTATAAATCTCTAGGACAGCAATTCGACATCAGATGCCCTATTCCGAGAAGAAGAGTAAGTTCCTTCAAAAATTTTGATTTCTATAAAAGTATTTTTAGAATGATTTGGATGATCCAGATCGAGGGATGATCTTCGTATGTTCTGCGACTTATAGAGCACGATTTTCTTTTTTCTTTTTGGTCCAGACTGAGCAAGGCGACATCTTTAGGGTGATGCTTAAGACCCAAAGCGACTTCACAGAAATCAATCATGTGACGGAAATTAAGATTAAATATTTTGACACGGTTCCGGTTGCTTCTTCATTGTGCATACTCCAAAATGGATTTTTGTTCGTTGCTTCTGAATTTGGAAATCAGTAAGTTTAATAAGTTGGGTGAACTGGGACTATAAGATTGGGGTGGGTTTTCATGGAAAGGGATTTTATGGTTTCCTGTTTAAGCTTTTTCTGTCCCTGCCTTACTCATTCAGCCTCCTGCCTGGCACAGTCCTCCCCCTGCCTGACACATTCTGCCCCTTGCCTGGCTCAGTCCTCCCCCTGCCTGACACATTCACTCTATGCTTTTCCCATTCCACCCCCCTGGCTGACATAGTTCGCCCCCTACCTGACACATTCCCCCTGCATGTCACGCTATTAAAATCTATTTTTCAGTCATTTGTACCAGTTTGCTCACCTCGGCGATGACGAAGAACCTGAGTTCAGTTCGGCGTCGATTTTAGAAGAAGGCGAGACATTTTTTTTCTCACCGAGGCCTCTCCGGAACCTCATTCTGGTAGACGAAATCAACTCCTTTTCGCCCATTTTAGACTGCAAAGTTTCCAGTTCGGCTAACGACCCTCAGCTGTATCTAGCATGTGGTCGTGGTCCCAAGTCAACTCTTCGTGTATTGCGATATGGCCTCAACGCTTCAGAATTGGCAGTTTCTGAACTTCCTGGGACTCCCAACGCAGTCTGGACGATCAAAAAAAGATCTGATGGTTGGCAATGAATAATGTTTTGGGTTTAACTTTTAATATGTTGTAGACGAGTACGATTCATATATCGTCATTTCATTTGTGAACACCACTCTTGTTTTGTCGATTGGAGAAACAGTTGAGGAAGTCGATTTAGGATTTTTGAGCGAAAGTTCAACTATTGCTTGCTCGTCCTTTGGGGATGATGCTGCAGTTCAAGTAAGATTTGAAATCATCATTTTTTGTTGAGAAGAAATCGAATTTTAGGTGTATCCAGGCGGCGTGCGGCATATAAGGTCGAATAAACGAGTCCAGTGGAAAGCCCCGGGGAAAAAACGGATCGTGAAATGCGCAGTGAATCAAACACAAATTGTCATCGCGTTGACAAGCAGCGAAATCGTTTATTTTGTCATGGACCCGGGTCAGATCAAGGAGTACTTCAAGTGGAAAGAGATGCCCGCTGAAGTCGTCTGCATGGCTTTGGGCAAAGCCCCAGCAGGAGAACAGATGTCGCGGTTTGTAGCTGTCGGCTGCGCTGATAACACCGTCTGGATCATCTCTCTTGTCTTAGCCGTACGAACTTTTAAATCAAAATAGCACTAATCATTTTGTTTAGAACTGCTTTTCCATTCTATCGAAGCAACCTGTTCCTAATAATACATCACTCGAGTCTCTATGCATCGTTGAAATGGGCGCCAAAGGACTAAAGACTACGACATACTTATACATTGGATTAAACAACGGAGTACTCCTTCAATCAGCTCTAGACCCAATTACTGGCGATGTGATCGACACTAAAACCCACAATCTTGGGACACGACCGGTCAAACTATTCGCCATAACGATACATGGGCAACAAGCTGTTAGTAACCATTAACATCACAAAAATTAATTTTTTGTTTTAGGTTATTTGTATTTCTAGCAAATCATGGCTGAGTTATATGCATCAAAATCGTTTACATTTGGCTCCTCTTTTGTATGATTGTTTCGAATACGCTTCAAGTTTTGCTACAGAGCAATGCCCTGAAGGTATTGTCGCCATAGTGGGGAATACGTTGCGAATTATGACTTTGGAAAAGCAAGGTGCGATTTTTAACCAGATATCATTCCCTTTGAAATATACTCCTCGGAAATTCATAATCCATCCTGAAAACTCGAATTTGATTATCATCGAAACGGAACATAACTCTTTTACGGACGAGACTCTCAAGCAAATGAAGCTTCACATGGCCAAAGAGGTGGAAGAATCTGAAGACATTGATGCTAAAAAGTTTGCCATCGATTTCATCTCTGAAGAACTTCCCGAAAGAATATTTGGAGCACCTAAAGCAGGGAGTGGGGCTTGGGCTTCTCTTATCAGAATTCTAAACCCAAACACAGGGAACAACTCGGTGTCTCATTTAGAACAAAACGAAGCCGCCATCAGCCTCGGAATCATCAGATTTGCCAACCAACCTGAAAGTCTCCATCTAGTAGTCGGAATTGCCAAAGACTACCAATTAAACACTAAAAAAATCTCATCTTGTTACCTCCACACTTATAAATTCAAAAATCAAGAATTGGAACTCGTACATCGAACCAAAGTCGACGATTTACCGAATGCGATTTGCCCATTTTACGGCCGTTTATTGGTCGGGGTCGGTCGCTCCTTACGTATTTACGACTACGCTGAAAAGAAACTCATTAAAAAATGCGAGAATGAACAAATACCTAATATGATTGTCAAAATTGAAGCGATGGGAAGGCGAATTTATGTGAGCGATGTTCAAGAATCTGTTTTTATGGTGCGCTACAAAGCAGCGGAAAACCAGCTTGTTGTTTTCGCCAATGATATTTATCCAAGGTGGATAACAGCGACTTCGATCATTGACTACAATACAGTCGCTTGTGCTGATAAATTTGGAAATGTTGCTGTCGTAAGTTTTATTGTGAATAATCGAAATGAAATTTAATTTTATGTTTAGGTTCGTTTAGCATGTAATGCGAGCGATGATGTTGATGATGATGTTGATAGTAAAAAACCGATTGGCAATTGTCTTGTTGATGTATCGCAGAAATTGAATTTTGTCTCAAATTTTCATGTTGGCGAAATCATAACTTCGCTTGAAAAGGCGAATTTGATTTCCGGAGGGCCTGAATCTCCTCTGATTTATTCAACTTTGTCCGGATCGGTTGGTATTCTAGTTCCCTTCGTTTCTCACGAAGAGCAAGAATTTTTTCACCGGCTGGAAACAAACATGAGATCTGAGCTTCCACCGTTGTGCGGACGAGGCCATTTATCTTACCGATCATATTATTTT
This sequence comes from Orius laevigatus, assembly GCA_018703685.1. NCBI lineage: Eukaryota > Metazoa > Arthropoda > Insecta > Hemiptera > Anthocoridae > Orius > Orius laevigatus. The sequence continues at coordinate 436,207 of JAGWEN010000045.1, forward strand.
CCTGTTGAGGTATTAATATTAAAATGTTTGAAAAACATAATTTCATCGTTTTGTAGAATGTCATCGATGGCGATCTGTGTGAACAGTATAACTCTCTTGAAACATATAAACAGTCATTGATTGCCGCAAACCTGGGAATTGAACAGATCGAAATTTCAAAAAAACTTGAAGACATCCGAACAAAATACGCTTTCTAATGTTATGTTTTAATTCATGTACATACTTTTTTATACTGAATAAATTTCTATTTATTTTTTTATTTTGATCATTAAAAGATCTTCTGCGTGTTGACTTCCAAAATGGAAATAGTCAAGGCTAGTGTATTACTACGCCTTTTGGCTTTTTTCAGATGAAATTAGATTAAATAAACTCAAATTTTAGATCTGAAATCAAAGTTTTCAGAAAAATTAGAGAACGCCCTTAGTTTATATTGGTAGCACTGTTGAGTGTAATGAGCAATGAGTCGATAACACCAAGAAGGTTACTTGTCGAATACTTCACACGTGGTAAACTAAAAAGTTAATTTTTGTGCTCAAAAATTTGCCCTCGAGATGGCCAAATTCCGCCATAGGGTTAGCACGAAAGGGAAAAAGTGGAAAAAAGGGTTCAGTTCAAGTTCGAATCCTGAAGCGAACAAATTTCGTGAAGCTGCGAAAAATCGGTTTTTTCAGCCAATTGCAGGAAACGCAGGTACTTTTTTGCATCCACATTACATTGCCACCCATCATGCGTTAGCTTATCATGCGTTTTTTTAGGATCTGGACTTACAAAAGAAGCGATTGAGAAGCACGATGCGGTTTTCACCGGTCGGAAGTTCACGCCGATGGAAGAAGATGCTGAAACGATCGGAGGGATCACATACAAAACATTCGACACTTTTGCCAGCGACTGGAGTGCATGTTCCAACGAGTCATTTAGAAAGTTTGTTTTCTCATTTAAAACTTCCAAATATAGAACATAAACTTTTCAGAATCATCACCAAATTCACCCCAGATTCGGCTAATCATAAAAACATGTTGGCCGTCCTGGCCGCGGTAACTGAAGTCATTAAAGAAAACAAAGGCGAAGAGACAACTACAGAATACTTTGCTGCTTTGATTACATCACTGGCTACAGATAACGACGACGATACTGTTTCAGCGATCGTGAACCTTCTAAGTTTATGCATCAAAAGTGTTCCTGAGCCAGTACTTCAGCTTAAATTTTCAGAATCGACTGTCATATTGTTGGAAATTCTTAAAAAATATGTTGAAACTGAAAGAGTCCCTTTAGTCAGAGGGGTAAGACATAGCAATGATTTCATAGTTTAAATCAAAAATTTTAGGTCATTGGCTGTCTTTGTGTTTTACTTCGAGTTCAAGAAGCTGCAGTATGGAATAATGCATCTACTCTTAATGTTCTGCAGTCTGTCTTAGCTTTTGTCTCTTTTTCCAAGCCTAAAGTAAGTCCCCTGGTGTTTGGTGAAAAAATTAAAATGTATTTTAGGTCCGAAAAGCAGCCCAACATGGAATCACAGTGATCTGCTTGAAGAGCAAAATAACACCATTAGCTCTGAGCATGATAGCCAAAAATTGCGTCGAACTTGTGGAATCTGTTGCCACCGGCGGGATGACAACAACACTTCATGCTTTAACACTTTTAAAAGAGATAATGCACACTTTTCCCAAAAAAGATCTCAAAGTATGTCAAAAAACTATTGTTTTCTTGTTTCACCAATTTTTCAGACATGCTGCGAAGCGATTTTGAAAATAATGACGTTAAACAACGTTTTGGTGACATCATGCAGTTTAGGTGCACTGCACAGCCTTTTTTCGAATGGTCCCAAAAATATGACTGTTCAGATGAATGCAAGGTTGATCAACGCATTGTACGATTACCAACCACCACCGATGGATACTCAGCCGACCCAAGCATGGCTTATCGTACTCCAAGAAGCACATATCAATTTATCAAAGTATGTTTTAAATATAGAAAATGAACAGTACTAATCTATATTTTAGGTCTGATATTACATTGTGCGTGGCAAATTTGCCAAAATTGTATAAAACGTGTACTGATTTGTATGGATGTGGACGGGTTGAGACTGTGGCTGCTGTTACGCACACGCTGCAATCTGTGACTGCTCATTGTATCGGTTTTGCTGTCCGAGATCATGGAATTATGAACGAAAACATCCTTTCAGTCGTCGAAATCGTACATTCGTGCTTGTCTTATCAATATCATTCTTCGTACAATCATGTCCTTCATTTGATCTCAGCTTTATTTAATGTAATCATTTTTATCTTTTTGTCGTTTTTTAAAAGTCTTTTTGAAGGCCTGTGGTGAAAAAGGTGGAAAGCTGTTGAACAAAATTTTAAAAACGTTGGCGGATTTGAGGGATAGTGATCAGGTGACGTTTGTGAACGAGTTGGACAACGCTATCGGAAGTGCGGTTCGGGCTTTGGGTCCTCAAGTTGTCATTCAGGCGATTCCGCTTCAGATCAGACCTGGTGATGGAAATCGAGAGTTTAAAAGAAGCTGGCTCCTTCCAGTTTTGAAAGACAACATCAAAGCTTCCACTCTAAAATGTTTCGTTGACAATTTCTTGTCTTTAGCGACAGCTTCCAGGTTTGTAGCAAGTTACCAGCGAATGCAATGACATTTTGTACTTTTAGAAATGAATCTGAGCGATTAAAAGCTGCCAACGATCAAGTGGGAGCGTTAAGTTACGACCTTTTGCAGTCTCAGCTTTGGGCTCTTCTTCCCAGCTTTTCTCGCCAGCCTTCCGACATCGCTGAATCATTTCCTGTAAGTTAGCATTTCTTTTGTTCCGTTAAAATTTATTTATTTACCAGAGCATCGCCAAAGCCCTTGGAGGAGCTTTAACGACTAGAAAAGATTTAAGACTTTTCATCCTTTCGACTTTGCGGCACCTCATTAATTATGCAGTTGAAAACGAGCGAACTCAAGATATCGAAACCATGTCGAAATTCGCCAAAAATTATCTTCCGATTTTGTTCAATATCTATACAACAAAAGTGACCGCATCTGATGAAGAAGGAGCCAGACTTTCATCTTTGGAGACAATTAAAGTAAGTGGCAAACGGAGAAAAATGTAAAAAGCAGGGAGAGGGTCAAGGAGATGAAAAAGTGGTGGAGGTTCTGAGAATTTTCTGAGACAAATGTTAATTTTATTCCATTTCAGGTCTACCTGAAAATTTCAGACCAATCTCTGCGCAAAGAAAAATTCGATATTGCGATCTCCAAAGTCGAATCAACTGAAACCGAAGATTCTGTCAAAGAGTATGCCATTGACCTTCTTCGCGTTCTTCTAATTTATCAAAACGTCGAAGACATCTCAAGACTTTACTCATTGATCATTAAAAAATTGTCTGAAAACAAAGGAAATAGCGAACAGAAAAAGTTTTACAGGTACTTTTCTCTTTAAATCGTTATTTTTGTTAATTATATTTTTTTATAGGATTCTAGAGGAAATATTTACATCAGAAAATGAAGGATGTAGGGAGTTTTTGAATGAAAACATCAATCAGATTAAAGATTTATTGTTGAATTCGTTTTCTAAAGCAAACACTAACAGCAGAGGGGTGAGAACTAATTTTTTTTTTAAATTTATATTCTAAAAATTGATTCAGGCCAGACTAAAATGTATCATGGAACTCCTAAAACGCTCGGAAGACGAAGCAAAAGTCAACTTGGTCGAAGTCATCCTGCCGGAAACGATCCTCAGCCTGAAAGACATAAACGGCAAATGTCGAGAGACCGCATATCACATTTTGGAGCATATTTACACAAATGTTAAAATCGAAAGTTTCATTCATATAATAACCGCTGGACTTCAAGGATCGTCTTCGCTCATTTCATGCTCGATTTTAGCTTTGGCTGCTTTATTTCATCGTTGCAAAGGTGAAAAATTGGTTTTAAACAAACGATTTTTTATAAATTTTATTAGATGGCATTGAAAACGATGTGCAAGAACAAATATTGTATAATGTTGGACTATTGGCTTTGTGTACAACCAGAGAAATTGTTTCTTCAGCGTTGTCTTTTGTCAAAGTATACATAACTTCGTTTCCCCGAGATAAAGTTGAATCCTATGTCCCTCAGATGGTAATAAACTGTCAAGTGTTGACAAAATTGTAATGTTTGTTTTAGATGAAATTGTTTAGCAATATGTCCGAAGACTGTAAACGTCATAATAGGAATAAGACGAGGGATATTTTGTCCCGTTTGGTTCGTTGGTTTGGTGCTGCGACTTTGCAGAAGCATATTCCACCTCGGGATGAAGTTTTGAGGATCAGAGTTCGGAATCTTGGAAAGCTCCATGAGAGGAAGATGAGACGTCGTCGTGAGGAAAGCGAATCACGAGCAAGTCGCGACGACGATGGCTATTCTACATTTTCAGTCGCCGCTAAACACAAAAGGTTAGTTCTTTGCTTTTTTAAACTAGAAATGACCCATTTTATGTTGCAGTATTGAAGAAATTTTGGCCGAGTCTGATTCCGACTTGGAAGACGAGGATGAAGAAGATGATAAAATGAGCAAATCTGAAAAAAGGAAGAAAAGAAAGGCCAAAACATGGATTACCGAAGACGCTGATGATATCGTTGACTTTACCGACATAGGGACTGCCAAGAAAATAACAGGTTTGATATATTACCACATTTAATGCCCATAACTTCCACAATTTTTAACCAAATTTATTGATATTTATACCATTGGATAGCTATTGTAAAGAGCTTTCCAACGGTATAAATATTAAGGGCATTTAAGTTGAATGTGTTAAGAAGTTTTTGATTTATTTTTGTAGGTACTCATCCTTCCAAAATGTCCAATATGCCAAATCCTGTTCCTAAAAAGAAGGTTGAACCTTTCAAGACGACGCCAGATGGTCGTTTGATTATTGCTGAAACTCATGATGATGACGATGATGAAAATGAGACTACACATAAAAAGAAAAAGAAGAAAAACATGTTTGAAAATTCTGGTTTGTTTTTGTTATTTTGGAAATGTTTTTATTGTTGTTGAGTAGATGATGACTATGAAGAATCTGATGATGATTGGATGACCTGGGGTGGGGAGACGAGAAAACGAGCGTTGAGTGAAACTACGAGCATGTCGGGCCAGCCGAATAAATACCAAGCAGGCGGATCCGGTATTCATAGGCCTTTACATACGAAAGCGAATTCCGTTTTGAGCCGAGGAAGTAGTAAAGCTAGCAGGAAGAAAAGCAATAAAGGACCTCAAGTTAAAACCGGACAGGAATACAAGTCAAGAAAGGCCAAAGGAGACATCAAAAAGAAAGGTTTGCCCGATCCGTATGCCTACATCCCATTGAGAAGAGACAATTTAAATAAGAGGTTTGTATATTTTATACGTTTTTGTATTAAATTATTACATTTTTTATAGGAAAAGGATGAAGTCAATGGCCCAAATGAAGAAGGTTTTAACAGCAGCCAAAAAAGGGGCATCCCTTGGATCAAAACTCAAGGCGAAGAAAAAATAATTTTTTTTAAGTTTTTAAAATTTTGTAAATAATTTATTTATACGCTTGAAGAATATATTTTAAGTTTTTTCTTATTGTTTTCTTTTTTTCTTTATCCTGGAAAAAAAGACCGCTACACAGGAAATCTACCACAACCCTTTATATTAAGAACAAAGTGTATGGTGGGAAATATCAGTCTGATTTGGAGGACGATCCTCCATAATTAGAACTATGTCTAAAAAAGGAGGCTCTACAGTCCTCTCCACTAACACTCATCTCCCCCCCACTCTTCCCCCTCCTTGAGGTCAGGTTAGCTATACAGTGTCTCCTTCCCGTCTTCCCAAAATGATAGGTTCGAGGGTAATACAATAACTTCCTTTTTGACAACAATCTTGATTGTTTCTCTGAAAACATGCATTATGGGTACTTAGCATAAACGATTAGTTATGAAAAACCCCATTTATTGTCTCATAACCTCAAAATCTGGTCAATAAATGACAAGTTCTCTTCCCTTCCTTTTTAAGTTTTCTGATAGTTGATAGATAGCGTCTACGTTGAGAGAAAAACACGCTAAACCTTAACTTTTGACCCATGTTTCCTGAAACCTTACATTTAACATAAAAACTATGCATCCTTATTATCTAGAAAAAAATTTCAAGGATCGCATCTATTTTAAAACGCAGAAGACTAAACTAGGAAAAACGTCGTCCTTGCTTCTAAAAGAAAAATGCCCGTTCGATGTCGAAACGAGCTTTTTATGCCATTTTGGCGATTTTCGGGTAGGAGTAAGCGAAGCCTTGGTCCGATTTTTCCAACGGTGTGGGATGTCGTATAAAACACATCATTGACGCAATTCATAAAGGTGAAACCGTTTTGATCTTTAGAGAAACATGGGGAGCTTTTCTTGCCTTCTCTGTCAACCTCCAAACCTTCATAAGTTCAATACAAATTTCGACGTTTCTCAATATTGAAAGTGAAATTGTTTAGTTTGAACGGTTTTATCTTGTTTTCCCTCCAACATCCTTTTTTTTAATGATGAAATTTCCAAGCCCCAATCCTTTATTTGTTCGGTTTTCTCGTTTGACTTTTTTGTAGTTTTTCAAAATGAACTTTCACGTCTCATCGACCTTCGGGGGTTCCCGTGCTCGGAACTCGACCCCATAGACCAAAAAATCGTTTATTTTAGTGTCTAATTAATTGTGATTTATTCTTTTTTCTTTTTGTTTATTTTTCGGTAGTTTGACGTTTCTGGGTTAAAATGTAGGCGAAGATAGTAATTATGTCACAATTTTCTTTTTTGCAATTTTTTTTAAGCAATCAATGGTCTAATCTAAAATTCTAATTTTTTACGATTGTTCTATAATTTATTTTTGCCAACTTATTTTGCAAACTTGCGATTTGAAAAGCCTCGAATTATAAAAATTTCCAATAAAACAACTTTTAAAAATTCAAGGTAAATAACCCCAAAAACTGTTGGTTTTTCGTATTATTTTTTGCTTTATTGAAACCCACCCTCATCCTAAGGTCCCAGTCTGCTCTCAAATTCACCCACGATTTAAAGAAAAAATTATTCATTCCAGTGATTTATCCGACCCAGTTTATTTCTCCCAAAATATTGTTACATTAGCCATTTTTAATTCAAAAAGGAAATCGTGATCATTAGTTAAAATCAGGAATGCCAAAACTTGTTCGTGTATACGGATCATGGTGGGGAGGGGGATCCGGTGAACATGGAAATCAAAAAAAAGAGAAAAAATAATGTTCGTAACTGTAAAAAGTATAGAAAAAAAGAGCGGAGATGCCGTTAAATTTCCTGTTTTGATTAGAAAAATAATATTTTAATGATCTGCACGAATGTGTCGCGTTCAATAAACTTTGGTTAGCCATTGAAATAATTTTATTACTGGACAAAGGAAATTATATTATACTTGTCTGGAGCTTATCCGGACGGAACTTCCTTAACAATTCAATTTTTGTTCCTCGACTGTTTACCCTGGTGAATCCTCATATAGGTTATGTAGGAAGTCATGTATAAACCTGAACCTATTTCGAGTTTATTTCAAAAACGATCAAATTTAATTTCTCCAAAATCATCGACAAAATTTTATTAATTTTTATTAGATTTATTCGTCCGATGGTGGAAATGGCTACAGAATTGAAAGGATCGATAATGCGAAGGATGGAGGAGCAGAAGAATGGCTCAAATTAAAGATCTGTGGTCTCCGAGATCAATTTTAATTTTCAAATTTAATTTTCTAGTTTCCTCCTATTCTGAGTAGGCCCAACAATCCAATCTTCATAAAATTTACACCTTTGGGGTTGGGTCTTGGAGGTGGGGTGAGATGGGGGAGGGTCAAGGAGGGTATGGAGCTGATGGGAGAGGTAGGGGAAGGTGGGAGGAGGAATATGGTGGTTGTGGAGAGATCTGTAGAGCCACGAATTTTGGAAAAAGTTATGGCTTATGGAGTTCCTCCTCCATACCAATATTTTTAATGATTCTTGAATTCTGGTATGTATATGGGTAAAAACGAGAGGATTTCGAGATGATTTAGGGTTTTCTGGAGGCTACCTTGAGAATTTTTCATTAAGAAAAGGTAAGATTTTCAATTTGTGTATTTTTATAAGGAAGCTGACCTACATCCGGTCCTCCAAACTTCCCACGTTTTGTCTCAGCGTCCAAACAAAGCCAAGTTCATTTGGAAGGATGAGTCAAACTGTTGACAAAACGCGAGTCGGACTTTTCGGGGGAGTGGACTCGAACTTGATTTTTCGAATCGGAATCGGAAAAAGGGGGAGGCCCGGAGGACCAACCCATCCCCACCGAACTATTTAAACATTTACCGGCCTTTACCTCATTAGCAGTACAACAACAATCGCAAACATGAGCGGAACAAAGGTAAATTATGGATATTCATAAAACAAAAATTGTGAATACTTTCAACTTGCTATTAGTAAACAATTCAACAAATCAAATTTTCAAATACAATCTTTAAATTTAAAAACTTTATTATTTTTAAGCAAGGTTTAAGGATAATTTATACCAATGAGACAACAACTCTAACCGACCGAAAAAGCCCTTCGTTGGTCTAATACTAAATCTAGATCACCCAGCACACTTTTTATTTGCATTTTATTTATTTATTATTTTTTACGATTTTTATTTTCTCAAAAAATCCATCGTTTTCTACATATTTTTTGAGAATTATTTAATTCCATGGCAACTTTTCCAATTTTATTTATTAATTGCTTTATAAAAGATAGTGAAAAAAGAAAAGAAATTTTTTTTTCGTAATTATTTTATTAAAACTTGAAATCGGAACAAACTTAAATTAATATTGGCCCATCAAACTCAAGCCTTGTTATGACGTCAGAGGCTCATAAAGTTTTCAGTGTAGAAAATTAGTTATTAGATCAGTGTAGTTTTCAGTGTAGATTAATTTTCTATGGTTCGAGAGCAGCTAAGTAAAACAGTCATGAAATTTCCATTATGTTTCACTAACGAGGGCTATTGAAGAGCTGTCGCATCAAAAAATCGATTTTTACCAATATAGATACTGTTTCTAAGGGGGGGGGGATGTCATAAAGTTGTCCAAGAAATGGTTTTTCTTTAAAAAATTAGAGTGAAATCAAAATATAGTTGCCAAGCTTAAAAAATCTACCTAAAAATTGTCCCAATCTTTGGAAATTACGCCATTTCCGACCTCCAATTAAATGTTCTAATCGAGCATATGCTGAAAAAATTTGTAAAGCTCGTTAAACTTTCTTGTCTGGAGCTTTTCCAGACTACTTCAAAAATGACAATTGAATGTCGAAAAACGCCCACTCTTAAAGAAAAATGTGAATGAGTTGAGGTGGTTCAGAAAAAAAAGGCGGCCGGACGGTACCATAAACAAAATGACCCATTTAGTGATACGATGCGGTGATAAGCAAGAAAAGAGGTGGCAATTAAGGTTTCCGTCAACCCTTTCTCTCCTAATGGTCATGACATGAATGGAGCATGCTCAGGCCCAATATCGTAGGTAAAACTTTTTAGGTATACCATTTAGGAAAAGAAATTTCAAAGTTTTTATTTTTTCTCTCAGTTTTATCAATTATTTACCGAAATTCTGCTTTTTGAAATCACAAAGGACATTCCAAAAGCCACATCCCGCTCCCGGATTTTTTCCATGAAAAATAATAGTGAATATGACGGCGATATGTATCGCAGGAAAATGAGGTCGTTGTTCTCCTTTTTTTAAAATAATTTTCCTCATCCGATCGCTACATTCGATATTAACTCTTTTTTTTTCATATTTTTCCGGCCTCGTCCTTCGCTCCTTTTCCGTCGCATGAGGCGGTCGTTCCTCCCACTAAACAGTCACGAAAATGTTCCAACTTGTTCAATTATTGCCAAACTTTTGAAAACTAATATAGAAGGCGATGGAGGGCACAGAATGAAATGTCTGGATAATCCACTGCCTTCTAGATTAGACTTGAAGATTAAATTCAAGGTGAACAAATAAAATTTATAAAATAGGTCGTTCTTACGCTTGACATGAAAAAACATGTCATGTAATCATGGAGGTTACGCTAGTTTTTGACGATCCACAGCCTTCTTAATCGACTTCCATTCGACATATTCAAAATGGAAACAACTAACTTATTTGGATAAATTAGTTCAAATTTTCAATATTTTCATTTTATTTTTAGACAATGTTTGCTCTTGCGATGCTCTTGGCCCTCACCTTGGCAGAGGAAGGACCAAAAAAACCTTCAGGAGAAGATCTCAAGACAGATTCAACTAACAGATGCAAGTTTATCTATTTTTTAAATTTTTTTCAGGATTACCAACGGAAAAGGCGATAAAAATCAAAAGGAAACTGTATTAAGATAAGATAACTTATGCCACCCTGTGAATTACCTTGTACTTCCATTGTTTTTAAACTTCCTTTTAATTTTTTTCTTATTTCCTTGTACACTAGATATTAACGAGAAACGCTTACAAAAAGTTTTCCCAGGATTTTTACGCTTTTTTTGTGGTTTAAATTCTTCTTTATTCTCTTCATAATTCGAGCATCCGTTTACCTCTTTGTCCTCAGTTTCGACGGTGTAATTTACTTCATATACGGAAAATGAACATTTTGGCAATTATATTTTCCGGATAGGGGAAAAAAATTATTAGTCATCATTTTGAACTTTATAAATGTAAAGAACATCAAATTTTCAAAACTTAAATTAAATTAAACTAAGTAATTAGGGAAAGAAGAAAGAGGAAAGAAGAAAGAGGAAAAAAGAAAGAGGAAAAAAGATCGAAAACCTAGTACAAAGCTAGTAAAATTTTAATTTTACCCTTTTTTTCCAGACTATTCGAGCTCATATTACGACAGATACCCATACAGCGGTTCTGGATACAGTGGCGCTGGAGGTAGCGGAGGTTACGGAAGTTACCCAGGATATAGTGGAAGTTACCCAGGATACAGCGGCTACTACGGAGGAGGAGCAGGAGGAGGAGCAGGTGGAGGAGGTTACAGCGGTAGTGGTTACGGAGGGGGCTACAGCGGTTACGGAGGAGGAGGCTACAGCGGATATTATCCATCCGGATACGACGGGTAAAACGTTTTAAAAAAAGATAAAATTAAATTTTTTTTCTTCTAAAAGATATGACCGAGGATATGATAGATACCCGTACTCTGGTTATGACCGAGGTTACCCCGACAGAGACAGAGGTTACGGTTACAGACCTGACGGTGTCTACAATGGCGGTGGTTACAGCGGTTATAACCGAGGAGGAGGCTACTATGACAACTACAGAGGAAGGTACGATCCATACGATGCCTACAGGGGAGACAGGTATGCTTTAAATACAACCATAACCTCCAAGGGCTCGTTTTGTCCCAAAAATGCTTCAAACTTCAAATTCCTGTTGCTTCTTTTCTTGCCAGCTACGCAATAGGGAAAACTAACGTTCATTTAACTTTTCATTTTAACACTCTTTGGTGGCTGAATAACAACATAAAATAACATTTAAATGTCAATTTCGACCGAAAAACGTCGAAACGAGACCCTTCTTAGTTTTATTTCATTTTTGAACCGAAATTCACACGTTTGATCAAGTTGTAATAAAAATTACAGATACAACAGATACGACACTTACAACCGTGTTGGATACGATCGTTACAGCAGGTAATTTTTTTGGCAAAGTTGTTAAAACTTCGAACAATCTTTAATTTTTTGCACAAGCACATTTTTTTGTCCTGCAAGTTTGTTCAACGTTTTTTCTTATTTTGACCTTTCATTTTTATTTGACAGGTATAATTATAATGATTACATTAGGTACCCGGAGACGAGATACTACGACAAAAGGATCTAAAACCAAAAATCTCCTGCCTATATTTTTAAATGTAAAAAGTAAAGAAGAAAATATAAGTTTTGTGTAATTTTTATTTAAATATATTTTAAGTAAATTTTTAATAATTTCACCTTGTTCTGATTTTAAGAATAATGCAAGACCCGTAGGTATTGCGGGCTTAGCATTGTGGGGTTTAGAAGGTGAGAAGCTTGAGAACGGGAAAGAAACGGTCATGTACCCTTTCTCATTTCATCAGACTAGTAGGTCCAGATAAAAAGGGCCTTATTGGCCGTAAAGTAACAAAATCTAGTTAAAAGAGCCCATAGTGTCAAAAATGGACAAAAATCAAGCTAAAAGGGGCCCTTGTAAACAACAAAGGAACAAAATCTTGCTACGAACGGGCCCCTCGTGTCGAAAAAAGATCAAAAATCAAGCTAAAAGAGGCTCTAAGGAACAAAATCTAGTTATGAAAGGGGCCCCTAGTGCCCAAAAAAGGTCAAAAACCAAGCTAAAAAGGGCACTATTTGTCGTAAAGGAATATTATTTAGCTAAAAGCTCCTCTAGTGGTGTCCAAAAAGGATCAAAATCTTTAATCTAATCTAAAAATAAAAGGCCAAAAAAATATTTAAAAAAAAACATATGTCTAATAAGGACCTTTTTCGTCGTAAACGAACCAAATCTACATAGCTAAAAAGGCCCCTCGTTCTCGTATTTAAAACGGACGGCCGGCCGGACAGCATCACAAACAAAGACATGTCAGATAAAGGTCACCTGAGTTGGGAGAGTGTTTGATCATTGAAAAGGAAACTCAGCCAAAAGTGTATCATTTTCCTAAAAAGTGCCTTTCATCATTGAAAACATATCACATAATGCTTAAAAAGGGTTCTATTCATTAAAAAGAGACACTATTCAAATAGGTTACACAGAATCATTGTAGAATCTTCAAGGGAGATTTTTTCTGAACCTAGTTCATACACGATGGACCGTCCTCGGGCAAGAACTTCATTTGTTTTGACGACGTTGTTATGTTTTGTTTTTTTATAACGGAAGAAAAACGAGATGACCTCTTAGGCGAGTCTCGAAGAAGAGCCGACCGGACGATCTTCTGGAATAGCGAGTCTCCCTCCCTCTACACAAGATCGCCCTTGGAGAAAAAAGAATCAAACAAACCGCGCACCGCAAATTACGAACGCAAAAGGCATTCGTGAAGAGTCCGTCCGCATCGCGTGGTCTTAAGAAGCCAACGTGTTAACAGCGAAATTAAAGTGTCAAGTTTTTAATTATTATTATTCTCGTTTTAATTCTCAATTAGTATTTTTTTGTTTTTATTTTTGGAGTAAAAGTGACTTTCTAAATCGAACAGAGGTTCAAATTTCTTCAGGTATCTTCTAATTTTTAAAATTAAAAAAATTAATAGCCCCCAGTCCATCATATTTTATCGGATTTCCTAAGCTTTTAATACTAACACTTTTATTACTCTTGGGTTTATTATTTTCAAAATTTGCGATAAAAAAAAAATTATACCCAAAAACATTTCTGTAGTATTTTAATTTTCGATTTTCATCAATCGAGCTGGTGAAATGCTAGGACCAGGTTTACAAAGTTTAAAAAAAGTTTTTTTTTTAGTAGAAGAGATTTTTTTTAAAACCTTTTGAACAAAATATTTCAAATAAGTCTATTAACGATCGGTTTTAAAGTGTTGGAACCCAAAATATTTTTAAAATCTGAATAAAAAACATTGAGGAATGTGCTTGTAAATTCTTCTGTAGATTTCCAAAAGGTCAATTAAGCTATAATATTTAAGCTGGTATGGAGATGTAGGATTCTGAGACTATTATTGATCAGGGCGTTCTGAGGATCAACCACTAAGGTTCTGTTGTTTAAAGGTTTTGCTATAAAAAAAAGTTAAGATTCTTAGGTGGAAATTCGCAAATTAATTCGGTATATTCAAGGGTTCGTTTTAAAGTTTAAAATGGCTTTTACCATTCAAAACTCAGGGGAATGAGGCAATGAGCAGGACCCTAAGACCCTTGAGGTAATAGAATTTGCGTGGGAATGTCCAACATTAGATTTTCCATGTGAAGCAATTGTTCTTTCTGGCAGCTCTTCGTAAAACCTCTGAAAATATCAATTGATCGGTCCACCTAAATAAGAGAACAAAATTTCCTTAAGATGATAGGAATCCGCTTTACACCTACTCGCTGATGCACGATAAGACGTAGAAAGCAAACATTTTTCCATCATTTTTAAAAAGTTTCAAAATAGCAGGTACCTAAGTAAACAGGTTTGTGGCCTTAATAACATATTAAAGGTCATTGTTAGACACTTTTTGATCGAGTCCTACAAATGGTCTTTTAACGTCCTAAATGCTGTATTGCTAACAACGGACATTTTTTTGATTTATTCTAGAATTATGACAGGGGAAAAAATTTCATAAATATTTTAAAACTGTTAAAATTAAGCTTCTGACCTTACGCAAGGTCAAACGGAAGAAGTAAAAAAAAATTAGTAACATTCGACTGCACCCCTGACCGATTAAAAATTGGGGTTTCGGCTTGGCAAACGTATTATTTTTCATTTTTATATTCGTAAATTATTTACGAGCTAATAATACAAATCACCGGTCAATAACGAGGTTATATAACGAGCCTGACCTAGGGCGGAGGAACGAAAACTGGACCGGACTCGCAGGGCTTCTTTCGACTTTTTTTTCTAAACGAGTCATGGCAATTGCCAATTATAAAATGGGAAATCCCGGAGCCGTCTGGAAAAAGATGGATTGGTCATCCGACCCGAAGACTCCATTATTGAAACCAGAAAATGGGCCATTTTTATAAAACAGGCTTTTTCTTTGAAATCTCTTCCTGCACTTGAAAGCAAAGCTGATGAAAATTAGAAGAAAAACAATAGCAACCTATTTCCCATAGGCCATATTATGAAACGTGGACTCTAGCTTCAACTATTGCTCATTAGCTCTCAGGGTGATTAAGATTTCATAATATCAGGTGCAGATAAAGAGCGATCTGGAGAATATGGCAGAAAAGTTGAATACAGTAAGCTGGTTGATTTGATCCATCGTTTCGACATACAAAAACTGAGGACAACGATCATTTTTACTAATGAGTAATTTCTATATAAAAATTTCTTTGATATATATAAGGTTAATCGCATTGACAAAGACATACCCACGACCAAGGTTTACTCGATTGTCTTCCGCGAGTGCGATCGCTAGACGTTTCCGACGTTCAGCCTGATATTTTGCCAAGGTTGGTCAAGTGTTGCGAAGCTGGTTTCTTCCAGATAGGCTCATTTGAAACATATATTAAAGGATTAAATTTCAAGGTGAATTTTTTTTGTATTATTTTTCCCTCAAACAATCTATAAAAATAACAATTTTAATTTTAACGATTCAAGGGCATCTCGATATTTTCACAAAATTTTTCGACCATTATTTAGGTACTTCCTTGGTGGGACAATAAATTATACTAAACCGAGAAATAATCGAGGACGGTCCAGTTTAAAAAGGTTCCTTGAAATAACCAGGGGCCGACGAATTTATGGGTGTACTTGGACCTGAGGAGGGTGGGACTGAGGTTAAGGGGGCGAATCTTTTTATAATTTAAGAGAAAATTGACTTTTTTTGAGCATTTTAGCTTGCTTTTTTTAATTTAACCTACACATTTTTCAGACTCCAAATGGAAATTCACTTAAAACTTGAAAAGGTGCTTTTTATTTAGTTATTATACTTTATTACGCTGTAGGCACATAAAATATGCACTGCACAACCCTGGGTCTTGTCTTTTTCAGTCTCGCTTCTTTTTTTAAAACGAGTTTTTAGCGTCCTTCATTCGAAAGATTTCAGAAGGATTATCCAGCTGGATGCAATAGAGTTGAAAAGTTATTTCCTCGTGTGAAAAAATGGAGGTAAACAGAAGTACAAGGTTATTCTCCCATTTATGGCCTAACCCACCCTGATTAAAATCAGTGCAGACGAAACTGTTTTCAACTTCAAAATTATGAGACTGATAAAATCACGCACCAGTTGTTTTCCTGAGTACAAAATACATACCAGAAACGTGTTTTTAAGTTTTCATTTTCTGAGTTTTTTCTTAAGAATTTTACTAAATTGTTAAATTATATTGTTTATAATGATTTTTTTAATTAAAACGCCTTTTTCGTAAATTATTCAAGGTTTAACATCTCGTATAACAATATCTTGACGTCTATCATAATTAATATGCTCCCTTATTATTATTTTAACGATCGAAAATTTCACACATTTTTTTTCCTAATATCAATTTTTAAAAAAGTGTTTCCTGGAATTTTTTTTTATTCAATGGCGAAATGCTGAAAATTTTGGACGGATATGACGAAATTCGGGAATTTATATGGTTCAATTTTCGTTAGTCCAGAAAATCCACATCCTGTAAAAATTTCATTAAAAACTCATTACGAAAAAAATAAAAACGCTTTCCCTGTGAAAAACGCCGTTGGGGGTTCCCTCTCGATTTGTATCTGAAAATCAATCGAACTTGAATTTCTATTGAGTTACTGGAATGCAATTTTTGAACTAAAAGCTTGAGAAAGATAGAATCCTGCTGCTGGAAAGACTAGTCACTAGTAGTTAGTTAAAAATTAGGGACACGTAAATGTTCGTCTTCTAGTAATTTATTGCTCTCTTTGCACTAGAATTTTAAATAAGGACTGAATTTTTTTTTCTTAAACAAGTAGCTAATGTAAGTCGATTCTCTAAAAATAAAAATATTTGCATGCTAGTTTCACTGTAAGTAAATTTATTAAAAATCCGCTAATAAAACATAAGAAAAAGATCATGGACTCTGCAAGGCGAGAAGGAATTATAAATTAATACATAAATAATGATTATTTATATTGTTTACCTAGTAATTACTAATGAATAATACAATAGGTGCACAATGTAAGTGAAGTCTTTATTTTGACAGTAAACATAGTGAAATTCTTTTTTCGGATGATTTTGATGTTTTGAAGATGGTCCTAAACTTCCTAAAATCACCTTAATTTTGATAATTTCGTTGTTTAGTCTTTTGTTTTTAATCAAAAGATCGCCTAGCGGCCTCGAACATAAAATCCTTATGAATAATTAATTTACATGTTTAATTTTAAAATTAGCTCGTTTACTTACCTTCTCATCCGCCAATCAATTTTTTATGTTTGTTTACTTTAACATAATTTTGTATATTCCAAATAAGGATAACTTGTAAAAAATTGCTTCCTGGATGGTTTACTGGTTTTGGATGAAGAAAACCTTTAAAAATTAATTATTTTAATTCCCGGAACAAATTAATTTGTCATTTTCTTAAGCTCATTGATTAGGTGAAATTGGAATAACAAGATCAGGAGGTGTTTTTTCTATCTATTATTTAAAAAGTTTCAAATCTTATTTTGTAGAATGGTTTCGATAATTTTAAATGTGTCGTTAGGAAATTTTTGATTTTTTTCCCTCTTTTAATTGTAGAAACTGGCCATATTGTAATGGAGTATAAGTAAGGGAAATGCAGAAACTTCTCCTTTTTCGCTCTTCCTTGATTCTTCGTTAACTCATTTGCAAAACTTAATTTATACTTCGCACACAGCTCATTACAAAAGAATGCACTACATATATAAATAGACTTGACTTCCAACTTCTGTGTTTCCCTCTTCACAAGTTTTTTCTTCTTTTGTTGTCATTTGAATTAAAACGCGTGGAATCTCCTGTTGGGAAATGACATAAAGAACATCAACGTATAAATTAAACCACCCATCATGGAATCTCAAAATTCTTGACGACTTGAAAGCACAAAAAAACTAATTATGTACAAGATGGGGGGAAAAACTCTTCGAATGGAGTGAGGCATTCCAAATCTCCAAAAAACCTGTTTTACCCGATTAATCATTTTATTCATGAATTTCAAAACAAAAAAAATATTCGTACACCTAACCCATTACACTGAATGATTGCGTCCTTACTCAACTTTCCTGCTACAAGGACTTTTTTAGGATTTCGAGTCGGAAATCGCATTTTCCTATTCGTACTTAGTCGACTCAATTCGAGTTTAATTATGGTTTATTACCTGCCTTCCTAGAAAATTATCCCGAAGGATTCTCGTGCTATTAAAGATTGAAACGTATCATCAACAAAGGCGCTATTGTTTTTAAATTAATTTCTTTATAAAAAAAATATGCAATAAAAGAAAAAACTTGTCTTGTTTTAAAGTCACGTATTAGAAATTTGGATATTAATCAACCAAAATCATGGCCAATGGCTTGTCCTTGTAATTATTTCAAAAGGATCTAATTTTTAATAACGAAATTGGGTAATAAACAAGCGTGAATCGACATGATTGATTATAAATAAACGGTTCTTTTTATTATTTTTGTCTTCTTCTTGACTCATGTGAAATGTCACGACCTCTTGCTAGACGCTTGTTTATAATAGTTTTGGCGTGTCTCAACTTGAAAGTCGCAATGGCGGAATTATCTTTTATAATGAAAAATCAAGGTGATGAAGTTTCGAGCCCACAACCGGCCTTGGTCTTTACGTATTTTTTATACGATTTTTTTTGTTCCAAACAAATTTTTAAAATGCCAAAAAAAAAAAAAAACCGTTAGTCAAAACAGATAGTTGGTAGTTAGCTTCGATTGAATCGAAGGGTTCGTGACATTTTAATTGGACAGGAAAAGACTGGGTTTCCCCTAAAAGACCAATCAATGTCAGAATCCTTTACCTAACTTGGAATATCCATTATGTTCTTATGGGCGATTTAATAATTTACTTTCAAGGTGCGTGGAATTTCCGTTCAGTCATGCTGTACATTCTGGGTGGGTCCATTTTAGGCCACTCGGGGACGTCCATGGACGTCCAGCAGAGAACGGACATGCGCCCGGCACTTGTTTTCAGTTTTTGACCTCTAGCTCGAAAACTATTCGTTCTAGCTACTTGACCACGAAGTACTAAAAGAAAGATTAATACATTCTGCGTCTGACAAGCTTTCAAAAGTCAAAATCGGTCAAGCCGTTCAGGAAATATAGATGGTCAAAGTTCACCAGTTTTTGTAGGAACGATTTTTTACAATACATTTATGGCTTTTAGGAGAAAACGGAAAGTCCTTGAAGGTCGAGAGTTGAGACTAGTATCTTTTAAAAGCTCAGATTTGACCCTATCCGTCTTTGAATTTTACTAATTTTTTCTTCTTTTTTTTTTCAAGTATGATGAGAGAAGCTCAGGAGGAGTATGCTGTGAGAATAAGAAAAGCTTTTAAATCCTACGGTTCTGGATCCAACAGACATGTAGTTTTGAATAATTTGGACATGAACGTTCCAAAAGGTTCAATGTTAGTAAATATTAAAAAATTTAAAATATTTAATACTAATTTTTTCAGATATGGATTACTTGGAGCTTCAGGATGTGGAAAAACGACTCTTTTAAGTTGCATCGTTGGCCGCAAGCATATACAATCGGGTGAAATTTTTTCGTTGGGTGGCACCCCTGGAAGTAGGGAAAGTGGCATCCCTGGACCCAGAGTCGGATATATGCCTCAGGTAATAAAATTCCAAAGTTTGAGCACATAATTCGTTTTTAGGAAGTCGGAATTTACGGCGAATTCACGATATGGGAAACGTTAAAATTTTTCGGTTGGATCAACGGTATGACGACCGAAGAAATCGAAGAAAAGGCGAAATTTTTACTTGATCTCATGGGGTTTTCTAACAGGGATGTTTTCGTTAAAAATCTTAGCGGTGGACAGCAACGGCGTGTCTCGATGATGGCGACTTTCATCCATTCTCCCGAACTTCTCATTTTAGACGAGCCAACCGTCGGTCTCGATCCGATCCTCAGAGAACGGTAACTCCCCAACATTTCAAAAATCGAACTCACGAATTATTCCAGAATCTGGGAACACTTGGTTGAAATGACGCGAGTCCATAAAACAACGATTATAATCACAACTCATTACATCGACGAGGCCAAACAAGCATCCATTGTAGGCGAACGAATTCTAAAATTTCAATTCATAATATTTTTTATAGATTGGGATGATGAGAAAAGGGATACTTCTTGCTGAAGAATCACCTACAGATTTGGCCCAACGTCATGGCCTCGAATCTCTTGAAGATGTCTTCCTGAAGCTTAGCTATGAACAAAATACTTCAAGAAATAGCATAACCGAAGCTCAACCTGTGATTCATTCTCAGCCAGTAAGCCAAAACATTAAAAAAACATTTATAAATTTTGTAGGTATTTGATGAGATCAAGGCTGCAGAGAAAACACAATTATTTAGCTTATCAGGACTGGTGAAGAGTCATCATTTGAAGGCTTTAGTATGGAAAAACGCTCTTTGGATGAGGAGAAATTTAGGGTATGGAAAAAGACATGTTCGTCTTTTTTGCACATTTTTTTCAGGATGCTTTGGTACATTTTACTTCTACCTGTGCTGCAATTAGTTTTATTTTTTCACGGGATCGGACATGACGCAGAAGGGTTGAACGTGGCCATTTTAAATCGGGAATCGCCTCAAAACGTTTTATGCCCGTACAACATGACTTTTTGCAACCACGAGAACATTTCGTGTCGTTTCCTCCACCATTTTGCTCGACGGAAACACAATTTGGTGAGAAAATGATAGAAGTTTTTGGTTTTATTGCTGTTGTAGGTCGCTTATCAAAACTACGAGGAAGCATTGGAAGCTGTCGAACGTGGATGGGCATGGACGTTGATCGACATACCGGCCAACTTTTCTCAAAATATGGTCGAAAGGCTTGAGCTCGGGAGGTTAGCTGAAGACTCTGCCCTAGAAGGAAGCGAGTTCACCATCACCATGGATATGTCAAGTGCGTTCAAAAGACTAAAAATCGAATAAAAATTGTCTTTCAGATAAGCAAATAGCAAGGATGATACAACGGGATTTATACGCTAGCTTATCCGACTTAGCAGATGATATGGCCATATCATGCGACATACCCAGAGGAATATTGGCGTCCCCTATTGCAGTACGTATAGCGAAAACTGAAAGATCGTTAACAATGATTTTTATAGATGAAGGAGCCAATTTATGGAAACGTCGTACCCCATTTTAACGCTTTTATGGCACCCGGAATGCTCCTGACGTAAGTTCCCAATAAGTTTAGCATCTTGATTGCACATTTCTTTTAGAATCTCGTTTTTCTTGTCCGTTCTGACAACATCGGGATCATTACTTTACGAACGTAACGAAGGAATTTTCGAACGAACGCTCGTCACCGGTACGTCGAAATCCAAATAAAACGCATTCATGCCTTTCTTTAGGTATTACAGGATTTGAGATTCTTATCGGATGCGTGATGACACAAGTCGTGATATTGGTTGGTGTCTGTTTTTATATGATCTTGTTAAGTGTGTATGTCTACAACGTTGAAAATTACGGAAGCGTCTTCTTGATGTACGTTCTCACTCTTACTTCTGGAATCTGCGGAATGAGTTTCGGTTTTATCGTTTCTTGCGTATGCAGCAAAGACCAAACTGCCATGTACGTCTCTATGGGAAGTTTTCTACCTTTCATCGAACTTTGCGGTAAGCGTATAAAATAAGAGATTGCTGCTACATTTTCCATCTTTTTAGGCATCTGCTGGCCTATAGAAGGCATGGAAAGAAACTTGAGGAAAATCACTCCGTTTCTTCCTTTGACTTTTCCGACGGATTCTCTTCGAGCTGTCATGGGTCGAGGATGGGACATAACAAACCCAACAGTTTATTTTGGCTTAGTTTCAAATTTCGTTTGGTCTGTAATTTTCCTTTCGATAAGCATAGGAGTAATCAAATTCAAAAAGTCGTAAACCTTCACATTTTATTCCATCGAAAAATGCTCAAAATTGTAAATAGATATTTATTATAATTTTTTAACTTTAAGAATGGTATGTATTTTGTTTATATAATAAACACGATGATAAAATTCCACTTTCAACATTCTAGCCTTGAAGAAAAAACAAAAAAGTCAGCTCTTCTTGTTTCAGACTCTGCTTGCAGGAGGTGTTGATGTTCCGCTGACTTTCGTGCTTTGAGTGATGACCAAATCCTTCCTTACGAAACCATTGAATTTAACTTTGTCAAATAAAAGCTCCATTATTTTAGGCTTTAGGTCGAACATTATGAATATGAAAGCTCCCTGGAGGCCATTAAATACGATAAAAGGATACCAAAAATCGGGCACGTTTGCCAAAGAAGCGAACATCCCGAAACCCCACGATAGGCCCATAATGGTCGAAAGTTTTAAATAAAGCCAAAAACGAGTGTATTCTTTTCGTCCTGAGGTGTTTGCTAATTCGAACTTTTGCTTTTGGAAGTAGCAAAGGGTTAAAAAGAAAAGGACAGTGTTGACCATGACTAGCGACCAAATAGGAACGTAGAAAAAAATGACTAGTCCGACCTGACTGGCGAACCAGCATACGTTTTGATATTCGGCATAAAGTGGACTGTATTTGTCAGGTATGAAATTGCTATAGTCTGCCAAAACTGATATTACGACTAGAACCAAAGGAGAGCCCCAGGCATAAATAGAATATAAAAGGAAGCTCCTTAAAGTCGACTGTTTCATATAATCCCTTGAAAACGTACGCCAAATATCGATGCTCATTGTATTCATCCAGAAGAAAGAAGAGAGGAAAAAATAATGAAGAACAATGGCGACTCCTCGACATACATTATGGCTTATATCGATAACTGGGGTTACACCGAGCAAAAAAATAAGATGCGAAAACAACAATGAGATGGACAAACAGTTTAGAATTTTTGAAGGTAAATTTTTCTGCTGAGGCAAACTGTAATAGATTACTGAATGGAATAGAAGGCAAGTGATGGATATCGTGAGGCATATCGTGGTCAAATATCTTTCGATTTGTGTCGATATTAGGTTTTCGTATTTAGGACATGTTGAGTTCTCTCTGTGGCACGTAAGGTCTCTGCATTCTGAATGGAGACCGTCAAAGACTTGAGGAAGCTGACACGATTGGAAGTCCCAGTTGAAGTTCATCACCATCGAGAGAGACGGGCTTGGAAAGAAGTTTGACAAAATTGGCTTCCTGTAGTGGTAATTTCGCCAGCAATTCATCTCAGTCAAGTTCATCCCGTTGCAAAGAGCACAATGAGGGTTTTTGTAAACCTAAAAAAGTTTAATTTTGCACCAAAATCATCTCATTACTAACCATTCCATTCGGTGCTTCGATAAGAAGCTGATAGCTACTGCATTTTTCAGCAATGACCAAGTCGTTCCATGCCTTTGGACATTCAGCAACGGAAGGAATGCATTTCCTCCCCGTCGAATTATGGACTGCATGAATAGAACACGTTTCATTTTCGACTTTCCACATATTCAAACCAGGAAAATAAACTCCTTTGGTTTTAATCTAAAAATTATATCGTAATATCTTATAGATGTTTGTATTCAGTACTTCTTCGTGTGTGATGTTATCGTTAGTGCACACGATTTTGATATTGATGGGCTCGAGATTTTTAGAATCGTGATGACAAAGGGCGCAGTATATGTTCCCATAGCTGATACCTGAAAAAAATTCATTCTTTTATGTCTATTGGGGACTTACAAAAAGAGCGGGAAACTAAGCACAAACAGGGACAAACATGGATATCGAGGCCTCCCCCGGAATTGGGACCAGGCTAGCGCTTTTTATTACCAGTATTTCTGCTGAAAACTGGAAGGTCCAAAACGTAATGATATCTGCTGGTCATTCTCGAACATAGTTTGGCATATCGGCTTTCCTCTTTGCATTGGGTCACCAGATAAAACGACTGAAAAAAGTTTAGAAAAATGTCCAATGACTAACAACCCACCTCATCATCACTCACACCCCTGCATGTCCATTCGTCCCTCGGTATCCCAGTAATCGTATAAACGTGACCGAACCTGCTCGGCCTGTCTTCACAGCAGTCGCCAAACTCTTTGCATTTCTCGTCGCAAAAACAAGGGCTGTTCGTAAACCTGAAGTAAACTTATAAAATGATTTCGGTTTATTTAAAGTTACTCTTTGGTTTTCATATATTCCGGAGGAGCGACATACGTGTCCGAACGATTGGCGCACATGTCGCGATATCCGCAGTATTTCAAACGTTCGATCTCTCCAGCTTTGGCACTCATGAAAGCCGTAAAAAGGAACACCCACCTAAAAAAAAAAGAAGAAAAACATCTTTATTTGATCAAGATCGAAGGTCGACCAAATCTTCCCTCATTCAATATTTGTCCTCCCTTCATTTAATAACAAAAAATAAAATCGTTATTGACTTTTTTTTATATCGCTTTAGGTCATTGTGCTTTTGACATTCGAGAAATAGATTTGAGCTGATGAAAAGATTCAGGAAATGAGATTTTAATAAAAGTTCGGGGTAATTATTTGCTATTCAGAGCTAAGGAAAATAAGAAAGGAAAGAATACCGACGATTAACTCAGACGGAGATAAATGAGCGATGAGTTCAGAATACACGCGTCATGATTCGCATTTTGAACGAAACAACGCTTTTCCTTTATATCAAGAAGCATCATGTGAGATTTCTATTAAAAAGGAAAAGCAAATTATCGACATCTTTCATTTACATCACGAAACTTGAACGGTCTATTCCGTAAATTCCATTCATAATTATTAGTTACTAAGGGGAAAAAAGTGAGTACCATCATTATAGAATTCTTCAGAATAAAAATATTTGCCATAATGAACGATGACGAGAAAGCATACAAAATTAACCTCCATTTTTCTTAGTAATGGATTTTCTGAAGACTTTGTGCTTCGATCTTTTAAAAATTCAAAGAACGCTTGCCTAAAATAACGCGAAAAAAGAAAAATTTCGAAATTTAAATGTGAGGCAGGAAATGTTTCAAAATGGTTTACACTTTCTAAAGGCGACGTAATTGTTTAAATACTGTAAAGTTTACATGGTAAAATTTAGGACTAATTTATAGATATCCAAAAGTATTTGACTTCTAGAGCCATGACGAAATGATTAAAAAATTACCCTTTCATTGGTTGATTATTGATGATGGAGGTCTCTCCACAAAATAGGAGCCACCTTTGTAAGGAAAATGTTTAATTCACCTATTCATGGCTGAACTAGAAATGCAGAATTTGATATAAAACAGATGACCAAGAGAAGAACATCTCCCCATACTCACAATGAATGAGACGGCTTAAGATTCAATTCAAAATCGAATAAAAAATTATCTTTCAAAGGAGGATTTGCATGATTTATGAAAGCCGAAAAAAGCCAAGAAAAACCACTAAATTTTTCAGGAGATGGCCTTAGAAGGGGCAACTCAGATTTTTTCGATACTAACAAGAGAGAAGGCTCTGATTTCTGACCCGCATAACTTATAAGTTCTGCAAGCTCTGCATCACTAGCCTTCGAATGTTCAAATGCCATAATCTGGGTAAGTGCCCAATGAGAACTTCTACAATCACTTATCACGAAGTCCTTAGCACCGAAGTCCTTCACAGTTCAAAACTCCACCATGACCTTCTTGCGTAATTCAGCCGTCAGGCATTAAATAAGATGCAATTTCAGGTTTGGCATGGCGGGCGGAACGTTGCCGCGTTCCAAGATTCCATGAATCAAGCAATTTAAAGAAGAAATTGAACTTTAGCCTTAATTAATAATAAATAGGGAGAGCCATACACCTAACATACATGTTCATATACGTTACCATCCCAGGAGATGATTTTTCGGCGTCGGCCCTTTCATAAGTGACGCCCCCAGGCAACTTGTTGCTTCCCAGCGCAAGCGCGTCATTCATACGAATAACACACAAAAAGAATTGGCATATTTATTCTTTTTTTATGTCACTCACAATGGAAAAAGACGAATTTTAGGAGGGGCTTAGTTTCGTCCGACCTATTCAACGAGAAGAATAGGAACTTAAGAAATAAACGAACGTTTAAAACTTAAGCTAAAAAAGTTCATAAAATTAAATTTTTAGAAAAAATTTATTTTGACGATGAATTCATTTGAGATGTCAAATTTTTGATCTCGGTGAAAAATCTAGTCCAAAATGCGGTGGCCTACACGGTCGGGTACGGCCCAGTTTGCAGAAGACTTGTTTGATATTTCGTGATGTTTGTTCTCAGTATACAAGAATGTCGAACACGCTATTTCATTCAAGTTCGATGCAGATTTTCTTGTAAGTTTTGATTTTCTTTTTAATTTTTAATCAAAACCTCGTAAAAAAGCGTAATTCTTTTCTTTATTAGGTGTCATAAAAAATAATCCTTCCCACTTCAAAATTAATCCTTTGAAAAAACGTCGTAAAGTAATTTCCACATTATATGACAGGAAGAGAACAATTTTTTATTTTGTAAATTTTTTTTGCGAGTTTCCGTAGGAAAGGAGGGAATTTTTTCCTATAATTAAACCTATTTTAAGCATAAAACTCCAAAAGATGACATATGTGCGACCAAAATTAGATAAATTTAATGGAGGGTAAGTTTTTATCTAATCGGATTAAAGGTTGAAATTTTTAATTTTTAAATATTTTTAGACTTTTTAAGACTTTTGTGGGTAAAGGAAATGGGAGTATGGTGGTATGGAAAAAAAATGTATAGTGGGTAAAGGGCGGATAGGCGAAATATCACGTTTTCATCCAGAATCCCGTAGAAATTCTCTGAAAGCTAAAAATAAACAATGGAAAATTGAGATGAAAAGGATATTGGATATTGAATGAAGACGATCGTATAGACATAGCGTGCACTAACTGGACGATCAAATATTTTATTGATTTTACACGTCAACGTTGTCTTGACAAACTTTTTATTAACGCACGAGTCATAATCGGACAATAAAATAAAAGAAAATCGAGAAAAACGTTGATATTGGAAACGAGGGGGTAATTAGAATATGAATCCTTGAGCTTATGAACCTTGAACGATATATGAACTTTATATTGATTTGCGAGTTTTATTTTATGCGGTTCACGTTGATAGGCCATTAGATAAGCAAACAAAAGGGAGAAATGTATCGAAAACTGATAAAAGGTTGCGATTTATGGTGAAACCGTGGTTTTTTCAAGGGCGCCCTTGTAAACCCAAGAATATCCATCAACCCCCATTGGTCAAAAAAAAATTTAAGGAATCTTTTTTTTTTTTTTCTTCTTCTTTTTTTTCCTTTTCTAAATTTCTAAATTCATGGGTCTATTGTGCTGAATCAGAAGCTTGGAAAAGCCTCAGAATTTTGGTTTCCCATGAATTTTTTTTATAAGGTCACTTTTTTTAGGAAGTTAAGTCAGGATAAGCTCCAGACAAGAACTGCACGTTTGTAAAATAATCAATAAACGATGGCTAATTAATTTATAAAAGGCAAGGTCACCATAATATGAACATTAGGTATCAAAGTTGTATCACCTTTGGAAATTGGCCAAAACATGAATTCTAATTAAAAAAACCAACTTCCACAATATTTTTCACAGTCGGAGTGTTAACTATATCAAGGACTATAGAACGCAAGAGGTTGTTGTCCGACGGATTGCATGAAAAAACAATTCTTCCGGTGACAAAAAAAGGAAAAGACTTTCAATTTAATTTCGCTTCGTTGAAACGTGTAAAAAAAAGTGAAAACTACCAAGGAAAGGCATCTTTTGAAAAATGTCAAATTTTTTTAATCAATAATGAAGATGACCTTGCCATTTGTCATCAGCTTTTTGTCTATTTTTGCTCTAAAAAGGATAAAAATAGGTTATAAAATGCTTTTGAACTTCATTTCAAGTGCACTTTTGGGGGGTCGATAGTCCCTAAAGTATTCATGCAGCGATGTTTTCATCACGCGATGGAAAAAAAATTATTTCCGACAACCAACAAATGTTTTTATAAAAATTGTTTAATTTTTGTCGGAAATTCGCTTTTGATCAAATCGAATTCAATTTTTTTTTAAAATTTCCTGTTTTAATTAATTTTTTTGATTTTGAAGATGATTTTGAGAAATGCCCGTATTCCGAGACGTTCCCGCAATCAAGGAGGTCGGTGTTTGTAAGTAAAAACGAAAAAATAGGTCCAGACGTTCTGAAGTTGAGATATTGGTGTATGCCTTGTGTAATTAAAGTGATAAAGTGGCTGGTTTCCTCAGCTTCTTAAGGTAAAAGGAGTGAGTCAGTCGAGATCTCGATTCTCCCACACGGCGTTGTCCATGTCCGACGTAAATGCACCCACGCCTTTGATGTTTTAGAAAAATCAGAGCCGGCTTGCAATAGTTGCAATCCGACGACGAAGATGGGCGTACCGACACACACGATATACAAATTTCCCTGCAAAAGGTAAAAAGTGCATTTTGGGTGGTAAATGGTCCTGAAGAGCTAGAATTCCCCATTGATGAAGGAAGTTGTTCATCTTTGAAAAGAGATCATGAGAGTAGAGGTGGGAAAGTGTTCAAGATGAGGCTTTAAGGTGTTAGGGTAAGTAATGGGGTATTATGGGTAAGTGATGTTAGAAGGGCGACCAGAAGAAAATCATCGCTTAAAGGAAATCAAAGTAACAGGGGTAATAACACTTATTGTGGGGTATTGAGTGTACATAATTGGAATTAATTGGTATTCTGGGGGTGATGAGCTAGTATTGGGGTAATTAAGGTAGTGAGGGTTAGGGTAATGCGGTAATTCCCAAGGGTTGTAATAGGATTGGTGACTAGGTGGTAGAATTGGGCTTTAGGGACGATGATGGTGAGTTTACACAATGAGGTAGCTTTTTACAGAAATTTTACTCGGAATGATCGCGAGAAGTGTTTCTCGTGAAAAAAGAAATAAATCGGTCGTTACTCACCCTTAGAGTGATTTACAACTTCAATCAACTAAAGGGTCTTCCCGTTACGAAACAGCGGTACATAACTCGTTGTCATAACTAGGATCGAGTGTCCGTGAGAATGTTGGTAGGACTGTGTACAAAAAGTGGGTACGTTTCGCATCGTAGATCTCAAGAGTGAAAGCGTCTCTAGTGAGATCAGTCACAGTCGTACATAAGCGCGGGCTCGATAAGGGCCACAGCAACGACTTCAGCATGGCCCCAATCATGGATTTCTAATATTTGCGGTAAACAAACTTTTTGTTAAAATCTTTAGGTTCTCTTGGAAACTAGAGGAGCAAAACCCCTCCATTCATCCTATTGGAACCGAAGACCTCTCCTATTGGTCAAGAAGTATTGGAATCGTCCCAATCGCAACCTTACAATATTCAGAAATCTTTTCTGCAGAATCCATCCTTTGGTATTCAATGGCAGTGATTCAGTGGAGGTCAATAAAATGAGACAACCATAGTAGATCATGAAGATTCTCCCGATATCATTAGGTTGATATTTAATTAAACAATTAAGTCAATAATTTACTGATGATTGTTAACATATTTTTTCGAATTTCGTTTCCGAGTTTTGTTTTGTATTTTGTTTCTATTTTTGTGGCCCTCCAAAACTTCAGTGTTTTTGTCAGTGCAATTTGAGAAGGCGGAATATGAACGAAAAAACGAGGTCGTACCAGGAAGATTCGTAATGACCCAAAACCTGCGAGGACACGCTGCTCTGGTAGACAAGAAAATTGCCGGATTTTTTTACGCCAAATTTACAAATTGTAAACCTAACGAAAATGTTATCGAGAAGAACGACCAAATCGTTGAAATCAAATTTCGTCTCTTTGCCGGAACCTCCGTTGGTTGTTCGGTGTGAAAAGAAGATAATTAATCTGAAAAAATATTCATGTTCCCCTTATCTTTGTAAAATGTGAGTGATTTTACGTAAGAAAAACATGTAATCTGTTATGGTTTGGTTCTTCCGCTTTCTTATTTACTTTCATCTGCTGATGTATGGATTAGATGGAAAGTTATGCTTCTGTTTATTGATTTTGCGTCCTTTTCCTAGGGTACGCGTTGTCGAATTGGAAGATCCGTTGCTAAGTTTGTTGTCGGTGAGAGTCCTCTGGACGCGCGTTTTTCACAATAAATTGATCGGCTCCGGCTATGACTCGGAAAGCGGTACGCGGTCGTGCCAGACGCCAGTCTTTTCCTCGCTCCTGCCCAGTGTGCAACCCCATAGCCCGGCGTTAAATTCCAAAGTTCTCCCTGGAATATCGGGATGCCTGCCGAATGGGCCGATTCTCGGACTGGCTCCGTCGCACCTCTTTTTGCGTCTCTGGATCTCAGCATCACGGAACTCAAAAAATTACACCACAAGAGAATAAGTGAGGAAATATATCTTAAAAGTCGAACTTACGCTCCCTTTGTGGCTTAAATGTCAGTTTTCGTGTTGACCTTAATTTTGAAGTTCATCTTCGCCCTTTAAACACTTTTGCAACATCAAAAGAGTCCTTGAAAGCTCCCTATTGTTTCGAAATGGTATATTTTTTAGCGAGTTCACATCCTCTTGTTTTTTATCTAATTTTTGTCTTTATCACACTTTTTGAGACCATAAAAAAATTCCAGTCAGTCATTCGACTTTCGAGTTGTTTTTAGTCATCAGTCAATACAGAAGCATCTTCTTAGCTCAAATTCTAAGTTCTACGAATGTAAGATTGTATTCAATAATTAATATGCTGCTATAAATTAGTCTAATTTCTATTCGTCCTGGGTCAATCATCTTGGCATTGGCTCAAGTTTTAACATATACATTTCCCTAAAGTCTGTCTTGTCTTTTAAAACTGCAAAAACTTCTCTATCAATAGTGATTGAAATAATAAGTTTTTTGGGTGATTTACTATAAATACACAAATGGTGGTTTAGATCAGTTAACCTAAAAGGTTGCAATGTTCCTGTAAGTGCACTCTAGCTGATTACGTCATCGGTTTTTAGTTTCACATATACGCCACTTGGAGCAGTTTTGTTTCTTTATTTAGGTTAGGCAAATCAGGTTGTAAATTTCAATCTTAAAAAGAAATGATTCTGAAGTTGGATTTTTCTTTTTCAGGCAGGACTGTGGGTCAGCGAGGTTGGAGTGGGGAGGAGTACAGATGCCGACGCATAAAAAAGTCGGTCGAGACCAATACTACAAGACGATAAAAAACGAAGTGACTAACTCTGGCCTAGATTTGGACAAACTTCACGTCCTGAAGATCCGAAATCGCGAAACGGGCGAATCGTACAGCAATGTTATGACAAAAGACAAATTCTCGAAATATTCACCGCTCCCGGCAATCAAAAAGCCCGTCCTCGTACGGGAGAAGACGTACGAAGTTTTAGAGCCCGTTTACGTAAAAGGGCCGCTCAAAGAAAAGGCCAAAGAGTCGCCGAATCGTGTCAAACTACCCGAAATAAAGAAGACTCCTCCAGCAGTCAAAAAGACGAAGAAGACGCCGACTAGGAGTGTGACTTCGACACCTAAAAAACCGCAAGCCCAACAGCAAGCAGTCAAAAAAGAAGTCGCTGTTAAATCAGCACCCAAAAAACACGCTTTCCGACCTCAGGAACTATCAAAAGATATTTTACCCGAAAGTCCGACAGCCTTTTGGTTCCCCATTTAGCATTTGCCTATTTGTGCATAAATAAAAAAGAAAACTTTATTTTAAAAAGTGATAATAGGTATATTTGTAATTTATTTTTGTACTGAACTGTATGTAAATCCATTTTATAAAACAAAAATATTATAAACAAAAAAAAATACTATTATTATCCTTAAAGAAAAAAAACTATAAGGAAAAACAAATTGAAAATGAATAAACGAGAAAAACGTAAAAGTTTAATCTAAATGATATTTTACATCAAAAAAATAATGGTCTATGTAAAAAGTATACAAAAATATATATTTAAAAAATAAATAAGGCAGAAGCCAGTTTATGTTGGGACGCCATCAGGGTGACGTTCAATGATCATTCCGACACCTTGACCACCAGCAGCACAAGCGGCAATCAGTGCGAATTGACCGTCTTCACGCATTAAACGGTTGGCGGCATGAACGGTAAGACGGACACCGGTGGCAGCGAATGGATGGCCGATACTCAAAGAACCACCCCAGTTGTTGAACTTGTTCAATGGAGGTGCTCCAACTTTCGACTGGCGTCCCATATAATTTTGAGCAAACCAATCGGAATCCATCGCTTTCATATTGGCAAGGATTTGTCCCTAGAAATAAACCATAAGAAAACAATTTCTTTGAAATCATTAAACTTACAGCAAACGCTTCATGGAATTCCCAAACATCAATATCGTTTATGGATAATCCGGCTCTTTCTAAAACTTTCGGGGTCGCATACGCAGGTCTGGAAATTTCACTTAAAAATGAAAAAGTTTAAAAATTTGAACTTACCCAAGCAAAAGTTGGTCTTTAGGGTCTTGAGATACATAAATGAAATCCCTCAAGTAGGCTTTCGGTTTCAATCCGAGTTGTTTCGCCTTTTCTTCGGTCATTACGATGCACGCTGAAGCTCCGTCAGTCTAAAATGAATATTATTTTAATCTTCTCCATATTACAAACATGCTGAGGCTTTCTGGACCTCAAAAAGCACTTGAACTCCCAAGCCTGGTCCCAACTCCGAGCCCCCCCTCCCCTCCCAAGCAAGACAGCAAGTAGATCGTAGGATTTGACAAAAAAGAATGGATGCAGTTGTAGGTCAAAAGCCGTGGTAAAGCGAAAATGGACAACTTTATACACTAAATAAGTACCAGGAATGAAGCATTTGCAGCAGTAACAGTTCCGTGCGGCTTGATAAAGGCTGGCTTGAGTTGGGCGAGTTTCTCAGGAGTTGCTACTCGAATTCCGTTGTCTTTTTCAACCACTTTGTCGCTCCCAGGGACTAAAATTTTGTTATTAAGAACCATTTACATAAATGTTAATTTAATAAACCTTTCATTGGAGCGATATCAGTTAAATATCCTTTTTCAGTAGCTTCTTGGGCTAGTTTGTGAGACCTTAATGCATATTCGTCTTGTTCGCCTCTTGATACTTTGAAAGCAGCAGCCAATCTATCGGCTGAATGTCCCATGGTTTCTCCGCTCGAAAATTCAGCAACAGCAGGAAGCTATAATGAATGTTTTATGTGATTTGGTTTTTAAATTTGGTACCTCTGGGACAAGGAAATCGGGACGAATTGAGGCCAAAAGTTGCAATTTTTGCATTGGAGTTTTGGCTTTGTTGGCACGGAGCATGAGCGCTCGCATTTTCCTAGAATGACGGATGGGAACGTCGCTCATTGTTTCAACACCGCCGGCGACGATGACATCATGAACGCCAGCAGCGATCATTCCAATGGCAGATGTTATTCCGACGTTGCTGCTAATGCACGCCATTGTCACCGTATGCGCTGGAGTAAAATCACTAAAACCGGCTGAAAGAGCAGCCTCACGTCCAATATTTGATGTCTTTACTTCCTGAATGACCGTTCCATATATAATATATTCGACTATTTCTCTCGGTAAGCCAGTTTTTTTCATAAGAGACCTATAAAATCAATTTTAACTCCATTTTTTTTAAACCCATAAATACTTACGATAACGCATGTCCCGCCAATTGATGTGGCATCAATTTGGCGTAATCAGTACCGGACATGAGAAATGGCGTACGGACTCCATCGACAAAAACAATATTTTTGCCAGTTTTGTCTTTTACTGTTTTTCTAGGAGTGGAGTTTATGCTTGTTGTGCTTAAGCACCTAAGGCCACCTAAAATCAATTAAAAAACAATCAAATTTTGAATACCAGTAATGAGGAAAAGAATGACGAGACCCTGAAATGAAATCCTTAATTTGGCTCTGATAAGAGAACTACTAATCGTAGTGAAACCAGACCATCAAAACAACAATTCAAGGAGTCAAAGGGTCAAAATGACCCTTAGGCCTCTATTGATTAGATAATTTTGATGAAGTTCCAAGCAAAAAAGTATTTGCTTGAACCTTTAAAAAATGGTTCTTTTCAGACGAAAAAATAGACCAAAAAAATAGGTCACGAAATGTATAGAAAGTATCGTTTAAACTCTTATCATACGAATATTCAATCACTAAGAAAAGGCTTTATCTAAAGAGTCCAAAAGTCCTTTTCTATTGCCAACTTTCCACTTACGTACACAACCCAAGGTCTCCCCCACCATCCCCTTAATTAATTAAATTAGAGAATCCTCAATATTATGATTAATCAGGCATTGAGGGAGTCTAAAAATAAAAAATTTCATTATAAAAGCAAAACGGAAAGGTCAAAAATAAAGGCCTATTTCTTGTGGGTGGGTTTCTTTTTTTAAATTTTGAACGCCCACATTGAAACTTACCGAAAGCGATTTTGGACCCGTGGCGAAGTAAGAGAGACATTTTATTTAACTTAAAATATAATTCGAATAATTAAGACTTATAAAAAAATTATACTACAGCCAAGTAACTTCTCTTGGCCTCTCGATCGAAAATGTCGAAAACTTGGAGAGGAAATTTTTTCTTGACCCTGTTACAATGATAACAAATATCGATATAAAGTCGATTTTTTGGCATAATTTTATTTTTATTATTTTCAACGTCTAAAATGATTAAATGCTTCAAAATTAAATAAAGACATATTAAATTATGACTATCTTGGAAAAATCGTTTAATAAGTAAAATTGTGGAAGGGCACCCCTGAAATACAAGATGTGCCCCTTCCCTAAGTTCTATTATTACAAAATGAGTTTTCATCATTTATGATTTTCATAGTGTTAGGTATTTTAGATGGTTTTTATGAATAAAACGGTATCAAAGCCTTTAAATATGTTAATGAAAGGGATTTAGGCTGAACTTTAGGACCAAAGATTGGCTCTGCTGGGGTCAAGGAGGGGTCGTAGGGTCAAAATGACCCGTGGGCTTTATTGGGCAAGCATAACTTTGTAGCACCGCAGCATACCGTCCACGTGTCATTTTGGCCCTTTAGAAAAAGGTCGATGAGAAGTAGTCCGCAGTAGGGTCAAAATGACCCATTTTCATTGAATTCCCGGCACACCTCACAATAATAGTTGTTGGGTGAGATTGATTTTTAAGGAAGTTTTCGTCAGAGGTGGCTCCAGACATTATATTCATATTTTTTATATTTGATACCCAACGGTTATCAATTTGTAGAATCCTTCATGAATATAATTTGGAACGCTTGAGGAAGTTTACCCGGTATTTTACTTTTTAAATCTTTTCACGGTGACTCACACAAATGACGTAACTCCCATTCTACGCCTTTCGTCCCTATTTTATGAACAATACTTTTATTCTCAGGATAATGTTAAAAATGAATTTTTTTAAATCACAAATTCCATCCCAATTCGTGTCGAATGCGAAACGGAAGACACGAAGTTTCGTGATTTTAACTCATTAGACACATTGGCAAATTGACTCGTCTAAATAAATAATTAATTAATTTGGTGCATTTTATTGTTTTAAAAAGCGTGAAAACTCTTATCGAAGATGTTTTCTGTGATTTCATTTTTGAATTAAAAATTAAAAGAGTGTTGTGGAGTTCAAAGATCCAAGAACTCGACTGGAGCAAATTGCTTTTTAATTCTCCTTTTAATATGTAATTATTTATTTGAAAAATCTTTCCCGATTCCCCTTTATTACTTGTGGCAGGATGTGCAGATTAGGCTCCAAAAACGTAGCTCAAATTTCGATAAATCGTCCAAACTGTACAAAGCCCAAACTTGTAGGATTTCAGGGTGTTTTGTCTGCATCTACCAAACATTGAAAGTCGAATTTTAAGGGTCAAAAAGGTTTTTGATAACTCTTTCAATCTCCTTGTGTCAATCGTCAATTTTTAAGGACCTAGAACGATCATTACAGAGGAGAGGAAAAAAGAGAAAGAAAAAACAAAAGCTGATGAGGCTGAAGTTTTTAAAGAGTTGGAACGTGACTCGATCCATTTGTCTCATTCTTTAGAGTGAGTTTAGAGAGAAAGAAAAGCAATCATCTCATGCTGTAGATCTTCGTCCATGTAGATTCAATTATGTACTGTGTTTATAGCACAGTTACCGTCTAATTACATACATACTCGGGAAATTTTTAAAATTCGCCAAAATAGCCGATCTTTACCAAATTTTTCCTAGGAAAAAGGGAGGGGGTGTCGGAAGTACACGGAGCCACTAAAGTGTCAAAGCCCACCTAAAAAAAAGTGTTTCGATGCTTTGATCCGGGATAGCGGTTCTGTCTTCTGGGATTGCTTATGCACTTTTGGGACTTTCTTATTGATTTTATCAAAAAGTAACGCCAGGGGATTCTTGAAATTGGGACTTCCGATTCTCGTGAGATGTCTCCAGAGATGTCACCATTAATTTGGAGCTTCCAAAATTGGGATCTCTTTCACAAAGCATTTTTTTCTTACTTTTTTTGGTAAAATGTACCAATATGGTTAAATGTTATCTAAAACTCGTTTTTTAATCCTTTGTAAAGCTTATCTTCGATTTATTACCGTCAAATAACTTTGACGTAAATTAAATAAGAAAAAAAATTTCGTATGTCGACATTCATTACTCATCTCACTTTGTCATTACTTTCTCAATAAAATTATCTTTTCGATAGCTAATTTCCGGATAAAAGGGAGCTTTTGACAATATACATACATCGAAGTGAAATATGGAATTGAATTCTATTGGACCATTCAAATTTTTTTTTTCAAAACCGAAGTTTGAAGATTCAGACCCGAAAATGTAGTTTTTGACTATGTATTTCAAGAGTGAAGAACACGAATCTGATGTTACGTATTCGCAAGTGTCACATCCACAAATACCAGAGGGTTCATTGAAATAAAAACTTCTTTTTGAGGAACTAGGAAGTTAAATGTTTAAGTGACAGACATTGAGAAGTTCAAATTCTGGAAGGGCCCCTATCTTATTTTGACCCAGGATGAGAAAAGAGATCAATAAAAAAGCCATAATAATAGAAAATCAATTCGAAAGACGGGAAGTTATTTCTATTTTCCACAAAAGAAAGAAAAGATGCAGATCGTGGAAAGTGGATAAGTGGAGGGGACGCATCTCTCCCCCATCGCCCTCCTTTGCAGGAGATCTTTACGTAAAAGCCCCCGAACTTCTAGTCCGTACTCGATCCGCCCCGGGTCGCCACAGTCGTTTCACTTTCAATCATTATGGCAGACATTTTCTGATCTCGCATATCACTGATTGCCGTGTTATTTATTTTAATTCTAAACCCCATTCACCGTCTATTTATCGAATACTCTCAGACCACTCCTCGGCATCCTACAGTGAAAGTGTTTAATGTAGTTTTGTGAGTGCTTTACACAAGTTTCGGGCCCAAGATGTCCGGTGGTAGAGAAATCGCCGCTGAGGACAGCATAAAAGTCGTCTGCCGTTTTAGGCCTTTGAACGACTCAGAAGAAAAGGCCGGAAGTAAATTTATCGTCAAATTTCCTTCAGGAGGCGAAGAAAACTGCCTCTCCATCGGTGTAAGTACCCAAATTATCATACCTCAACATTTTATTACCTTTATCTAAAACATTTAACTTTAACAGTTTTATCAAATTATCGCCTAAACGTCTAAATCAATTTCATTTCTCGGATTTAGGTCATCCCATTTGACACCGAAGGACCCAGATTAGGGACAAGACGAATAGGAAATCCCATTTGTCTATGATTTGAAATTGCTTTGAAAGAGCGCAGACGTTCCAAAGTGCTTTAACCTTTTAAAATTGTCAGAGCATGAACATTCCGTTAAGTTGGTATTAAAAGGATACGCGTAAAAATTCATTTATTAGGCTTATTTTTTATTGCAACACTGTGGGCGAAACTCGTATACCCACTTACTATGATTAATTCCCTTACATTTTGCAAGTTTAATCGCATTCTTCTATATATCGGGGGCAGCAAAGTGTAGAACGATGGATGTTGTAAAAGTTTCAGTTTTATTAAAATGAGAAAAAGTTGTTCCGTGTCATGCCATCACTCTTCAGTCAGAAAAAACGCTAGTGCCTAAGAAGTAAGAAATTCATAACTCGATTTTGGACTGACATCATTCTTAAGTGTAATTCAGCAACTTAGATAATCATCTAAAATAGAAGCTGCGTTGACTCAGCATCTTGACCGATTGGTCCAGGTCTTGTTAATGATAAGAAAAAGCCCTCAAAATTTCAAGTCGATAGGCCCACATCCAGATGAGAAAACGAGGTTTCCTTTTAGAGTGGAGTGTTCGTTGATGACATGTTACCTACGAGTGATGACTCAATCAAAAACGACATTACATTATCTCTGCCCCCCTGTTAACTGATTCACTTGAAATCCCAGCTTTTCTGAAAATTTCAAGTCGATCGGTCCACAGGAAGATGAGAAAAACACGTTTTCGGTCCTTTTTGTGTTGAGTTTTCAAGAAGACTTAAAAGGTTTCCTGTTTACAGATTGACTTGAAATTTGCCGCCTTCTTTGAAGAAAAAGCCCTGAAAATTTCAAGTCGGTAGGTCCAGAGGAAGCAGAAAAAATCCAGTTTCCTTTGATGTTCGATATCCGGTCATTCTCCAACTATTTCAACATGTCCATAATCTAAACATTCCTAACTCTTTCGATTTTTGACCTGACTTGCCAGATAAGTCACAAAGCATAGTTTCTTATCTTCAAAGGTTCAAAACGATAAAACGAGCCTTTCTGCTTCAAAACCGTGCTTGTAAAAGTATCATACAAAAATAAAATGATTATAATATGAAAAGAATCATGCAAAAAACGACCATTCAACTTACCTTCTTGCTTGTCATACCGGTCGTATGAGCTTGAAGTCCAGCTAAAATTATTCCTTCTGCTTCAATCTAAAACGATTTTGAAATTATGATGTTGAATCTGTCATAAACGAGCGTGATCCCTTTTCCTGAAATAGGGTAATTCGTAACTCGGACGATTTTCATCCGCTTTAATTTGACAGGTGCGGTCATTTTATTGTGGAAAACGCTAAAATTAGTTCTTCCGCTTCTAAACCAAGCTCAATGTTGTGAACACCAAAACAGCCAACCTTCAACTTGAAAATATATAACTCCCTCAATAAACATATCTCTTTAACCAATTGGCTCCCTTTTAAGCAATCGGCTTAAAAAAAATAGTGCAGATCTTCTTTCATTTGATAAGATAAAGCACTGAAAATTTCAAGTCGATCAATCTACAAGAAGCTGAGAGACGCCATGCAACTTTTATTTGCATTTCATATTCAAAATTCTAAAATTTTTTCCACTTGTCCTGTGATTGACTTATCTGTTAACCTGCAGTTGACATTCGTACCACGCGATATGGGTCAATTATTTTTACATAAAATTTACTTAACAAATTATGTTTCGCCCTAAGCAATTTAAATATATTTTATTTTCGTTCTGTCAGTCAATTTTTATTTTGACCTCTTAAAAAAAAATTTTACGTTCGTAAAATTCTCTCTGAATATTATATTACATTTATCTTTAATATTAACATTTTTCTGAAAAATTATTTACGTTATAATAATAAGAGGGCTGAATTCTTCATATTCACGACGGAACTCATTTTGCATTATGAATGATGGAGAAAAATGAAAAAAACTTGGTCTCTAATTAAATCCGCATGCATTCATATTGAGATAAAAGAACCGCATTATTTTTAAAAAAATAATTGCTTTTCTTGTTTTATTCTTTTTTCTTCAGATCCTTTTTATATTAAAGTAGGTACATATACGTGCTAGGAAATTAAATACAAAAGATGCGATTATTTTATGTCTGAACTTCTCTCCACCATCGTTTTTAAAAAACCCTCCTAAAATCACCCCCTATTGCGATCATTAGGTAATGATTTCCCCTCAATATCTCCTCAATAAGTCAATACCTCATTACCCTGAAGTACTTACTCCAGTTATGTAACAACAAATAAACATTTTCACATCCGACACTTCAGGGAACCATTTTTTCTGTTTTGAAAATTTTGATCCATGAATGAGATTTAAAGTGGGACAATTTTTTTTTGTTCTATGAGGTCATTGAGATGGTATAAATATTTCCAAGACTTGGCTTCATCCACCGTTTTGGGAACGAGGAAACTTTGTGTCGTAGGTCAATTTTTTCCCTCTCGTTCCCGACAACTCCTCAGACGTCATAGAATAAATTATTTTGAATCTTGAAAAACAAGAAAAAAGAATTAAAATGAAAATTATGTTCTTCACACCAATTATGGATGAATTGATAACTTTGACCTACATCTTCCCTTACCGTCTTGTTTTTTCTTCTGTCTCGTTCTCATTAAAATAACATCGAAACGACGAGTTTGCCGGGTCCGGAACGTGAATCTTCAAACGATAATAAAATTAAAATTTTATACTATTCCACTTCGAGCTTGGAGTTTAAAATAATGGCGAAAATAAATTGTTTAAAAATTCAATGATTAAAAATCTTCCTGGTAGTCTTTGGGGAACAGAGGACGTTGCGTCCAATGTAGTCGTGATCAAATATCTATATCAGAGCTATAAAATCGGATGAGCGGATCTAGTACTTTGCTAATGTCCTATAATTTTAATTATTAATCGCCAAAACTGAGTTGGTCAATCCAGGGGAGGATTTCCGTAGGTTTCACTGCTCATCTCCCCTGGCTCTTCAGTTTAATTTTATTGATATTTTGATTTAGAAAGTTATTTTTGCTGGAGTAATGCCTGTCACACGCGAATTCGACAAGGGTATGACATCTACAACGATCCGTTCACTTATAAATGTCATTTTTAAATTAATAGACCCCCTAAGCTCAAAAAAAGTACGTTTCTCGCTGCCAAAACGTCCAGAATGGATATGAAAAGAATCCTTTTGTGGTGGTAAAAACGATTCAAAGAATCCACTAAGATAAGGTGAACGCCAAAATCCCTTCCGTTCCGAAGGAAAAGGGTGCAGAAGCATTTTCTTATCACGCCCACGATGGCTATAAAAAGTACGAAAATGGGTGAATTTTATGCTTGACTTAACGATCTAAATGGGGATTTGTGGGATTTACGTTGGTTTCCTACCAGTACCCGACCGTCTTTGTCTGTTTTTTTTACGTGAAGACGTTGGTTATCGATGAATCCATTTTGATAAGGAACGTAATGGCCTGTAATGATTTAACTTAACCTTAATGACCCAAAATTTTGGCATCACTTGGAGCATCCTCAAGATTATTATAATTTATAAGAGAGTTTTCAGGTCTGATCTTGTCCTGAAATTTTCCATTCCACTGGGAGCTGAGTTTTAGACAATTTTAATGCCAGTTTTTAGGCTTTTGAGGACTTTTTTGTTTTACCGTTTTGGGTCCTCTTTGCCGTAGATTTTGGGAGATATGAGGGTACATTACCTAACATGGCACATTTTTCTAGTAATGTGGAAGATGATCTTTTTTAGGAAGTTTCGTTCGGGGCCTGATCTAGACCGGCAGTTTTACTTCGTGATCCCCGGAATTTCTCTATATCCCAATGAGCTATTCAAAAAACACGCAAAAGGCTTCTCATCTATGTAAATCATTAATGTCCCGTCCTGTATTCAAAAGGCTTCTTTTGTTAGCTTTAGAAATACGGATTTTTTACCCTGGCGGAAAAAACTTTAACGTCCGTGTTCTGAAAATAGGAACTCTTATGATCAAGGGCCTTTTTTTTCTTTATAAGACATGCATTTTAATTTCTCCGACACGCTTGTTTTAAGTCCTCCACCTGAGGCTCTTTAGTTAAATGAACCTTCTATTCCAAGTAGGATGGCAAAGTCCTTTGTTCCTCCCTTAAAGGATCTTCTAATTACCATAATTGCCTGGAACAATGCTGCTCCTTAGCATTTGACATCCTGTAAAGTTGTAAAAAAGTGAATTAACCTTAAAAATTTCAAAGATTTTGATTGGATGTTGTCTTTGTTTGCATTTTGTCCACCTGTGGTAGATCTTTCGTTGACATGTGGTTGACGTGCCTGTTGTTGAATCTAATTCAATTCTAATTTAATCAATGGAAATCCACATCTTTCCTGATATCGGCCCAAAAGGAAGCCACATATGGCCAAAAAATTTAGAATATTTTTAAAATTTTAATTCTTTTCTACTATTTTTTGCGAATTAAAAGTGTCTTTAGTGTTTTTTGAGAGCAATGTTGTATAGGGAAATTCCAGCTGAGGATAGCATAAAAGTCGTTTGTCGCTTTAGGCCGTTGAATAGCTCGGAAAGAAGAGCCGGAAGCAAATTCGTCGTCAAATTCCCGAACGATGAAGAAAATTGCCTTTTTATAGCTGTAAAGCAAATACACGAGTTTTTAATTTCAAATTCTTTTTTACAGGGTAAAGTTTATCTCTTCGACAAAGTTTTTAAGCCTAACGCATCTCAAGAAAAAGTCTACAATGAAGCCGCCAAATCCATTGTATCAGGTAAATAATGAAAACTTAAAATAAATTTAAATTTAATTTTTTGTATAGATGTACTATGTGGATACAATGGGACAATTTTCGCATACGGGCAGACATCGTCTGGTAAAACACATACGATGGAAGGAGTCTTAGGCGATCAAATGAAACAAGGGATTATTCCTCGAATCGTAAACGATATATTCAATCATATCTACGCTATGGAAGAAAACCTTGAATTTCACATTAAAGTTTCCTATTTTGAGATTTATATGGATAAAATCAGGGATTTATTAGATAGTGAGTTTATTTTAGGTTTTTTGGTGTTTTTTATTTATTCAATTTCGTAGTGTCGAAAGTCAACCTGAGTGTGCATGAAGACAAAAACAGGGTCCCTTTTGTCAAAGGTGCTACAGAAAGATTTGTATCTAGCCCTGAAGAAGTCTTTGAAGTAATCGAAGAAGGAAAAGCTAATCGGCATATAGCTGTTACAAGTATGAAGAATAATTGTGTTTCTTTGTTTACAAGTTGTTTTTAGATATGAATGAACATAGCTCTAGAAGTCATAGCGTATTCTTAATTAACGTCAAACAAGAGAATTTAGAAAACGAGAAAAAGCTTTCCGGAAAGCTGTACCTTGTAGATTTAGCGGGGAGTGAAAAAGTGTCCAAAACCGGTGCTGAAGGTACCGTACTAGACGAGGCGAAGAACATCAATAAATCTCTTTCGGCACTTGGAAACGTCATTTCTGCTCTGGCCGATGGAAATAAAAGTCACATTCCATACAGAGACTCAAAACTTACTCGTATTTTACAAGAATCTCTTGGTGGTAATGCCCGTACGACGATCATCATTTGTTGCTCTCCTGCGTCTTTTAACGAATCAGAAACTAAAAGCACACTCGATTTCGGCCGAAGGTAGTAAACCCTTTTTTTTTCTCTAGGTTTTCTAATTTTTCATTTTAGGGCGAAAACGATTAAAAACGTGGTCACAGTCAATGAGGAATTAACAGCCGAAGAATGGAAACGAAGATATGAAAAAGAGAAAGAGAAAGTAGCGAGGCTTAAAGGAAAATTAGAAAAATTGGAAAATGAGCTTGCAAGGTGGAGACAGGGAGAAACGGTCAATCCTGAAGAGCAGGTCAACTTCCAGGAGCCTGTCGAAGCCGTCACACCTTCTTCCGCTGAAATTATCAAACAAGGTACGCTTAGTGAGGATTTGATAAAAAGTAAACTTGGATTAGTCGTTCCAGCTTCTCCGAGCATAATGCTCGGCTCGTTGAGCAACGAGGAGAGGCAGAAACTGGAAGAAGAACGCGAAAGGCTTTATCTTCAACTTGACGACAAAGACGAAGAGATCAACCAGCAATCTCAGTACATCGAAAAGCTCAAAGAGCAAATGGAAGAACAAGAAGATTTGATCACCTCCACCCGAAGAGACTACGAACAGCTACAGCAAGAGATGAACAGGATCACGCAGGAGAACGAATGCGCCAAAGAAGAAGTCAAAGAAGTTCTTCAAGCGTTGGAAGAACTGGCTGTGAATTACGACCAGAAAAGTCAAGAAGCTGACACCAAAAGCAAGGAAAATGAAAGCCTCAGT
Organism: Orius laevigatus; assembly: GCA_018703685.1. Lineage (NCBI taxonomy): Eukaryota > Metazoa > Arthropoda > Insecta > Hemiptera > Anthocoridae > Orius > Orius laevigatus. The sequence continues at coordinate 479,844 of JAGWEN010000045.1, forward strand.
GAAGAATTGCTTACAAAACAAGTACTTTTCGTACACAAACAATTCATTTTTATAATAATCAATTTTTCAGTCTGCTTTAAACAGCAAAGCTTCTGAACTACAACAACTGAAAGATATGTACACTCACCAAAGAAAGCGAATCACTGAAATGCTTACAAATCTACTAAAAGATCTTTCCGGCATTGGAGTCGCTATTGGTGGTGGCGATAACGAAATTAAAGTAAAATTACTTACAAAGAAAGCAATTATTTATCCTTTTTTTAAAGATTTCATCCGATTCTAATGGAAAGCTTGAGGAAGAATTTACGGTCGCTCGACTTTACATTTCCAAAATGAAATCTGAAGTTAAGAACTTAGTTCAGAGATGTCAAGGACTTGAAACATTTCAAACTGACTCAAATAAAAAAGTATTTTTTTCATGTTTTCTGGTGTTGTTATTGTTTGCTTTTTTCAGATTTCTGAATATGAGAAGGATCTGGCGGAATGTCGCCTTTTAGTTTCGCAGCATGAAGCGCGCATGAAGTCACTTCAAGAGTCGATGAAAGAGACCGAAAACAAGAAGCGAACTCTTGAAGAGCAGTTGGACACTTTGAGAGAGGAATGTGCGAAGATGAAAGCCGCAGAGCAAGTCCATGCTGTGTCGAATAAAGAGAAGGCGGAAGAGCAGAAGAATGAGGCGACAATGAGAATCGCTTTGGAACAACAAATGGACCAACTGAGGGACACATACCAAAAGCAAATCGCCCAACTAAGGGACGAAATTGCTGAAAAGCAAGATAGTGTCAATACAGTTAAAGAGTACGTTTTTATTCTTTTTGCTTTATAAAGTCGCTTTTATGCTTCGCTTGCTTAAAATTAATGTTTTTACAGTGAAAACCAAAAGTACACTTTGGCTCATCAGCAACTTCTTGCCGATTATGAAAAACTTAAACAAGAAGAACAAGAGAAGAGTAATAAATTGCAAGAATTGATGTAAGTATGGGCCTTGAGCATGCGTCGCTTGTTTTGAGCGGACTCTATTTAATTTTGAACTTCAGGTTGGCCGTTGAAAGGCGAGAGCAGGCGAGGAAAGACCTCAAAGGTCTTGAAGAGACGGTCGCCAAAGAACTTCAGACCCTTCACAACCTCCGCAAGCTTTTCGTCCAGGATCTTCAGGCCCGAATCAAGAAATCAATGTCCGTCGAAGATGAAGATGACGGCGGCTCGCTCGCTCAAAAGCAGAAGATTTCTTTCTTGGAAAACAACCTCGATCAACTCACCAAAGTTCACAAACAGTTGGTCCGAGACAACGCTGATTTGAGATGCGAACTTCCTAAACTAGAAAAGAGACTGAGGGCGACCATGGAAAGAATAAAGGTCAGTTTTTCTTATTTCCCTTGTCTTCTTTACATTTTTGTTTTACAGGCCTTAGAATCAGCCTTGAAAGAAGCCAAGGAAGGTGCGATGAGAGACAGGAAACGATATCAGTATGAAGTAGATAGAATTAAAGAGGCTGTGAGGCAAAAGAATCTTGCCAGAAGGGGACCGAGTGCAATGATTGGTATTTCATCAACCAATCACAAATTCATGTCTAACTCAATTTTTTCAGCTAAACCAATCCGAGCAGGGCAGCATCACGTAACCAGCATAACTGGAGGACGACCTGTCATTATTTCACCAATAAAAGCAAATGCAGATGAAGAAATGCGCAAACGCAAAGCCCTCAGTATGTTTGCTAACTAGATTCTTTTAAATTAAAAGTTAAAAATTCATTTTTCTTATTACTTCTAGAATAATTGTCGTTAGGTTCAATTTTCCCTATATTGCGTCAAAACCCCATTTTATTATAAAACATTTCGTTTCTCACAGCGCGAAGGAGATTTAGAAAATCTTCGACATCCAACAAAATCAACGTTAAATCAACTCCTGAATAATTATTTAAATATTTTGTATGTATTTTGTGAAGGTTGAACGAAAAATAACTTTTTTTTTCTCATCTTAACATTTTTGGCCGAATGGGCGATAACATTGAAAAGTTTAAATTATTTTAATGTCATTACAGGCATGTCGTTCGCTTAGACTCGGATATCACCAATTATTTTATATTTTGGTACGGTTATCCCATTTTTCGAGCTTTGCATGAAAAGAGTTTTTAGTTTGAATTTTTTTTATTTATCATCAGATCGCGTTAATTAGGTTTCAGCCTTAAAAAAGGCCCAGACTGGACACTCATAGAAATGAAGATGGAATTTCTAAATACTTTTTGCCAAGAGAAAGGGTTTTTCGTTGGACTTTGACCCTTTTTGTCAGAAAAACACATCTTATGTAGTCAGATGTGCGTAAGTACTACTCGCTGTGTCAAAGTTTTTGTTGAAAAAGGATCAAAGTCTCAAGAATAAGCTACCCAGTCTGGGTCTGATTGTAAATATTAGTTTTTGGCTTAAAATGTTTTTTAAAATGGAAAAGAATCGCATGCTCTAAACATATAAACAACAAATTTCATTTTATTGTCTTTATCTTTGTTTCAGGCAACGAAAGCTGAACAAAAGGATATTGCCTTTTAAAAATAGATTAGTTCTATAGCACCAGTCACACACAAGGAGATTTTAACTCGTAAAAAAACAAAAAAATAATAACTTTCCTAACAATTTTATGTTCAAGGTGTATTGTGTGTTCCCTTAATTTCCGGTGCTTCTCTTCCTCGGTGCATTTGCACTTAATTTTGCTTCGTGCAATTTTATTTTTATCGTTTTTGTAAATTCCTTCATTTTTGGCTCGACCAAAGAATCTCTTTTGCTTTAAAATTTATTTAGGGTGCACTGAGTTTAATCACATTTTTTGGGTAGTTTTTTCCGGGACAATTTTGATTTCTGTGATAGGATTGAATTCCATTTTATTTTATCGTTTGAAATTGTAAAAGCTGGACTTTTAAGTTAATTTACTGACAATCTTTTGAGTGGAGTAGATTCAAAAAGTTTCATTTTCTCAACTTCCATTGAAGCAATCAACTTGAAATTTTCGGGGGTTCTTCGCATCACATTAAAGAAGATCTTTGCCAAATTTCATGTCAATTGGTCCTGAGGAAGCTGAGAAAATTTCATTTTTAGTCCACTCATCCTCTAAAAATCGGTTTCTTTCATCTGCCATGTTTCAACCCTCAAGAATTTTCTTATCAAATACACTCGTGTGCCCGAAAAATCTACACAGAACACCATTTATTTAAAAGTAGGAGCCCATCGAGATCTAATCTCGCCTAATTTTCGATTTTAAAAAAATTTCGCAAATTGTAAATTCGTACTTAGACCAGCGCTAAGTCTCGTCTAATTTACAATACGCTTCATATTATTAAATGCTGTTTAGAAAAAATTAATCTAATTTATTATAGCTATATTTCCGTCTAATTGTATATTGTAAAGCAAAAACTATCTCCCTGTTTTTAATTTATTTTGTCAATATCGAGAAATTGTGTGCTAATTGTCGATACAAATTAATCTCGTAGGGTTATTTATATTCCACAAAAGTGGTGCCGTTTTTTCAGCTATTTTTAGATAAATAGAAATTTCTTTGTTTTGTCATTTAGATTCTTTTTTAAAAGTCGATCGATCACTGGGCATTAGTGCAAATTTTGAGTGTGATACTAGACTTGTTGCTCATTTTCCTCCCCCATGTTTTATTTCGTTAATAGAGCTTCGTACTTATGAAAAGCAGCATGAAAATTTATGTATATTGTTTATGCTATCCACTGGCTTGGTTTTTATTTTTTAGATTCTATCCTCTTTTTTTTTTTTCCTATTTTTTATTAGTTGTTAAGTATGATGAGACTAATATACGAAAGAATTATTTTTTTGAGGGCGATGTATGGAGTGAAGGGTGGAGAAAAAATAAGGTTAAGACATGTTTATGCGAAATTTATTCACAAATTTGTATGCTTGGTGCACTTACGGGGCCTGTGGATCCAAACTTTTTTGTTTTCCTCAATATTTTCTGGAAGATTTTTTTGTTTACAAATGACTTTTTGATTAATAAACGGCAATGCTTACTTTTGGTAATTGATTTTTTGTTTAATTTGATCCTCTTGTTGATTGTTGGAGCTGTAGTGAGTAAAACCCTTTTATGCTTTGGATCCTTTAAATTGGAAAGACGGTGGTCTTTTTCTCAAGGAGGACTGTGACCCTTTTTGAGCAACAGAGACATTTTACATTTGGACTTTAACCCTTTTTGGACCTCGACCCCCTTTTTTTTATCAGGAAAATCTCTGAAGGGGTATTTTTCAATGAGAAATACACATGAAGTCTATCTCCTTCTTATCGAAAAGAGGCGAAGTCCCCCTAAAAGTATCGGACATAACATAAAAGGGATCAAAGTCCATCTCTTTCTCGTTGAAAAAGAAAAATCAATGTCCTTTAAAAATTCCAGTTGGCCAGGACTATAATGGAACTGACCACTATCACGATATAGTGAATTTGATAAAGTGAACTGAATTTAACCAGCTGGGTCCAATAAAGTTGAAAACGAGCGATTTTTTTAAAGCTTGGCTCCATTAATGTAGTTACAGCCGTCGCCAATAGAGGCTGTTATCACTTTTTTACTTGTTATCAATGTGTTATTGTTTACAAAATTATTATTTCTTTGTTAAATGTGATTTTATTTAAATAATTAAAAGGTGTTATGCGTGAGAAGAAACGTTATGTCTAAATCGGTGAATAGTTTGAAGTATTTTTCGTCGTATTTGACGAAGTACGTCCGTGGGTATCGGCCTTTGAGGGGAGTGCTGGTCCTCGATTCTGGCGACGAAGGCGGAAAAAGTAAAAGCGGAGGCGGGGACGGTTCGTCGGTCTTCGGCCTCGGATGCGGGATCGCCCTCGCTCTCGGTTACGTCGCCTTCAAAAATGGTCTCGAATTCCCAAAAGTGTCCGCCTCCTCCTCCAAAAGGGAACATTACAACTTCATAGCGGATGTCGTCGAAAAAACTGCCGGTTCCGTCGTCAACATAGAGATCATGGACAAAAAGAGGTGAATAGCCTGGGAATTACACAAAATCATTAATTTTCAGCATGGCTTGTTCATCCGAAATTCAACGTGTTGGTTGCATATTTAAAACAAAATCATATGATGTCAGGTCATATAAAAAGAGCAGGGTGCAATGGAACCCACAAAGGATCAGCCCTGCCCCACCAATCCAAATATTTTAGATTGGCAGAAGTGATTCCCCCCCCTGACCCTTAAGAGCGTTTTTTCCTGAAGGTAGAATAATCATCATGGTAGAACCTGGTTGTGGTCATTCCTTTCTTTGTGGAGACCAAGACACTAGGTCACCAGGGGGCTGTGGGAGGGTGCTGTTGGGGCAAGAAGGTTGTTTGTTAGTAGTGTGGTTGATTTTCGGAGAATAGCCCATGTTTGTACTATAAACCCATTAGTGCTATTTTTAATGGTCCTTAGAATGGACTTTTTTTCAGGATCGTTCCTGCCGAGGGCGAACGGTTCTGGATTTATTGTTCGAGACGATGGCCTTATACTTACAAACGCTCACGTTGTAATGGGAAGAGAAACTGGACAAGTAAACGTCAAACTTTCTGACGGGACCCTTTACACCGGGGTAGTCGAGGATGTCGATATGAAAGGAGATTTGGCGACCGTCCGAATACAAGCTAAAAAAAAACTTCCAGTGCTTCCGATGGGAAGTTCGTCCGATATCAGGCCTGGTGAATGGGTCGTTGCTATGGGAAGCCCGCTTTCGCTTTCCAACACTGTTACCGCTGGCGTAGTAAGCACAGTTGGACGAAAAAGCTCTGAGCTTAAAATCATAGGAAAAGAAATGGATTACATTCAAACAGACGCCGCCATCACATTCGGAAATTCGGGGGGTCCTTTAGTCAACCTCGACGGCGAAGTCATCGGCATAAACTCAATGAAAGTCACCGCCGGGATTTCATTCGCCATACCCATCGATTACGCTAAAGGATTCCTCCAACAATGCGAAGATCGCAGAAAAGGTACCGTCCATGTTATGCTTTTCAAAAATCAAAATTTCTTCCAGGATTACTCCCCAAAAGCACAGAAAACCCACGACGATACATGGGTATCACAATGTTAAGCCTAACTCCTGTCATAATCGCTGAAATGAGAGCTCGAAATAAACCGATCCCTGACGAAATAACAACAGGAGTTCTCGTCTGGAAAGTCGTCATTGGATCTCCAGCTCACATGTAAGTCATTTTTCCCATTCCAACTGCCATAAACCTAAAATTTTTTCAGTGCTGGCTTAGTACCGGGTGACATTGTCGTCGAGTTAAATAACGAAAAAGTCATCGGCGCTTCTACTGTGTATAAAGCCCTGGAAACAAGTTCTGTTTTGAATATGAAAGCTTACCGTGGTGGAAGATATTACATGTTTAGGGTAGTCCCTGAGGTCTCTTAAAATATAGAATATTTTTAATAAAATGTTATTGTTGGTGTTGCTATTTGGTTTCTCCCATTTCCCTGGAAGACGGACTTAAGAGGGAAAAAACCACTCATTTCGAAAAAAAGATTTAATGAACATCACACTGAAATCCGAATTTATTTTAGAAAAGGAACTAACATAAACTTAATTTTTAACCAAAAACTAAATGAGCAAATAAAATTTTATAATAAAATTTAATAAATTTTAAAAATAGGTTTTCTCTTACAAATCTAAATGGTACAAGATACATCAAATTCTTAAATAATTCAAAGAAAAATTTGCATAAACAAAATTAAGTAATTTACAAAAAATATCACCAAATTTAAAAATTAAAAAGGCACTAATGGTTTACAAGAGAGATCTTGTAGACTACAATCTATTTTTGATTCTGTCATAAAAAAAAAGTGAAATGTCAGGATCCTAATTCTATAATTACAGGAATAATATATTTCTATGAGAGAAGTCATGGTAGTATATGTTCTTGGTTTTTCTATTTTATTAGAATTTGGCTAAGAAGTAAGCGACAACAGGGAAAATGAGGCAAAGGACGGTAGAAGAGACAGAGGAAGAGCCGCCAGTTTCATATTGTTGGCACGGTGATTGCTTTTTGACGAAGTCGAACATGCTTCCGATTACATTCGCGGGAGTCGGCTCTCGGCATTCTTCAAGATGTTTGACCACGCATTCTTTGACGTACGTCATTTTTCTAAAAATAAACTAGAAGTTGTCCAATTTAAAATTTATAAATAATTACCTGCATTTGTCTTCGTCGAGAACAAACTGGGGCATGGCAGCTGCTGGGTTCGTCGTGTTTATTTCAACATTGGAGAACGTCTGATTCCAACATGTTTGGACATATTGCACTTTCGCTTTCAGACATTCAGGTCCTCCTTCAGCAATAAACACTACAGAAAAATTTTAAAAATTTCAACTTTTTTAAACTTACAAGCTATCCGGTCTCCTTCTTTATGGCAGATAAATCTCATCATTGAATCGGTCAAATTTAAAGCGATGTTTTTCCCTTCGACTTCGCTCGGTTCGAGACAAGGAGTAACTGCGATCGTAAAGTTGGCGAGGCATTCTCTCAATTTTGGCGTTTTTCTATTAAAAAATTGAGATTTGAATCGATCATCAATAAAATTTTAATCACCTGCAGTATTTTTTGAACACCATGTCTAAATCGCCGGTCGGTTTCGCCTTTTCCATCTCTTCCTCGATTTTTTCGAAATTCACCAAATCTCTCACGCATTGTTGAAATTCACCTTTGGCTTCCTAAAACCAAACAAATTATTATTATTTTGCATTTTTACAGGACATAATAGATATATACAAAAAAAGAAGGAAATATAAATTTTGATAATTGATAAAAAAAATAAAATAAAATGATTGTGGAGAAAAAAAAAAAGAGAAGGAATAGTGATTCTCTTATCTTAAAACAAGATAAAATATTCTTAAAAGTTAATAAGTTTTTTTTAAGGATCCTTAACTTTTAGGATTAAAAAAAAAAACGACGAATTTTTTATATCTGATTAATAAAATATTCCTAGGCTGTAGCATCACCAGGCTTAGTGAAAAAAAAAAGTTATGGATGGAGCTGGAAACCATAACTTGGGCCTCTTCATTAACACCCTCCCTAACCATCCACCACCTTCCTCTGCTCTCCTTCACCAAACTTTACACACGGAGCAGTATTTTTGAAATAACCAGCCACTTTTTTGCCTGAGTGGATTTGCCATGATTATAATTAATTCAAAATGTAAAACGGAGAAAAACAAGATTCCGCAATACTCAAAATCTAATCTCAGAAAGTGCAAAGGTAGAGAAAAATGTAAAGGTCAACAATAACATTTAAAAAAATGCGATAAATCAAGGACTCTGAAGTGGGCACGATAATTACAAATGAACTCAAAACTAGGTTATTTTAACACCTACGGTATTAATTTTGACACAAGAACCATCATCCAATTTTCAACAATTAATTAAAAATTGTTTTTGTACCTAAAAAATAATGAATGTCCAATTGTGAAGTGATCCTAATCTCCTGAAATGTGAGAAGCGGCCCCACGTCTATTTTTGAACCTTGACATCGGCCCTCTTTAATTTTCTTTTTTGTATAGACCGACTAAAAGGTTGTCATTGACCTTCTTCGAAAAACTTATAGGGGTAGGGGGGTTCGATAATCGCTGACTCATAAAAAATTATACAAATGCAAAGTTCATACTTTGAACAATTAAAAAAATATCAAAAACAAAAAACCTTCGAATCCTGACACATTGATAATGGGAAAAAAAAGATAAAAATTCAGAGCCCGACAAACACAATATACATTGACATGCATTTCAAGCCAGAAACTTTAAGTTTCCACCAAAACTACATTTTTAGATCAAAATAAGGAGTTTAAAAATTGGAGATTTTAGAGTTTTAAGGCACACAAATGTTCAGTTTTTTAGAGACAGAAAACTGGCACCAGATTTTTGATGTTTTCAGATGTAAATGAGGGATTTAATGATTGAAAAGTCGAAGTTTTATCCATAATTCAACGAATTTCAGCGATCAGTAGGCATTTGAACTGAAATTTACTCGAGTTAATGAAAAATTGATTATTTTTAGCGTTTCAAGACAGCAACTGGGCATTTTCACCGCAATATTAATGTTTTAAAACAGAAAGCTGACATTAGTGTTTTTTGACCTAAAATTGACTTTTTTTCAACTTGGATGAAAAATTCCCGGATTTCAGGGAAATAAGGCAGTTTTACAGTAATGGTGGTGGTGGGTCAATTTTTCCCACTTTGGGGGGTGGGGGGAGAGATTAAAAATAAAAAAAGCCTTCGAATTCGACATACATTGATAATGGACAAGAAAAGATAAAAAATTTAGAGTCCAAAAAATACTTAAATCAATATTTCCTTGAAATTAAGGTATAAACAAGGAACCTTGGACGGAATTTCAATGTCAATATTTTTATTTTATTTCTTTTATAGTTGGAGGAGGAAGTTTAGAGAAATCTCTGAATAAGGCCATTAGGATGTCAGAATGAAGAAAACAAGGACTTTCCTTTTATATATAAAAAAGACAATCATCCTTCATTATCCTTATAGTAATTACTGGACATTTTCAAGGTGAAAAATATAATTAAAAATCTTTTTTGAATGATTCTTACCATGGCACGTTCGTAAGATTCGTTATTTCCGTTTCGTAAACATTTTTCTTTGACGACTTCTTCGCCTTCGTCGATCGAGGGTAGGCCTTCCATCAAATTAGGCAACCCGGGTATCGTATTCTGCAAACTGGCGAGGCTCGCTTGGAGATCATTGTCGCCCATTTCGTCCGAGGAGCGTTGTTCGGCTCCCGCTTTAAAATTTCACAAAATTATTCGTTTGGAATGAAGTAAAAATGATGGCTTACCGAAAAACACGAGGGTCAACGTGAAGAGGAGGTATTTCATGGTATTGAGGGCTCAAATGAAATACGGAAGTCGTAGAAATCGTGGAGAGGTCGGAGATGTTGGACGGGCCGACTGGTGAAACCGTGAAATTCACAAAACTGCCATTGGTTTTTCCCTCAAGTCACTCACAGATTATACTTATATACTGATACAGATCTCCAAGTGGCCGGCACGAAAACGAACAGAGAAAAAGGTTCCGGGCTTCATCGCTAGTGGAACACTAACACGAGGCACGAGCACACACACAGGCGCACGACCACACACACTAAAAGCGTTCCCCTTCTTTTCCGATTTCCACTCTACAATGAATCTTGCTCCCTTATTTCAAATAGGGAGGCATTATTCGCACCTACAAACGGTGAAATTAAGTGAAAAATCACCGCTATTTAATTAAAACATTTTGAGAAACGGAATGTACATACCTACATAATGTTTAATCTGATTTTTATCTCACAAACTTTTATAGCCCAGGCATCTTAGGATATTTAGCGGGAAAATTAGGTACAGTCGTAATCTCCATCTTATTTTATGTTTTTTGAGTCGCTGATTACGAATCTCCGTTTTATGACCGATAAGGACTAAAACAATTAAGGTGGGTTTGACGGCGGTCAATGGTGTGGGAGAACTTTCCACCCGATTGAGCTCGGACTAGTCTCATTTTAAAGGTAATTTAGTGCTTGTTCTTTTAAAAGTTGTCCGAATCCTGTACCTATTATAGCTTTGGCTCCAGAGCCAAAAACGTAAGTCGAAACGTGAACGGCAATATTCTAGGTTTTACACACATATTTGGCTCTGGAGCCAAAGCTATTCGTTGCAACAAAACCGGACTACTTTTGATTAAACAAGTGATAAATTACCTTTAAAATGAGGGTAGTCCGGTTTTGTTGCAACGGTTTTTTTCGCAAGAAATAAAAAAATTTAAATAATTCAATTGATTTCTGAACGAAAAGTAATTCAAGAGAAGTCACTTCATCGGTTAAATATTAAGCGGGATTCATGGAAGGAAAGGAGGGGGGCTCCTCAACAGTGGTCAAGTTCCCGCCTCTTGAAGCTACCAGCGCGCTGGGTGCTGAACTCCTGCGTAACATGAAACTTTTCCTTTTCATTGAGTCGGGGGGCCCTGAAGTCACTCTCACTGGTTGAGTCATTACCCGGTCCGTTTGCGACGGTGGAAGGGGAAAAGGCGAAATAGCCGGAAGATCAAATAACCGGTTAACCGGAACCAGGTTGTTCAACTTGATCGGTGGCTGTGGATTCTGCCACAGAGAAGACAAATGGATGGATTCTGGAAGGGTCGTGAGAATTTCACGAGTCTGCAAATTTTTTAGTTTACTTGAGTTTACTTTAGCTTACTAAGTATTTTAAATATAAAATATTGTAAATATAAAATATATAAAGTATTGTAATATACTAAGTGTTGTTAACTCAAAGCTAGCTTTTGTAAATAAAAATTTATTCTATTCTATTCTAGAAGCAATGCTAGCATATTGCGAGACAATCGCTTGAAGTTCTAACCGTGAATAACCGGATACCGGTTGTTAATTTACCGATTTCCGGGGGAAGAGCCGGCGCTACAGGCCCGAAACACGAAGGGGTCCGCCTTTATTTCGATTTCATTTTCAGTGGAGGTGAAAAATATTCTTGAACGCTCGTTGCACAATCGTAATTGCGTCTTAGCGTAATTTAGATATTATGCCATCAGCCGAGAAAATTAAAAATTTTAAATTCCCAAAAAAAGAACCGTTGCTGAAGACTTTCTCTTCTGTAAACGCCTCCATAGAAGATAAAAATGCACGAATGAGCTTGCAGGAAGGAGTTGAGATTAGTAGCATGCAGCAGGGCATTTACAAGGAAAAAGGCCTTTCTATTCAGATTGGGAACATGAGGCGTTGCTAGATGTTGGGATTATTCTTGATTTATTTATCGCCAAATCTAGCAACCTGTATGGGCCAATTACTAGGAAAAAAATAAATAAAAAAGGCCCTTGCAAGCCAGATTTGGTCCAGCATTGCCAGATATGGGAATTTTTCACGATTTGGGATTTATTGCCAAACCTGGCAACTCTGATCTGAGCCATTTACAAGGAAAAAAGAAATGCAATTAAAATTCTTGCATTTCTTATAATTCGCTTGAAAAATATGTACAAACTAAACACTCTCAAGCTGTTCCTGTTAGCTCTAGGAAAAATAAATTCATTTTCAACAATTTGAATAAATTTTTTAATTAAGAGGGATATTACAAATTAATAAAATATATATCTTCTTTATTCACTTTTCTAATGAAAAATGCGTCTTTTTAGCAGCTTGGGTTTCTAAAGTTCATTCCAGCGTATTTAGCTTCTGAGCCAAGTTCTTCTTCGATCCTCAAAATCTGGTTGTATTTGGCACAACGTTCGGATCTGCATGGTGCTCCAGTTTTGATCTAAAATTAATATGAGGAATCTGTTTCGATTTTAGAGGAGAAATACCTGTCCGGTGCTAAGACCGACGACTAAATCGGCAATAAAAGTGTCTTCGGTTTCTCCAGACCTGTGGGAGACCATGGTACCCCAACCGTTCTTCTTAGCCATCAAATGAGCTTCAATCGATTCGCTAACGCTTCCGATTTGGTTCACTTTGAGCAGAAGGCAGTTGCATGCTTTCTTTTCCACTGCAGTAGCAATCCTTGTAGGGTTGGTCACAGTCAAATCATCACCAACGATTTGGATCGAAGTCGAATTCGTCAAAGTGCACCAAGCTTCCCAATGGTCTTGCTCGAAAGGATCTTCGATGGAGACAATCGGATACTCTTTTATAAAACTTTGATACAATTCCGTCAACTGCTGTGGTGTTATATAACGTCCAGCATCATCCTTAGGGTTCTTGAAGTCCAAATCATACTTCCCATCTCTAAAAAAATGTCATAAAGATTTTCAAAGTTTTTTTTTTTTACCTGAAAAATTCAGATGCAGCGCAATCCATTCCAATGCTTATTTTTCCAGTGTAGCCGGCCTTTTCGATAGCTGAGGAAATCAAAACAAGGGCTTCTTTGTTGTCAAGGATGTTAGGAGCGAAACCACCTTCGTCACCTACAGCAGTAGCGTCCAATCCAAATTTGGACTTGATTACAGACTTAAGATGATGATAAACTTCAGATCCCATCCTCATCGCTTCACTGAATGATGAAGCTCCTATAAAAGTGTCAATATACTACAAAAAAACTTAGAAGTCATACCTGTTGGTAAAATCATGAATTCTTGCATTGCCAATTTGTTTCCTGCGTGGTCTCCACCGTTGATGACATTAAAAGCAGGTACAGGCAAAATCAAATTTTTATTTCCAGCCAAATCAGCGATATGTTTGTAAAGCGGGATGTTCTTCTTGGCAGCTCCTGCTTTGCATACGGCCAACGAAACACCCAAAATGGCATTCGCACCGAGAGTCTTCTTGTTGGGTGTTCCGTCCATATCAATCATCAGTTTATCGATCGCTTTTTGCTCCGTAACTTCGATTCCCTGACACCAGAATTATAAAACGAAGCGATTTTTGGTTAAATTACTTTCGAAATGAGGGCGGGAGCGATGATCTTGTTCACGTTGTCCACGGCTTTCATGACACTTTTTCCGTGCCATTGGTTTTTAATTTGATCTCGAAGTTCAAGAGCTTCATGGATGCCGGTACTTGCGCCCGATGGGACTGCTGCACGGAACAGACCAAGTTCGGTAACCAAGTCAACCTAAAAATAAAACTTTAATACCTCAAAGTCCAAAATGTTGGGTGGTATGGGTTCTCCGCTCCTAGTGGTCCGATTTGAAAATTTCTTCGGCATACAAATTTCAGCCAGTTGGCACAATTAGATTGTCTGATAGTACGTTTTTCCTTGGACATTAAATTAGTAACTCCCTGTGATTGGCAAGTATGGCGAGTTGTAGCCTATAGGAAGGTATGCAGGGTGAATCTAAAGGGTTTGGAAGAAAGATGCTGGATCCTGACTGATTCTGCCACAGAACACCATTTTGAAGCCTAGTTTCTTGTCATCATCATTTGGGTTACAGATTTTTGGGTTATAGTAGGTAGGTAAGTAATTAAGGTTTTCGTCTATAAACCTTGGGTAAGTACCTACAGGGAATGAGGAACGAGTTAGGCATGATAAGAGATATTTACCTCAACAGTTGGGTTTCCCCTGGAATCGTAAATCTGCCTCGCTTTAATCGAAAGGATCGGCATGTTGGCACAATTTGAATAACGCCTGAAATGAAACGAAATAAAATTTTTTTTACTTTTTCTAAGGACGAGTTATCTAACTAAGGTTGAACGATCACGTGAGTTTTTCTTATCGCTCAAAAAGCAATCACGATTCACACCACACACCTCAATGAACGTAGAACATTTATTTTGATCATTCCCGACATTTTGAATCCATGCAATTATTAATCACGTGATTTATTCAAATATCCTAGTAAAAACGTTATCGGAATTATTGAAATCTAATTATAATCAGGATTACCTAATTAATAACCGGACAATAAGCACATAAAACCACACCTGTTTGTCAAGAATTAACTATCTTATTTAATAATTCAATATTAATTTTACATAATAAATGTAGTTTTATATAAATAATGATAGTTTTTACCCTTGATTACCTTAGTAAAAAAGTTGTGAAGACGTAGGATGAGAGTAGAGAAGTGGAGAGACCGGTCCCCTATCAGTCTGAAAACGCTGTTGACCCTGGCGAAGGACAACGGAATCAATAAAATGAATTAATTTTATTTTCGCCTTGTGGAGAATTTTGACGAAAATAAATCAAGGACAGGAGCGTAACGCCTTTTTGTGCTTGAGGCCATGAAAAATGGAAAAATTTGATGGCTTTGAACTAGTAAAAACTTGAAAAGAATTCGCTCTAATGGATACCAAACGTACTACTCTAGGTTGTTAAATTTCTGACGACCACCAAGTTCTTTTGGCTAGTGACTGTAACCCATACCTACCGCTATAACACACCTAAGTTGGGCTAAATGTAATCGGTAATTCTATACCGAGGCCTTTCCCCAGAGTTACAGCCCAACATCCACCACTGTATCTATACATAAGCCTTCCCTGGAGTTGGGACCTGGCTTGGGAATTAAAGCACTTTCAGAGGCCTCAAACTCCCTTAATGATAATGTGTTACCACATATGGCGACCGGCATGCACTTCCGCATAAAAAATAGTCAAGGATCCACTTTTAATCATTTTCAAGCCCTTTCTGACCCCACACACGTGGGACGAAACTCACAAAGGATCACTCACAAAGGAGTTCTTCCCATCAATCGATTCCAGGATGAAAACTAAATTCCCCATAGGCTACAAATTAACCCAAGTTTTGAGTGGGCACGGAAAAAACAAAGCCTACCTTCATCGTTTCCACATTGCTGAGAACGACAATTGCGGGAACTGCGCCCTCCACGAACCACAAACATGGGATCACATCTTATTCCAATGCCCAGAATCGAAAGAGAGCGACATAAAATTATCCGCGCAGTGAACCTATCCGGTGACAAATGGCCAATCGACAAGAAAAAACTAATTTCCGAACACACGTCTCAATTCATAGAATTCATAAATGCAATAGACTTTAACCAGATAAAATGATATACATATGTACATAACTATTTTCGTATTTTAACTTTTATTACCTGTTTCTAATAAGAAAGATTTTAATTGTAAATAAATAATACGTAATATATATAAATAATAAAATTAAAAATTGTAAAAATTTTTTTTTAAACTGTAAAATTAAAACGTATATTGTAAATTAAAATTGTAAAAATTGTAAAACTAAAATGTAAATTGTAAAAATTAAAAAATTAAAATGTAAATTGTAAAACAAGATGTAAATGGTATAAAATGTAAAATTGCAAAACTTAATCTGTAAAAATTGATGTACATATTATGAAAAAAAAATCTGTAATCAACTATTGGGTACAGATGGAAATATACTCCCTCCCTCCAGGGTTACTGGAGAGAGGAAATTTAAAAGCCCTTTCTGAAAAACATGGCATTCTTGTTTGCCAGTTTTTAATAGCCTATCAAAATCCAAAGTTTGATTTGATTATATCTGACCATTCTCACCGGGTCAGATACTGTGACCTCCTCAAGGATTACCTAGAACGTCACAAGAATTCATACCACCTAAACTCTTGCTAGTCCCTTCTTGAAGCATAAAGCAAGTTTTCATAATTTTTCTTTTTCAGGAAGGAACAAATGAACAAAAAGAGAGAATAATACATTTAAAAAATTGACCTATAAATATATTATTTACAAATTTGTATAAAAAAATTGCTCAATCAAAGATAAAAATTATTGGGAATCACTGGAAGAACTACTGCTGGAATCGCTTGACATGACTTCAACGTCTTCATTGTCTTTAGTGTGGTTCCGAGTGTCCATTGGGACTGATCCTTGCCCGACAGACATGTGGATCTCCCCAGAAGAATGCCATGCAAATTGGTTTTGTTGGGAAGCCGGCGGTTCTGAAAAATAAATGACGAATAAGAAAAAGCTGAATGATAAAATAAGTACCAGGGTTATGTCCGGCCCGATGGATGTCACCGCCCATAGTGTTGGCTTGCTGGATCATATGACCGTTGAGCGGCATATCGCTTAGTCGGCCCAAAAATCCAACTCTCATATCAATATCGGTCGGATATGGTCTTCGAGGGTCGCCCGGCTGCCACGAAAGCGGAGCACAGACTGCATTCGAACCGCTTATCCTATGAGCGAATTTGATCAACTCTTCTGAATTTACAGGCCTCTTATTCGCTCTGTTGATAGACTGCAACTTTTGCTTCGCCTGATATATGGCAGTCGCTAGAATCTGCTCGGCTTCCTTTAACTGCCTCTGAAGCTGCTGAATGTCCTGATCAAGCTTATCAACTTCGGCCCTAAGGAGGTCCATCCTCTGATTAGTCTTTGCCTGCTCCGAAGCCAATTTCAACGTTTCCTTCAACTCATTGTCCTTAACTATCAGCAGCTCAGTCAAATGTATCTGCTCAGCTCCACACAACTTCTGATGCTTCATTGCAATCGCATTTTCAATTATCTCTCTAAAATAAACATTAAAAATTAACCAAAGAAAAACAAATAACTTACTTAGATATCAATGATATATCATCAATAATAGAAAGCAACTTTTCCCCCGTACTCAGATTATTTACACGAGACATTTTTAGGTATTTAATTTGAAATTTATAAACAATTCGAAGCGTAGGTTCTTTTGTAATAAGGTTACTGAGCTACAGTGCTGCCAGCTATCTCCTCTAGACTGGTTTTTTATTTTGACGCTAGACTTCACTAGTTTGTTTGGGCGTTGACGCTTGTTTCCATGCCATTCGCTTTCAAAACAAAACTACTTGTTGAATGTGATGTTTTAGTTTAATTTATTTTTCATTTTAGTTTTAAATTTTAATTATTATGGCCATTTTAAATAAATGGCCTTTTTGTTTTTTAATTTTTGTCCCTTGTTTGGTTTATGGAGCTAGTAGTAAGTTTTTATGGTTATTGTGTCGGATTAACTAATTTTTGTTTAGATTCTGCTGTCGATCAGTTGATAGAGCAGCAGCTTTTGAGGGACGATACTTTGAATTGGTGCACGATTGGAGTTGAGGAGTACAAAAAGTGCGCTTTGCTAGCTAAGACGACATCGCTCGATTATCGCTATTTCGATGTTGATTACCTCAATGTCAAATGCGTCAATGTAAGCATTGGTTGATCATTGCTTTTGTTGATGTTGGTTTTGATTTGCAGGGCTCGGATAAAGAAGAGTGTATGAGTATGATCGAAAATGAGAAAGCCGACATCACGACCGTTGATGCCGGCGAAGTTTTCGTTGGAGGACGATACTTCTCCCTTGTACCGATTCTCCAACATATATATCCGGGTAAGCCGTCAATTCTAGTTAACTATTAACTGCAGTAACTAAGATAACTGTCCTCACCGTAACTGATTACAAAAGTAGGTAACTAAACTGCAATGAGATAACAATCGCTATCATAATGGTGATTACTTTGTAACTGTGATTACAGTTGGATCTGTAACTTCGATTACAATTTGTAACCGTAACTATGATTACATTTTGTAACCGTAACTTTGATTATATTTTGTAACCGTAACTTTGATTACCTACTGTTGTATCTGTAACTTTGTAGTCGTAATCGTAACTTTGATCACATTTGTGACCGTTACTATGCTATTGTTAGCAAGGATATATGTATGGTATGAAGGCGTGTCATTTAATTTATTCGTTTTTACAGGAAATAAGAAGAATTATTATGCAGTTGCTTTGATAAAAAAAGGAACGTTAAAGGATGTTTATAGTTTGTGGCATTTAAGAGGGAAGAAAGCTTGTTTTACTGGCGTCGGAAGACTTGCTGGTTGGACTGTTCCTATCAATGTTGTACGTATTGGTTTTGATGTTGAGGTAATTTTTAAAAATTGCGATTTTAGCTTATGAACAGGGCAGGATTGCAAATTCATGATTGTAACAATCAAGTGAAAAATGCGATAGAGTTTTTCGGTCCAAGCTGTGCGGTCAACTCGCTGAAGGATAAGTACAACCCCGTGGGCGACAATTCTGATAAACTTTGTCAACTTTGTATCGGGAAAGTTCCTGGAGGGAAATGTACGAATGCTGATCCGTATGCGGGATTTACGGGAGCGTTTAAATGTCTTGTGGAAGCTGGAGATGTCGCTTTTGTGAAGCATACGACTGTTTTTGAAATGACTGAGAGTAAAGTTGATTATCGTAAGTTTTTTTGCTGCTTTGATATCTTTTTTTATGTTCTGTTTCCAGCTTCATTGACGAAAGATGATTTTGAGATTCTTTGCATTGATGGGACTCGTAAAACAGTTGACGATTACCTTCAATGTAATTGGGGTTTGATACCTTCACCTGGAATTGTCACTTCTTCAGCGAAAGATGCTAAATTGAGACGTCGATATCAAAAGTTTATTCAAAAAGCTGTTCAATTTTATGGGATCGACAAAAACTATACGGTGAATAGGGTAGACAATTTTAACCGTGATCCGAATAACAGGAACCAATTTGGAAATGACCGTGATCGCTTTGGTTCTGACCGTAACCGTTTTGGCAACGATCAAGACCGTTTTGACAACCGAGGACAATTTGGTAGAGATAGAGATCAGTTTGGACGAGATAGAGATCAGTTTGGAAGAGATCAAGATCAGTTTGGGCGTGAAAGAGACCAATTTGGAAGAGATAGAGACCAATTTGGTCGCGATGATCCAAATCAGTTTGGGCGAGACAATCAGCCGGATCAATATGGCCGAGATCGGGATCAATTTGGGCGTGAAAGGGATCAATTCGGGCGGGATCGAGAGTCCGATCGAGATCAATTCGGTCGAGATCAGCCCAACAGAGAAAACAACAGGTACCCTATAAACTCAACATCTGAAGGATACCTCGGCTACGATTACGGCTCATCCACCGAAAATCCGTATCAAAACGCAAAATTCAACTTCTTCGAGTCCGTCCCAAGATACGGAATCGTCCACAATCTTCTTGTCGAAGTATGAATCTATCCATAATGTTTGGATGCTTTAATTATAAATTTGCAGGACACAGCCGAGCAGTTTATAGCCTTAGAAGAACAAAAACAAACGTATACGTCGTATCTTGGGCCTTCTATGGATTGGATCATGAACCTTCGTGATTGCCCTGTCAGAAGAATGATTCTTTGTGTTACCTCAGAACCCGAAATGGAAAAATGCCTCAAATTTAGGGTAATAATGATAACACCCCGTAACTTTGATCACAGTGGTAACCGTAACTTTGATCCCAGTGGTAACCATGACCTTGATCATGGTAGTAACAGTGACCTTGAATGCGGTAGTAACCATGACCTTGAATGCGGTAGTAACCGTGACATTGAATGCGGTAGTAACCGTGACCTTGAATGCGGTAGTAACCGTGACCTTGATCGCGGTAGTAACCTTAACTTTGATTGCGGTAGTAACCATGACCTTGGTCGCGGTAGTAACCATGACCTTGGTCGCGGTAGTAACCGTATCTCTGATTACAGTTGTAAGCGTAGCTTTGATTGCAGTTGTAACCGTAACTTTGATTACAGTAATTGTAACCGTAACTTTGTTTGCAGTCATAACTTTATCTGCGATTAAAATCATTATCGTTCTGGGGTATGGGTTTTATTTCTGCCAGGGCATGCTTTGTGCACATCATTACTTTTTATGCCAAATTTTAGATCTGTTTGCCTTTTACCTCTTTGAACCTTTTGAATTTTTTTCAGACTGCTTTGAAGGCCCAGCTTCTGAAACCAGAGATGTCTTGTTTCCGTGGTCACAGCCACATTCATTGCATGCAGGCGATCAGGAATGGGTAATTTGGTTTTTGTCAATTAATTTTTGTTATAAATAAATATTTTAGAGATGCTGATGTCGCTGTTTTCGATGCTGGTGATGTCTATACAGCCGGTTTAAATTACCGATTAGTCCCTTTTATGTCTGAAGTCTATAACTTGGGCGTTCCTGAATATTATGTCGTTGCTATTGCCAAAGAGGAGGACCCTGATACAGAATTGACTTATTTGAAAGGTAAAAATACGTGCCATGGCGGAGTCAATTTTGGAGCAGGTTGGGTCGTACCTATGGCTTTCCTTATATCGAACGGATGGGTCAGACCGTATGGTTGCAACGCTATGAGAGCCGCCGCTGAATATTTTTCAAAATCGTGCGTCCCCGGAGCCATTTCGACCGAATACAATACAGATGTTCCATACGACAATATGTGCCATCTTTGCCATGGTGCTAGCTACACATACTGCAGAAGAGATGCTTCTGAAGACTATTTCGGCCATACAGGAGCGTTCAGGTGTCTCGTTGAAGGCGGAGGGCATGTCGCTTTTGTCAAGCATACCACAGTTTTGGAAAACACGGACGGAAAACGAAGAGAATTCTGGGCCAGAAACGCTCTAAACGAAGATTTTGAACTCCTTTGTCCAGATGGTAAACCAAATTAGAAGAACAACAGCAAAAACATTAAATTTTAGGTACCCGTGCAACATTAGATAAATACAAAGAATGCAATCTCGGTCGAGTAAAAGCGAATGCAATCGTAGCTCGTGGAGGTGATGCATACAACATAACTGAAATCAACGCTTTCATCAATCTTTTTGTTTATGCGCAACAATTTTATGGAAGAAAAGACCAAGACGACTTCAAGTAAGTTTGCCAACCATGAAAATTGGCAGCCAACCCTGTTGTTATCTTTTTTAAATTCTTTATTAATTTTTTTTTTTATAGCTTTGCAATGTTTTATTCTACTCCTCCATACGCTGATCTGATATTTCAAGATGCCTCGACACAGCTACAAATCATCAAACCGGAACTTCGTTGGTTTTCCGATTATTTAGGTAAAGATTTCATGAGGGCGAAAAGAATCGTCGATTGCCATGCAGGTTCCGCTGCAAACCTTGCGAATAAAATTTTAGTCCTTATCGTTCTCGCACTTTTTATGTATTAAGGCACAAAATTTTAGGATTTAAAAAAAATCAAATATTAACTTTATTTTATAAAAACGTCCAAGACTGCATAGATCTGCTTTCATATCCGTCCAAATTGTTGAAAAAGATTTTTGTACAAATTTTATTAGAATAAAACTTTTTTAATTTTACTTATTTTATGATTCGTTCTGCATAAACCATTCTTTGTTGTCGATAACGGCTTCTCTCCAATAAGCTAAAATTTATAATTAGTTTTGCCTTCTTATTGTGGACCCCGCATCGCAAAATCGTGGAGGTGGTAGAGTGTAATTGATTACACAGTTGGGTGTAATCAAAGGAGGCAGTAGGGTGTAATCAAAGGAGCCAGTAGGTTGTAATCAAAGGAGGCAGTAGGTTGTAATCAAAGGAGGCAGTAGGTTGTAATCAAAGGAGGCAGTAGGGTGTAATCAAAGGAGGCAGTAGAATGTAATCAAATTAGGCAGTAGGTTGTAATCAAAGAGGGGGACTTTCCCTCTTCCTCTATGAATAAATCAGTGCCACCAAGTGGAGCTCTGAAAACTGAGGGCTTTTGCTTGACGGGGTTATGTATTGATTTACTTATTGCTGTTTGTAGACTTCCATCAGTCCCTCCATATTCCTCCGGGAGAATTTCCTTGTCATAATGATCATATAAAAGTTCCCTTTCGTATCCCAGTATGTGGATCCTATGTCGCAGTTTTTCATTAATAAAAGTCCGAAAAAGTCCCACAATTACATTCATATACATCGGCGAGTTGATCAAATCCAATGACTTGATCCGAATCGGATAGCAATCCTAGAAAAAAGTTTGAAGAAACCGTTTTTTTTGGAAGCAAAAACTTACTTGCCATAGATGGACGATTCGTCTTATGAGGGTCAACGAAAACTGCCCCGCGTGCCTCAAAGTGATGCCATCGAGGTCGAAAATCACTTTAATCCCGTAAACGGATGTAAATTCAAATTTGTCGTACAACAAATCTAAAATTAACAACCCAGCTTTGGATACTTGGTCCAAATTGTGCGATTTGATATCGTGCTTGCCTGCCCTCATGATGATCACACATGACCCTTCTTTGTCCCTTTTCAACAAAGGTACAACCAACCTTTAGAAAAAATTCAAAATTTGGGATAATACCACAAAATTGTTACCCTAATTTAAGCAATTCGTCCATTTCTTTAATATTGGGATCGCGGTTTTTGAACCAGTCGCACTCGCTCCGAAGTTTGTAGTAACATTTAGTTTTCTTTTTCGCTTTTTCCACATCGTACTTGCATACTCGAAGAAATTTTATCAGTGTATAATCATCTAAGTGACCCAAGATATTACATAATCATATTTTTTTAAACAAAAAACGTACCTGTCTGAAGGCCTAATTCGCTGTCCACATATTCCCTCAGTTTAGGCAAACAAATTTTCAAATTTTCTTCCGTTTCATTTAATTTGATTTCACTAAATTTCAACTCTTCGTCACTCAAAGTAACTTTCCGCGCCATAATTTCGGACTCAATAGACTATGTAGCAGACAGATACTGATTGTTTTTTTTTCTCCTCAAGATAAGAAGATAAAAGATTTAAAACAATATCGTTTTAACCCACTTATGTATGTCAGGCGACAAAGTTTCATTATCAACCGAAAATCACTAAGTAGGAGACAAAAATGTACTCAATGAGTGTAATCAATTTGGCCTTCATGCAATAAAAGAGATAAAAATTAGGATAAAATTTTAATTTATTAAATTACTAAAAGATAATACAAAAATTTGGTTTATTTAACTTTCATCTGGTCTGTAAGCATATTTTTCATCTTCTGCATACCATTCCGCGTTTTCCTGGACTTGCTTACGCCAATAAACTGAAAATTAAAAAGAAGACAACAAATTACGTATTGTACTTGTCTAGAGGTTGCACTGAGAAAAACTTCCCCCTCTTATGCACATTCGCTCCAGGGGGGTGAGGCAAGGGGAATCCTGAAATAAAGGTGGAAGAGCATATAAAGGTGGATATCACCTCTGTTAACCCTCATTACTCTCGATAACTCATTACCCTCTTAATACATCAAATTACCCCTAATAGCTCAATCACCTCTTAATACCCAAATTACCACCCCCTTATGCCTTACAAACATTTATGTACCAATGAGTTCTTCTAGTTTTCCACCATTTCCTCCATATTCTTCAGGTAAAATGTCTTTTGAGAATAATTCATGTAATTGGGTTTTATCGAAGCCATGAACTCGAACCTGAAAAAAGTAGTAAAAGATGTCAAAAATAGTTTTCATGATTACCCTTCTTTTGATTTTTTCGTTCATGAAACTTCGAAAAATATTGAGAACGACATTTATATACGAAGGCGTGTTTATCCAGTCTAACGATTTGACGCGGACTGGATAGCAGTCTTGCCAGGAATGGACGGCCCTTTTGATCGTCTGAACATTGAGTTGTCTTGCATGTCCAATTCCCAGGCCCTCCATGTCGAAAATCGCTCGAACACCATATGCCGATATGTCTTCATACTTGTTGAAAAGATAATCCAAAACCATCAAACCAACCTGTGAATAGAAACAAGGAGAATACACTATGTTGATGGGTAACATCAGGCATGCATTGACTGGGAACTCAGGGACCATTTGAATTTCTTCACAAGAACATGGTCTTTACTGCCTGCTGGCTAGAAAAGCTCTCATGGACGGGAAGGGACTATCATGAAGTTAAAAAAAAAAAAAAAAAAAAGAAAGAAAGTATTTTTACTTTAAAAACATTATCTAAGGAGTAGATTTTTGGATTATGTTTGACAGGTCTTATGATGATGATGCACCTTCCTTCATCGTCTCGTTGCATCAAAGGCAAATACATGCTAGAAATTAAATGTTACAAACAAAAGACATTTTTTTATAAAATTTTACCCTATTTTAAGGAGGTCATCAATTTCTTTTAAGTTGGGGTTGCGGTTTTTAAACCATGGGTCGTATTCACCTCGAAGTCTGTAGTAAGAATTGAGCTTACTTTTCGCTTTTTCAACATTGTATTTGGAAGCTCTTAAAAATCTTGTTAGAGTGAAATCGTCTGTAAAAAAATTATTGATGATGATTCTCAGGAGGGCTAGCATGAGTTAAACAAAAAGGGAGATTGTTCCCTGCCTTCCTTGCAAAAGGCGGGGGTGGGGAGCTTTGGATTCTGATGGAGGAAAAACCCCATACTTCGCTGTTACTCTTTAACTAATGGTTCTATTGAGACGAGATTGCTTAAAGCGTGTCTTTTTTATCCTCAACGCTATCAGAGAACCACTAACACATTAACATGGACAAAGAATAGTACGTTTTAAGCTATCTTAGTATGTACATAATGAGAACACATAGTGGACTCCACTTATACTCTAATTGCGACACTAAATACTGTCCTTAAATTAGATACTTTTAAAATGAAAGGGGTCCCAAGGTTTGTACAATTGCACAAAAGCTCGTCGTTGGGGACGCCAAACGAGCGATAGCTCGTTGCTAAGGACGCCAAATCATGTTATGACATGTTGAATGACGCTCCCAAGAAAATATTATCAAATTCATACACTTTTTGCCTGAGACTGGAGACATCTTGGGGAAAACTTTTGACAGTTCAGTGTTGCCAACATTTGTCTAAAAAAATTTTCTCATGATTTACTTACCAGTTTTGGCATTTAGATTTTTGTTCTCTTCTAAATATTCTTTAATTTCCTTCATACACTTGGTCACATTCTCACTAGTCTCGTTTAAATTTTTTTCACAATATTCTTTCAAAGTTGTCACTTGCGACATTTTTTCGAAGACAACAAAAAATTATCAACTGTCAGATTACCAGGCGAATGCAATTGTACGAAAAGATAAAAAATAGTGGATTAGAAGTTTTTTATTTATTTATTTTTAATCGTTTTGAGGCAAAAAAAAGGGGGGAGGCGTATTCAAGGACGTCCCTGAGTTGATAATGTGGGAAACTTGTGGGGAATAACAAAAAAATGGATAAGTACACCGCCATTCCTTTATGGAAGTGCAAGGGGCACTGGCCATATCAGACGACAGACATAACACGCCACGTGCTTTTGATGACTATTGAGTTTTGGCTAATAAGTGACGACCAGTCAGCCCAAACCTTTTGGCTTCACTTTCAGCCCTTTCCAGATCTCAGCACTGGTAAATCCAATTTCCTTTCATTTATTTCCTAAAGAATGTCTGAAGAAGAAGCGGACGACGTTTCAGTCATTGTTAAGTGGACAGTACCAAACTTATCGAGCGTTTCGTACGGCCGTACATTCTGGGTGCCTACTCCAAATTCTGCAAAGTCCAAATGGAATATTGGCATCACTTGTCTTTCCTGCCCTCATAGTTATTTTAAAAAATTGCGAGTTCATTTTAAACGCTTCGATTCCATTGAGAGTGATGTGATTCCGGCGATTGGCTTAGAGTTCATAAACAAAAGCATGCTAAAATACACATTAGATGTCATCGGATACGATTCTGTAGAACATAGTTGGAAATATTCATTGAAAGATGGTGAAGTTCCATTACATGGTAATTTTCTCAAGTCTCAAACGACAATTCATTGCATCTTTGAGTTCCGCAGAGAAGTTTCAGAGCCGATAAATCACCTTCATTCAGCGATTGTCGACGACTTTGGAAACCTACTTAAAAACGCCAAGTTTAGCGATGTCACAATTAGAGTCAAAGATACAGAATTTAAAGCACACAAAAATATTCTCGTTGCTCGCAGTCCTGTATTTTCCGCCATGTTCGAACACGACACGATCGAATCCATCAGTAACTGCATCACTATTTCGGATACCGAACCGGAAATATTTCAAGAGTTCCTTCATTTTTTGTACACTGAACAAGCCAACGTTGACGAATTCGCTTCTCAACTTTATATGCTCGGTGACAAGTATAACATTGAAAGTTTGAGGAGTGCTTGCGCTGAAGCCTTATATCATAAAATATCGATTGGAAACTGCATTCACGCACTTATACTTGCAGACCGTCATTCGCTTCATCAAAACAAAAAGCGGGCAATGGATTTCATTGTAGCAAACGTAAATCGATTAACTGAAATGAATGGATGGGACGACATGAAGGTACATCAACCCCATTTAGTCGATGAAGCTTTCCTAGCTCTCGCAGATAGAGTGGCTGGTTCAAAACAATAATGTAAGAAGTGACAAAAATAAAATGATATTCTTGAGGGCAATTTTATTTCCTTCCTTAGTTAATCCTGCACATCCTCCTTGTTTTTTGCTGGCTACTGTCGCCTATCCAAGAGTCTTGGTCAATGGAATAAGCAGAACATGAGCTCCATCAAAAGCCTTCTGGTTTCCAGGTCTAACTTTTGGGATGGTTGGGAAAATTGCACACTCCACCAAGCCATCTCTCAGGGATGCAACCTGAAAAAAAGGAAGATTTTTTTTTGCAGTTTTTCCCAGGAGAAAATAAAAAAGACAAATTATTTGTAACTTTTATATTTTATACATTTAACAGTGACAGAGATAAATTCTAACTTCTGAAAGAAAAAAAAAATTTACAACAACACTACATAATAAAATTCTACCTTTTCACAATAAAATTTTCAAAACAATAATAAAATGGAGAAAATTCCATCACCAAGTTCTTAAAAATACTGATATTCCGCTATTGATATATCTAATCAACAATTTCTGTATGGATAAGTACAAGTGATAATTTTATTGTTATTTACAATACGAGAAACAATTTAAAACAATTGTATGGCTTTTAGGCTGGAATGTATCAACAAAGAAAAAATGCGCTATTTTTGAGGATTCTGTCTCTAAAAAATTAAATGAAATTATTATAGTTGGTAATGATGAATATTACCGTTTATTTGGCGGCTGGCTGGGTGGGGTCTCTCCTTGAATCTCTCGGGTAGAACTCAGCGAGCGTCGCCGCCGGGATTCTCTTCAGCATCTCTTTCGGGAAAATACGCAAAAGCTGCCATCCGATATCAAGCGACTCAAACACAGTTCGGTTCTCATAAGTACCTAAAAGGAAAAATTTAAAATTTTTAAAGGGTGGAGTAATTTTTGAGGAAGTTTCGTCAGCAACTCCAGACAAGTAATTTCTCTGGCATTCTAAAAAAAAACAAGATTTACCTTGGGTAATGAAGTTTTTCTCGAATTTGGTCAAAAATTCAAGATAAAGAAGGTCATCAGGAGACAAAGCTTCTTCACCGACAACGGCTTTCATGGCCTGGACGTCTTTTCCGATAGCATAACAAGCGTACTAAAAAAAAATTATTTAAAACTTTTTAGAAATAGAAACAAAATACCAGTTGGTTGGAAACATCTGAATGATCTTTTCTGGTCATTCCTTCACCAATGGCAGATTTCATCAAACGAGAAAGCGAAGGGAGGACGTTAACCGGAGGATAGATTTGACGGTTATGGAGTTGCCTGTCAACGTAAATTTGACCTTCTGTGATGTATCCGGTCAAATCGGGGATAGGATGGGTAATATCTGAAAATAAAAGGTTAAAATGAGGTTATGTAAAGAAACAAGAGGTACCATCGTTAGGCATAGTTAAAATCGGGATTTGGGTGATGGAACCATTTCTTCCTTCAACACGACCGGCCCTCTCGTAAATGGTCGCCAAATCTGTGTACATGTAACCGGGGAAACCTCTTCGCCCGGGAACCTCCTCACGAGCGGCCGAAACCTCACGAAGAGCTTCAGCATAGGATGACATATCGGTCAAAATGACCAAAACGTGTTTCTCGCATTGATAAGCCAAGAATTCTGCAGCTGTCAAAGCAAGACGAGGAGTGATGATCCTCTCGATGGTAGGATCGTTGGCCAAATTTAAGAAAAGGCAAACGTTCTCCATAGAACCGTTTTCCTAAAAATAACAATTAATAAACAAAATAAAAAAATAATTTTTTTTTACTTCGAAATCTTGTTTGAAGAATCGAGCGGTTTCCATGTTGACACCCATGGCAGCGAAAACGATGGCAAAGTTGTCTTCAGAATCGTCCAAGACGGATTTACCTGGAAGCTTGACAAGTCCGGCTTGTCTACAAATTTGGGCGGCAATCTGAAGAACAAAAAAGGTTAATCCTGAACCTAAACGGTGGAAACAGTGTTGGATAAACCTGGGGGATAATTTTTTCCGACCCATAGAACTAAGCTGAAAGATCATTGAACCCAGGGTTACATTTTTCTATCCCACCAATCCTAGGGTTGTATTGACCTGCTATGTGAGTTTTGACCTGACTAAACCCTTGGAGTTCCCACCCAGTTTGTGAGTTGAAATTCCTGTAGTAAAATTTCCATTTTGGTTTCTGATGTTGTCTTACTTCATTGTGAGGGAGACCAGCAGCTGAGAAAATGGGAATCTTCTGTCCTCTAGCAATAGAGTTCATGACATCGATAGCAGAGATACCGGTCTGGATCATCTCCTCTGGATAAATACGCGACCACGGATTAATCGGTTGGCCTTGAATGTCCAAAAAGTCTTCAGCCAAAATCGGCGGTCCTTTGTCAATCGGCTTTCCACTCCCGTTGAATACTCGACCCAACATATCTTCAGACACGGGCGTCCTCAAAATGTCACCGGTGAATTCGCACAACGTGTTTTTCGCATCTATACCCGAAGTACCTTCAAAAACCTAAAAGAATCTCAAAAAATGATTTAAAATGTGATTTTTCCTATATACCTGAACGACGGCTTTTGAGCCCGAAACTTCCAAAACTTGGCCAGATCGAAAAGAACCATCAGCCAGCCTCAATTGGACGATTTCAGCATATTTGGGGAATTTAACTTCATCCAAGATAACCAATGGACCGTTCACACCTCGCACAGTTTTATAAGCTACAAATAAATAAAAAAATAATTAAAATATATAATAATAAACAATTTAAAAATTAGGAAGTTGGTTAAAAGTTTGCAAGTTTAAGTTTTTTGAGGAAAACAAAACGTGAAAATCAGTTATTGAAAAAAGGCAACGCCCACTTTTTCAACTGATGGACTTACTTAGCCGAGGCTGGGAGACGAAATCTCTTGAGACGGCCAAAACGTGTTCCCTCGCCGCCGAAACGCTCGTGTAAGACATTTTGGACTTTTTCGCGACTAAATTGGCCCCGAGGAAAATGTAAAAAATTTAATGGATTTATTAAAGATGGAGTGAAGGGGAAGTCATGTAAGAGATGTCGGGATGTCAGACAGCTGATACGACGAAACGAGATCTTGCGGACGGAAAATGAAACGGAAGGGAAATCGAGGACAAGGACGCAGGGTTACCAACCAACATGGAGACCCCTCCGAGATTTCAAGCATCAAGAAAGACGATCCCACAAAGAAAAAAAAAAAAGATTCCAAGACCATATATACAGATAATTTGGGGAGTCGGCATAAAAAAAACAACAAACGATCCAGTGCAACGACTATTTTTTATGAAACAAAAAGTAGCCCCTCCGAGATTTCGGACCTCTCGAATCAGTTACAGCTTTGGTTTCAGGGACAAAATTGCAAAAATGCTAACAAAATACATAAAAGGATCCAGGATCGAACCTTATGCCCAAGAAAAGAAAATTTACAAAGAAATAATAAATTTAATTTATTTATAAGTTTAAATTTAATTAATAAGTTCAATCAAATTGAATTTTATTTTTTAAACGTCGATACTTTTCAATAATCGCCTCTTTAGTGAGGGGACTTCCGGGAGTTCCAGGCTCCCTTTCTATAGTCGGAATCTCAGCCGAGTTTTCAACGAAACTTTCACCGTCGCCTTTCGCCATCAAAAGCGAATCGTCAAAGAATGAGTTGAAGGAAGGTTTTTCTTCTTCAACTTCATCGTCTCCTTCAAAAATCGAGTTGCGATGCAGTGCCAGGAAATTGCTTTGGGTCTCATCCAAGATATCAAATGGCTCTTCTCCACCATGGAGCGAAGAACCTATGATAAATTTAATAAATGAAAATTAAATTAAATTATAATACTCACTAGCTACAGGAGACAAATCACATGTGTCCTAAAAAAAAAAAAAAATTAATTAAAAAAATTCAACTTTAAGGAAAGTTATAGAAGTTCATCACTGAATATTTGTATTAGACAATAACTAATGTCAGAGGGGTGAGAGATTTTTTTGTTACTCAAACAACCACAAGACCAATGGAGCTTTCCCCAGAGATGGGACCAGGCTAGGTGCGTTCATAAAACAAGTGTTTTATGAGGCCTCACACATTAGACAATGATTATTCATATTAAATAAAAGCTTACGTCTAGTTCAGTTAAAGGCTCTGAAAAACGAGCTCGATGTAATTTTTTCGCAAGATCTTTAGCCAACGGAGATGATGATGAAATACTCGTTTTTAAAATCAGGGATGATCTGTTTCGAACTGTGATATTCGAGCTACTTAGGCAGATTTCACTATCGTTTGAGCTTGCAGGGCTGTGATAAGACAACAAATCTGAAAATAAATTTAATATATCCGATCAAGAGTGAGCAATCTGAACCTTTTTCATTGATGCTGAAATTCAAGATGGTCTCTTCAGGGGTTACTGCATCCAATCCCCAGGCCCCTTCTTGTAAAAAGGAGACTTCTAGTTCCTCATCTTTCGGCATCAATTTCATCACCTTTTCTTGATCTTTGAAGCATTTTTGTTTCAAAAATTTCAACTGAGTCTCGACTACAGTGTGGATTTCTTTATATTCTTTTAAGTCAACCAAGTTTTTAAGTTCTTTTCCCAATACATTGTTTTCTGATGAAAAGTTACTCCATGAAGATAAAGTTTCGGTGATTTTTTCAATTGATCGACGACTCATTTCATTGGTTGCAAGAAAACGAAGGTCGGCTTTAAAGATGGTTGACGGCTAAAATAAAATAAAATAAAATTTCTTCAAAACAGAAAAACCTACATTTAATGCTTCTAAATCTGAGCCATCAAACTCAAGTTTTCCAGCATCTTTTAACGAATTGTCCGATTCGGTCAAAGAATCATGCAAAGTTTTCAAATCTTTTAACTTAGCATTTGAAATTTCAAGTTCGCCAACTCGACCTAAAAATTTTAAACATGAAAAGTCTAGAAAAGTTTTTAACCAGTAATCCACTTGTGAGTTTCTTCAATCTGGTTAGGGTTGTCCGTCAAGAAGGCGAATCGTCCTTTCAAAATTTCTTCGGCTTTCTTAAGTGCATCATCAAGTTGCTTTTCTTCAGATTGTAATGTTCTAGACATAAAAAAATTATTAAGTTTTTGAGACTTAAAACTATTACAATAATCTCTGGCTGCCTTCTTGTGTATCTGCAATGATGTTGACAGCAGAAGCGATAACTTTATTCTTCCACGAATGTTTACATTTTTTCAATGTCCCTTGAGGCTCTCGTGGAATGTTAAAGGTGAGCTCAAAAGCCGAAGTTGACAGTTCAAAAATAAACGATCGCCGTTTATCTTTGATTGTAAGAGACGAGGAAAGACTTACTCCAGGAAAAGTGAAACCGGGACATTCCTAAAAATAAAATAAGCGGTAACTATGGCATCCCCTTCCCAAAACTGCAGGTTTGAGGAGGTCAAAATTATGGGTAATAATCCAATACAAACGACGAGATTTACCCTTCTTGTTTCAGCCATAAACTTGTGAAGGGCACGTGAGAAATCCCTCAGCGTTTTATCATCTTTTACTGGCCATGGCAACTTATTTTTATCGTTTATAACATCACAAAGATATTTGATCATATTTAAGGCAATTTTGTCGTTATCTAAGTCCACCTAGAACAAATATACAACATTGAACACGCGGTGGAAAAATAAAAATACCTTCGTGAAGATCTCCTTCAAAATTTTAGGGAGAGGTCTTTCCTCCACCAAAGCGGTGACTTCATGGAGAAATATTTGTTCTTTACAATCCATACTGTGGACAAAAAAAATACAAAATGCACGGCATTAATGATGATTACTTACCTGACTAATAAAAAAAATGGAGAACTGAGAAAAAATCAAGTTTGAACGTTGAAGAATCATGCAGACTAGCTGTCAGCAAAGATTACAGAGTTTGGGCTTCTGGCAAGCAATACAAGTGTTTAAAATGTTCAAAACAAATGATTTATCATCGCCCACACGTATTAAATGAGTTTACGATTTTTAATTCCAAAATAATTATTAAATACTTCTACATTATTTAAATTGACACAAGTAAAATGACGTTCAGTGTTTCCCGCGCCAATTCCTAGCTTATCGATTCTTATCACATTAGCAGTGTTGCCACAAAACGTAGTCAAAACAGAAATCTAAAAATACATTTTGGAATAGATAAATAGGTAGGTTTTTTCTTCAAACTTTTTATAGCTAATCAAAATAGGGATAAAAGTGTTATTTCCTTTGTGGAGAATGGGAAATTTAAAGAAGTTTAATGTTATGTTGGCAAAAATCTTGGAGCCAAAAGACATTCAGAGTCATGTGGTGGTCAGGATAGAATTCAAAGCTTTGCCCCTCCGTATCTCCTTAACTGTAGGTCCCAGAGGAAAAAACAACTGAGCATTTTTTATAGAAAATTTAACGATCTATAATTTTGAATAGAGTCAATTTTTCGCTAGGGTGTCTAGTTTTCGAGTTATTTGAAAAAAAAAACCCATCTTTGGAGCCCCCTGAGGGAACAACACGGTACTGTTTTTTTTTCGGTGTTTAAATCAGTCTCCAACTAGGTACCTACCTACTCTACCCTAAAATATGATATTGATAAGTAATGTGGGGGAGGGAAAGGTTTGATAAAGAATTACATAAAGATTTCCTTGAAAAAATTCTTTTGAAAGACGCAGGCGGACGATTTTTTGTGATTTAAATTTCGACCTTGAACTGAAAGGTTACAGTAGCGCGATCTGTGAGATCTGTCATCTGTCCCTCCCCCGTTTGAGTTTGAGATAAGACGAGATTTCAACTTTCGCTTTCAAGCCGCATTCTGATCAACACTTGCCTCCTACCGTTATCGCCGGTATTTATAAATATAATTTTTAATTGTCATTTTCTCAATTATAAGTTCTAGAAATGTTGAAAATCGCCCGTATTCCTTTGATCAAAAGGAATTTTTCCCTTCCTGCGCCACAGACGCAGCCAAAAATACAACACACCCAGGTAAACCGGTTACTTTTAATTTTAATTTAAATCCTGTGGACACATTTATCGACTGTTACATAACAGCATCCTTATTCCTTTGTCTTTTAATGCTTTGGATCCCATTTGATTATTTAAAAAAATTACTTAAAGAGTAAAAAGTATGATGTATAATTATGTAGCTAGATATATTGTTATGTTAATAATATAGGGAAAAAATTATTTAGTAAACAACCTTGTGGACAAAGATGTCTGTCGCCAATTTTATGTTTAGGTAGGTATATATTTTGTTATTGCATAATAGATTTATGAGAATAAATTATCTTAAAAAGAAAATTTTTGCTTTGTCATTACTGGTTTTAAAACTTTTGATGAATAAATGGTCAGAAATATTAGTTTATTAAAAAATTATTAGGTGCTCTTGAGTCTTGATTACTTTATTACAGAAGTAGGTAGTTTCCTGCCCTAGCCTCACCCCCCCAGGGATGAGGGGGAAACCAGCCAATCGCTGCTGTTTCATGCTGGCCAATTTAATTTAATCAATGAAATCATCAGCAGATTGATGATTGATTGCTAAGAAAAATGGAATTTTTTTATAATGGTTTTTGTGGACGATTTTTCAATATGGCAAAACCTTAGCCCTCAAAATTGGTATTTCTCAACAGGTGGGCCAGACCATTTTTGATACATAATATAAACCAAAATTTCGTTTTTTTTTCATAATCTTCAACTAATAGATAAAATATTTAAATAAAAAAAGACCGATTTACATGAAGTTTTGTCTCCTGATAAAGAATGTAATCTAAACACTTTGATGATAAATATTATTATGGCTTATCGAATCAATTTTTGTGAATCATTTTTTGCTTTTTGGTATTTTTATGACTTATCATAATTTCTCAATTTCAAAAGATATAAAATTTTAATAAAGACTTGTTTCTTTTTTTAATTTTTAATTAAAAATGTGGAAAGATTAAGTTAATAAATGAGGTATGGAGGAAGAACTCCATAAATCGGGGCGCTAGAGACCTCTCCACATACACCAAACCCTCCCATCACCTCCTGTATTCACCTCGTCCCTCCCACTGACATTCCAACACATCCTATCACTCTCCCATCACCCTTCCTACCCTCCTCGATACTTTTGTCCATGAATGCAGCACTTAAAATTTTATATTTTATTAATAGTTTTATTATGTTTTAGCTGTTTATCAACAATAGATGGGTTCCGGCAGCGACAAATGATTCTTTTGCTGTGACCAATCCGTCAACAGGCGAAGTCATCGCTGAAGTCGCCAAAGGAGGTCAAGAAGATGTCAACATGGCGGTCGCTGCCGCTCGAAAAGCGTTCGCTCGAGGATCTCCATGGCGTACGATGGATGCATCCCAACGTGGTGTCATTTTGAACAAACTTGCCGATCTTATTGAAAAAGACCACGTTTATTTGGCCAGTTTGGAAACATTCGATAATGGAAAGCCGTATTCCATGTCGTACGGTGCGGACATCCCGATGGCGGCTGCTTGTTTACGCTATTACGCTGGATGGGCTGATAAAATTCAGGGAAAAACGATTCCTGCCTCGGGAAATCTTTTTTGTTATACACGTCATGAACCGTTGGGCGTCTGCGGGCAAATAATCCCTTGGAATTTCCCACTTTTGATGTGGGCATGGAAGATCGGACCTGCCTTGGCGACTGGCAACACTGTCGTTCTAAAACCAGCAGAACAAACACCTCTGACTGCCTTAAGAGCTGCCGAACTCACCAAATTGGCTGGAGTACCAGACGGAGTTGTCAACATAGTCACAGGCTTTGGAGATGCAGGTGCAGCAATTTCAAATCACAAAGATGTCGACAAAGTCGCTTTTACTGGTTCCACTGAGGTTGGAAAAATGATCCTACAAGCAGCTGGAAATACAAATTTGAAAAGAGTGACATTAGAACTCGGAGGAAAGTCGCCCAACATCATAATGGACGATGCTGATTTAGACTTGGCTGTCGAAAACGCCCATTTTGGTACATTCTTCAATATGGGCCAGTGCTGCTGTGCTGGAACTCGAGTTTACGTCCACGAAAAAATTTATGATCAATTCATCGAAAAAAGCAAACAACGAGTCGCCAAAAGAATCGTCGGAAATCCGTTTGATGCGAACACCGAACATGGGCCGCAAATTGACGAGGAGCAGATGAACAAAATTTTAGGTTATATTGAAACCGGTAAAAAACAAGGGGCAAAACTCGTCACCGGAGGAAGCAGAGTAGGCAGCAAAGGATATTTCGTCGAACCGACCATTTTCTCTGATGTCCAAGACGACATGGTCATAGCTCGTGAAGAGGTATTTTCTTAAAAAATTTACCTTTCTTAATTATCTCATTATTATTTAGATTTTTGGACCTGTACAACAAATTTTAAAATTCAAAGATGTTGAAGAAGTCATTGAAAGGGCGAACGATTCAGAATACGGTCTTGCAGCAGCCGTCTTTACCAAAAATGTCGACACTGTCAACACCATCAGCCATGCCTTAAGAGCTGGAACAGTTTGGTACGTCTCATTTTAAACAAAAGAATTATAATTAATTATACTTTTCAGGGTGAACTGTTACAACGTGCTCACTGCTCAAGCACCTTTCGGTGGCTACAAAATGTCCGGACATGGTCGTGAGCTTGGCGAATATGGTCTTTCAGCTTATACTGAGGTTAAAACGACTTATATTCCATTGCAGCAGAAGAATTCATAAGCCTTCTTAAATCATTGTGCCTACCTCAATCTAAAATCAAAATTACGCAAAAAATCAAAAATTATATATTTTATGTACTTGTTGTTTTGTAATAAATAATTTCATATTCAGGTACTTATTTCTGTTATCCTAATATCTTTGAACCTGTGCAGTCAGTGAGTTGATGCTTTTTATGAGTGGAATGGTCAGAACTTTGAGATTAGGCCCAAAGAATTTGGATTTTATGGCTCTACTGCTTTGTGGACATCTGGGCAAGGTTGGGGTTTTCAAGTGTGGACCACTACTCATGTTTGGACCCGTTTTTAGCTGGTTTGGACATTTTTTTATGGTGGTTTGGACTCTTCACAATTTGGACCTCTGCTTAAGTGATTTGGACCCCTTCTCATGTGATTTGGACCCCCTTTTTAAATTGGTTCTGGTTTGGAAGTTCATGTGAAGAGTTATATATTTTGCTTCAAAGCAGTATATAAGTATAATCTGTGCTTCAAAGTTTGAAGTTCAAACAAAAATTTCATGTGCAAAAAAAAGCTTGAGAACTTTTTGACAAAGAAAATTTTGGAAGCCGGTCATGAGCCAGCGTGGCGTGGGAAGGAGCAAAGTTAGCGAAGCTATAAATAAAAAAATAATTGGCCTTGTGTTTTTTTATGGCCTTGACTCTTTTTCAAAAAGTACGAAAAAAAGCGCTATCTGTGCCGGCTCTCTTCGGACGCGTCTTCGCTTCTAGCTTTCATTCTGCATTCGTCTGTGGAAGGCTGACGAACTTGCAGATATCCCACCTCACCCTGATTTCAAACTTTTCAACGCTTTTACTCAAGAATTTAAAATGTTGAAAGTCGCAAGAAATCCTTTGATCAAAAGGAACTTTTCCATCCCCGCCCCCCAGACGCAACCGAAAGTTCAGCACACTCAGGTAAACGGAAAAATTCAATTTAAAAATAAAACGGTTAAAGTTTTCAGGAAAATACAGGACAAAAGATTAGGGGGATTCTCACTAGAGACAGTATGAGCTCAAAAAGTAAATTACGTTTTTTCAGCTTTTTCCCTGGATAGACCAGCTTGAAATTTTATCCAGCTATTCTTTAGTATGAAAAGAAAAAGCCCCTAAAATTTCAAGTCGATAGTCAACAGAGGGGTCGAGAATTTTTGAGTTATGGGTTCAGTTTTACTCTTTCACACACTCATCACAATTTTTTGAATTAGAAAAAAATTAAAATTAATATAATGCCTGGGGAGTCTCAAATTCGCAAAATTGCCGCGGAATCAATTTGAGGGTTCGATATTATTTTACTTACGTAAAAAATATTAGCTTGGTGGGTTGGAACGCTGCCGCGTTCCTTAATCTTCGACAGTTTAGATTAACAGCGAATGAGGAAAGTCCACATCCCTAGAGCCAAGAGGCGTCTTTATACTTTTTTTTTAAAGCCATTTTCAATCTTTATTACACTTTTAGATAGATTTCTTACAGAAAATCTACCTATTGCAATGGGGCAGTATTTTTAGCCATTTTCAATCTTTAATTTCGATTCTGAGGGCAAAGAAGTGTCCCAAGCGGTTTTTACGATATCGAAGACATTGGTCTTTTAAAGAACTATCCAAAAATCTAAGAATTGAGGAAAACGTTTGAAAATTGAGAAAGTTATGGAAGTTAAAAGTTGAGCTGTGTTCTTCATTTCTGAAGAAATCGGTAATTTTTGAAATGTTCATTTTGAATTTCCCAAGCGTTTTTAGACGTTATACGAGCTTTTCATTGGTATAAAAATTAACTAAATCGGTTGTGAGTCAAGGAACTTAGGATACCCCACGTTTAATTATGGTTTTCTTTATTGTAACATGCAAATTTTTTTTGTTCTGTTTTGAAGTTTTTGATCTCCAAGTTGTTATTTGGAGGTGGTAGAAAGAGATAAAATTAACGAGAACCAAAATTTT
This sequence comes from Orius laevigatus, assembly GCA_018703685.1. Classification (NCBI taxonomy): domain Eukaryota; kingdom Metazoa; phylum Arthropoda; class Insecta; order Hemiptera; family Anthocoridae; genus Orius; species Orius laevigatus. The sequence continues at coordinate 517,959 of JAGWEN010000045.1, forward strand.
GAGATGAACAGAGTAGACTGGGCGATGGAAAAAAAAAGAGTCAAAACTGGTTACAAAAGATTTTTTTATTTTACTTTAGCGAAGTGGTTTATTTGGTTCTTTATTGTCTTAGTTTATGTGGCCTGATGGGGGTATAAATTCTCTAAACCGGTCGCCATTAAGTTGTATAAAAAGATGACCTTTCCTGTTTTTTTCGGTACCTGCTAGATTCTAGGGACAAAAACCATTGTAATTTATTTTTTCTTACAGTCTTAAAAAAGCAAATTCATTCTTTGGATGTTCCAACTTCTATATTTGGGGCGAAACAGGCCCAAGGACAAGAAAGAATTTTTTAAGTCAAATTTTAGTTCCCGGAAAAGAGAAGTCCGCCGAAGAAATTTATTGACTATGACTTTTTGACTCGAAGTCCCAGTACAAATTGGGAAATAGTCGTTTCTGCGAAGAACTATCTTAATTTAGTTTTTTCTCAGTCTAATTCTACGAAACAAGGACCCAAATTATATTTTTCGGCAATTAAAGTCGTGTCTATAGAATATTCTTTTTTTTACATGGGCAATCAAAGAAAATTGCAGTAGGTAAACGTTTGGCCATGAAACCCGGAAACCATACCCCCATCGCCCCTGCTCCACTATAATAATTGAAGTTTCGGTCTATAATTTTTTTTCTCCCTCGTATTACATGAGATATTCGCATGAGTAATGATAGAGAATTACATCTAAATTTATTATTTTGCAAACAGGTTTTGAGATAAATTGTGAATACAATGTATCAAAATCAAGGTAATCGGTAAAATAAAGAACGGTTAAAGTTGTTTTGGCTTTGAGCTAAATTTAAAAAAATCTGAGGCTACTGGACATTTTTACCAATCTTCAATTCTTTATGATGTCTAGTTTGATAAAACTCACTTTATGAATTAAGATTGAAGCAAAGTACCAGATCTGCTCGTCTTGTATAGTGGGACGTTGGTGGGATGAGGAGGAGGAAAGGTTTTTTAAAAATTTGAATTTTGATTATTGAAAGTTTTGAGCCTTCTAGGACATTTTACAGCTTTACAAGAATTTTTTGAACATCAAGGATTGGGTTGGTTCCGTTCCTAATTGAATTGTTTCCTTAGCTTCGTAAAAATACAATAACTTTCTTTTTGAGAACATTAACGAAGTCAAAAGAAGCACGATTAGAGGATTGTTTTGTTTTTTCCGGCTCGCTGCATGATTTTTTTGACGGGAGAACGCCGGTAGAGAAGGTTTCAACGCCGGGTTAAGAAGTGGTTCGCCTTGCACCTCTGGCCTTGGCCATAGCGGTGATTCAAAGGGGGAAAACGTTTAAGCCAGTAGAGACCGCAGATTTTCGTGGGTCCTTAAATTTACATTTGGTATTCCCAGCTCGCCTTCTTTTATTTTTCTGTGTGGGTTCCTTTCTCTCTAGTTGTCCTTGACAGAAACCACGAATTAAGAATAAAATACGAGAATAAGACCGGCGAACTTTTCAAGGTTGCGGCCAACAATATCGAAATAGAAAATCTTAAATCAAAGGTCACAAGGTGACCATGGAAAGCCAAAAATTAGTTGCACAGTATTTCAATTACTGAGGATCGATAATTTTAATAGGCTTCAAATTATTATAATGCGTTGAAACTTTATTTTTAACTTTGAAAAATGACATGGTCCAGTTTTGAAAACTCCCACTTGGGCTCTCTAAGCCTGGTTGATTAATGCGAGCAATTAGAAGCAAATCCTATCCCGTTTCTGAACCTTAATTTATTCACTTCCTCAAAAAGCATAATATTATTATTATTATATTAACTTCGAACTCGTTTTATCACAATAGGGTAGGTATGGGAGACTGAGAACCTATGCAGTGGGAAATGAAGTACATAGTGGTATGGAGCAAAGAGGTAAGGGGAAGGAGGTATGCGGTAAAGGGATATGGGGGAGTTAGAAAACAGGGGAATCGAATTTGAGGATATGGCCTTGGGCACGGGATGTTAGAGATATGATACAATATGGAGATGGCATAATTCGAGTATGAGGTATGGCTAACCAACTAATTAGGGGATAGGGCGATACCAGGATGTGCTATGCTAGGATGGGCGATAACCAGTTGAAATAGTAGAAGTTGATGCCAGAAGGGCAGCGAAGTGATGTTGGAGGAGGTAAATGTGTTAGGGCTTCCAGGCAATCTTGTCTTCTGTTACCTTATCTAATCCAAGTTTCAATGGTTTTTTTAGTTGTTTATCAACAATAGATGGGTTCCTGCTGCTTCGAAAGAGTCTTTTCCTGTTATCAATCCGTCGACTGGTGAAACGATCGCCGAAGTCGCCAAAGCGGGTCAAGAAGATGTCAACATCGCTGTTGATGCTGCACGAAAAGCGTTCGCTCGGGGATCTCCATGGCGTACAATGGATGCAGCCAATCGAGGCCTCCTCCTCCACAGACTTGCCGATCTCATCGAAAAAGACCACGTCTACCTTTCCAGTTTGGAGACATTCGACAACGGGAAACCGTACGCTGTTTCGTACACTCAGGACATCCCTAACGCGATTGCTGTTTTACGCTACTTTGCCGGATGGGCTGATAAAATTCACGGAAAAACGATTCCCGCATCGGGAAATCTTTTCTGCTACACCCGTCACGAACCTGTGGGCGTATGCGGACAAATCATCTCTTGGAATTTCCCACTTTTCGGGTGGGCCATGAAAATCGGACCGGCCTTAGCTACCGGAAACACGGTTGTGCTAAAACCATCCGAAAACACCCCCTTGACCGCCTTGAGAGCAGCCGAACTCAGCAAAATGGCCGGAATCCCTGACGGAGTCATCAATTTGATAACCGGATTTGGTGAAGCCGGAGCGACTCTTGCAAGCCACAAAAACGTCGATAAGCTCGCATTTACCGGCTCTACTGGGGTAAATATTTCTTTTAAATAATATAAAAAAAACATTAATTCCTTTTTTAGGTTGGACAAAAGATCCTCCAGGCGTCCGGTTTTTCGAATTTGAAAAAGGTCACATTGGAACTCGGTGGCAAATCGCCCAACATCATTATGGACGACGCCGATTTAGATTTGGCCGTCGAATGGGCTCATTCTGGAACCTTCCACAACATGGGCCAGTGCTGCTTCGCCGGAACACGTGTCTTCGTCCACGAAAAAGTTTATGACCAGTTCGTCGAAAAGAGTAAACAGCGAGTCGTGAAGAGGATCATCGGAAACCCTTTCGACGTCAAAACCGAACATGGACCTCAAATCGACGAAAAACAAATGAACAAGATTTTGGGCTATATCGAAAGTGGCAAAAAACAAGGAGCGAAACTCGTCTCTGGAGGAAGCAGAGTCGGCAACAAAGGATATTTCATCGAACCCACCATCTTCTCCGACGTCCAAGACGACATGATCATTGCTCGTGAAGAAGTATGAGTGCCTTTTCTTGCGTATTGTCAATAAAAAACCAAATTTTTTTTAGATTTTCGGACCCGTTCAACAAATTTTGAAATTCAGAGACGTCGAAGAAGTCATCGAACGTGCCAACGATTCGGAATACGGTCTTGCTGGTGCCGTCTTTTCCAAAAACGTCGACACCGTAAACACCATCAGCCACGCATTGAGAGCTGGAACTGTCTGGTAAGTCAAAAAACATTTTCCAAACTTTTTTTTTTTAACACAAAATTTGCAGGGTCAACACTTACGGTCAGAATACCGTACAAGGTCCCTTCGGCGGTTACAAAATGTCCGGACACGGTCGCGAACTCGGAGAATATGGACTTGAAGCCTACACTGACGTCAAAACCGTCTACACTCCGATGCAACAAAAAAATTCATAAATTTGCCAATCAAATCGAAACTAAAATTCAAAAAAATTGTCGCTTTTGATTTTATATTTTGCTATTAATCATCATTTAAATCTATTTTGTATTTATTTTTCACCTTTCAACAAACTCCAATTATAATCTTCCATATAAGAGCCTCTGTATTTGAAAAAGGGTCAAAGTCCAATCGAAAATTCTTTATATTGGACACAGGTAGAAGTTTATCGGCAGCCTTTCACGTCGAAAATGATCAAAGTCCACTTTCCAAAGTGTCTCCCTCGAAGGAAAATCGTAAAAGTCCACCTAAAAATCATCTTTCCCGTTAAAAAAGGATCAAAGTCCACCCAAGAGCTTGTTTCCTCATCGGAAAAGTTCCTGAAGAGTGTTATTTTCGTAAAAAACTTTGGACCTCTTCGCCTCTCAAAAATGTAGAGCCCAAGTACCCTAAAAAAGTTTCAAAAGGTTCTTCAACAAAAATTTCGAAATGAGGTAACTTCTACTTTATTATAGACAACCAATTAAATAACATTTTTTAAAATATTTTACACTTAAAAAGTTTTCTCATTTTTCTACCTACAGTTTGACTTAAGCATGCTTTAATTAGGAACATTTCTATAAAATTATAAGTTTTTCGTAATTGATTTAAACCATGGTAATGATTAAACAGAGGATATCACATTTAATTTGATTGTTATTTAGCATTTCGTTATTTTTTTCTATTTTGGGAAATCTAATTTTTTCTAAGCTACTAATTTTTTTTAAATTTAAATATTTTTTCTAACAAATGTCATGGAGTCACTTTTGAAGAATTCTCGCTACTTGGTCGTTTTTCTTTCAAGTAACTTTCAAAATTCCTCAACTATGGCTAAAATATTGACCTAAAAAACATAGAATTTTGATCACAGTTCTTGAAAAACTAAAATTAAAAAAATACTTTCAATCATATTTTGATATTGCTTGTAGTGCAAAAGACAACAAAAAAGGGACTTTTTGCCCCAAAGGACAAAGGACAAAAAAAGAGAATCTACCTGCCTGCAGGTTTAATGTGTTTTGTCCAAAAATAATCATGCCTGCATGTTTTTAAAGGGTCTTAGGTTAATGGACCCACAATTGGTACCTACATATCGGGAAGTTAATTTTTTATGGGTAGACTATTTACATAAAATGCATTTTCTGCACAGTCCTTTATCAGACATCACAGCTCATCTTTTTTTATAAATTAAAAGTTCTATTTGAGCTTTCAAAAAATAAGTTTAGAAATTGGCGTGAGGGCTCAGAATCACTCCAACGTCCAAACAACCTAAACTTCAAAATAAAAATATAAAAAAATTTTCTTCTACATTTTATTTACAAGGAAGACAAAACACCGATAAAATTTTTGATAAATTTAAATATTGGAATATTTAACAAGAGGATTTTTTTTGATGATTTGTACATTTTCAGGCGTTTTTGACAATTTTTTGATGTAAAAAGTACGCATCGTTGATTTTTTTAAATCCGTCTTTTGGATCACATCTTGGCTTTTAAGCTCGTCGCTCGGTTTTTGGTTAACGAAAAGTGATTTAGGCTGTAATTTGAGCTTTATTGTGGTCAAGCTCGGATAAATGAAAATGGGATTGTGGTTTTCTGAAGGGTGCCACGCTTTCCGAATTTTTTTTTTCTTTTTTTTAATATTACAGTCTAGGGTGGAAAGTCTTAATTTGCAGTCTTTTCCTTATAGTTTTTTTTCTTTTTATGGTTCGTGTACATTCATAAAAAACGAGAATGCGCCTCAGTAAAAAAAAAAAAAAAGGCCAACAAGAATTCTCAGGAAAACAAAATATTGTGGTCAAAGTCCATTTTTAAGAGAAAAGGGTGAAATTTTGTCCTTAGAAAATGGGTAAAATTTCCCTTAAAAGAGCTTTTTTCATCGAAAAATAACTTTTTTTGACGATAGAGGCACTTTTTGGTCGACTTAACTTTTTTCAGGACTGACAAGAAAACCACATGTTAGGTTGACTTTGACCCTTTTTCTACCAGGAAGACTAAACGGTGCAAAAAACCCGTCTTTTGCTGGGTTTATGACATAACTTGGTCAAACACAGGGGACACGACAATTTTTTTGGGTAAGGAACCATCAAATTTTCGGCGATTTGTCATATCTACCTTGAAAAATGAGTAGAAATGGGCTTGAATGTACACGAACCGTTGTTTTGTTAACAAAAGATTAATGGAAGTGTCTAACACCGAGGTGGCGTCTTCTTCTCATCGAGTTCCTTCTTCCGCAGAGCAAACGTTTAAACGCGTGCCTGAATTCGGGACTAAATATTGTGTAAATGATAGGATTTAAGGTCGAATTGAAATATCCTAACCAAAGAAAAAATGCGAAAAGGTACTCGTTTAAAACGCAAGCTTGATACATGTTGCAGACCGGTAATAGGATGGCCATGATGAAAAATGGAAGCCAACAGATGACAAAAGCTCCGGTGATGATGGCGAGCGTTTTGGCTGCTTTGCGTTCTCGTTTTGAGTCGGCCGCTTCTTTCTTCCTTTTGGGCGGATGGTGATGGTAGACGGGCTGGTAGGAAGAGGATCCGAGGTCCATCGTCGGAGGGTCGGGCTCAAGGCCGTTTCCATAGGAACCCTTCTCTGGGCTCGTGTTCGTCGAGCTGACGTTCGTAAACGCGGTTGTGGTAGTGGTGGTCGTCGCTTCAGAAATGGTCGGAAGAGGTCGACCTATAACTCCGACAACTGCAGCGGCGATTCCTCCATTCCCTCCCGCCGCTCCGGCTGCACACAGACCTAAAACAAACAAACTCGATAACATTTCCAACTCTGAAACTTTACCTAATTAGTAGTGATTGAAGCCTTTAAGACAATAAACCGAGTAGAGCGTATAGGTACTCAAAATAACCAGATTCGAAGTTTAGATTAGACTAAATCCCAAGTTAGCCTATTTCTTGCTCTAAAGGCAAACTTAATTTTTGACGTCACTAAAACGCCCCCAACCTCCTCAACTTGATAAATGTTTTGTTATTCAACTCCGGCCATCGGTTTTGACTCCTCTTTAATATTAACTAGCCTCGATTGTACTGTTTGATTAGTTTGGGAAACAATTGCACTTAGATTGCCTTCGTCGCTTAAATTCTGAAAAGGCATTCCGTATGTAAATTTATACACAAAGACGCCTATTTAGTTTATCTTCGAATTTGGTCGCCCTGCTCCAACTTCTTAAAAAGATTGATCGCCTCGGAAATGCAAAGGCATTAATACCAAAGTTAAATTGGTTGTTGGCACATCAAATTGATACCCTAATCAAAACTTATGAATGCTATTAGCAATCAAAACTATGTAAATGCTAAAGGGTTTATTATTTTAAGACGTCTCAACGAAGTCTGGAGCATGCCCAAAGAAGCTGGGGTGTGTAGGGGAGGTAGGGGACAGTGGGGGAAGGAGGGGAATGACGGTGGGGGGGAGTGGGATGGTCGAGAAGGTGATAAAGGAGTAGGGAAAAGGATTGGTGGGAGAGGTTGGGGTATGGGGTGGAAAGTTGAAGATGATTAGGCAAGGTAGTAAGGATTTAAGGAAGAATTTATTTGGAGGAACCGGAGATTTCTTTCGCGTACCTGGAAAGCCTTTGACTCCTGAAAACGCGGATTTAAGTTTTTTTTCCTTTATTCGAGCCTCGAGGAAGAAAAAAACCGTCATTTTAAAGCTTGATAAAAAATTTCCATTGTATCAGAGACTTTGAAGTGTGCTTCAAAGAAAAAAATGAAAAAGTCAATAATTTGATGAAAGTCATCTTTTTTTGATCCTCAATTTGCATTGTAAATTAAAAACGTGCAATATGGGAGGTAAGTACAAAATAATTTTTCCTCCTCGAAAGTTTTCCGAAGGGGAAGAAAGGGAAAAGTAATTAAACGAGTTGGGTCCGGAGTTTGAAGGGGCTTTTAAGCGAAAATGGTGTCGCTCCTCGGTCTGGGGTGCTCGCCTAAGATAAATGCCGTCGGTTTGTAGACTCAAGTGCGTTTTGTGTGATGTAGAACGGGTATTTATTTCGAGACTTGACTATATAAGGGGTGGGGGCAAAACTTTATGGGAGGGGAGAGCTTTGGATATTTATGAGTTAAGAAAGTACTTCCTTGTATTCAAAATACCACTCAAAAGTTTTTTCTGGAAAAATTTCTGAAGATGTTTTCGGGCATCTAAATGGGGAAGTGACGTGGATGGAGTAGTTAGGGTTGATGGCTGGGATAAGAATTTTTTAGGGATTTCCAGTTTTTTAAGGCCTCTTATCCTGAATGTTTCATTACCAGCTATGACGCCGCCAGCAGGAGGATGACGTCCGGCTGCTTGCATCGCTCCACTCGTCGCCTGAAATCGTCTCCGAATCCGTTTCCTCGCCGTCTGAAATATCCTCCAGTACAGCACAAGTATAACCAACAGTGGCAAGTAGAACGAAGAAGCCGTCGCGAATATCTGATATCCTATATCTTGTGAGACGAGGCACGTCCTATTCTCGGAAATCCTGGCCTCCCAACCTGGATCCTTCCATCCCAAAACGGGCGCTATGCAAACTAAAAACGCGACCGACCAGATAACCAGAATCATCAGTCCGATTCTCTTTCCGGTCCTGTGGTGTATATAATCGATATTAGTCACCGCCCAGTATCTGGAACACAAAAAGCAAAATATTTAAATTTAAAACTTAGTATTTCCCACGTGTTCGACGCTCTTAATGGTGCTTGTTAGCAACATCACGCTAGTTTCGCATAAATAATCTTGTTTAACCTTAACTAGGATGTTGTTTGTTGACTTAAACATACACAAGACGCTCCCGTACTCCGTGAGTTTCTCGACAGGGAAGCAATTAGGTTCTATCTCGAAAATATTAATGGAATATAACAGGGAAGTATTAATTAACGTCATCACGTCGTACGTCGTGCGTAACCCAGTCCTGAAATAAGCACAAAGATCCCTTTATATTTTTGCGAACCACCCACTGTGCCTAGAATATCCTATGTACGTCTTCAGAAATTATCCTAAAAGAAAAAGAGTGATATATGAGAAAAACCCCATAACACCAAATATCCCCTCCCCACATCCCCAACCTCCCACCACCATGCAACATATCCCCCACTCTCTCATCACCTCCCCTACTCTCCTTAACATTCTCCCCACCTCCCTCGACTTCCCCTACTTTTCCCAATCCCCACCATCATCCAATCTTCCAACTGCTCCCCCACTCTCACCTTAACACTCTCCCTACCTTCCTCAACTTTTCCTTATACATCCAATCCCCACCCCCGAACTTCCACCCCATTTCTTCCATCACCTTCCCATTCCTACTCTTCCCTCCCCTCGCTCCCTCCACCGCCCCACATCATACAAGGTGCACGTTGAATATCTGAAGAAGCTGCACCTATGCAATACTTAAACGTCATGAAGGCTTAGCCTACCTTAAGCCCCGTCAACGTATTTTACTTTTCTAGCCATTTTTATAGCCCAAACACTTCCTTGATACTGTCGAACCCTAACATGAATAGCGACCTAAATAAGCTTCGTTACCCATTCTGGATTTTAAGGGCACATTCAAATTGAATTCTCTACGACTTTTATTTTATTTCTAACGTCATTTTCGTTTCTACTTTTTTTTTCGAGATAGCTCGATTGTAAATCTAATTTTAAGCCCCTATCCTTCCATTTTCAAATAACTGACAATACCCCTAATTTTTAGGCACATAAGAGAGTTTCACCAACACGTTTTTTTTTTTTTTATAGGGCAAATGAAGCATGATTTTTCGTAGTAATTAAAAATACCTAAAAGCTTTTGCTGCTTTCATTCTTCTCCTTAAAAGACAAGAGTTGTAAGAGTTCTAATTTAACTTAAAAATACTGCCCCCATTGCAATAGGTAGATTTTCTGAAAGAAATCTACCTAATTACGTAAAGGGATAACCTTTGATATTTTGTCATTAAAACCAAGTAATTCCATGTTCCCTTATCATGAAAAATGTGGATTTTCTGAGAATACCTACCTCACCACTCTGGGTTTCTTGTTAATTAAATTTTTTTACACAACCCACGCGTAAGTAAATCAATTGAGCCGAGTTCGGGTCAAAGGGTGGCCAAACGAAAGGTTAAAGGTTCCACAACGTCGAATCGCTCTTATTTATCTTAAACCGAGTTCCGTGAAGGTTCCGCATTAAAAGTGCTTTGAAAATTTACCCCTTTGCCGAGGCTTCCATAATGGGCATAATTGGACTACTTGCCCTCCGGCGTTATTTGAATATACGTGGAAATAGAGTGGGTTGGGTTGTTGAATGCATTAAACGTTAACTATGTTTTCGACAAAGTTGCTCGAATTTTCATCCTTATTTCTTCAAAGAACTATCCACAATACGAAACATTTTCCAGGGGGACACTAAAAATCAAAGAAAAGGACGAAATTTGTCTCTTAAAACGTTAAATTTGAGGTTTTTGATGAAGAATTGGCTCTTAAAATGTTGATTTTTCACAAAAAATTTTATTTTAAACCGTTAAATTTAAGGTTTTTGATGAAAAATTTGGCTGCTAAAATACTGATCTTGAGGCTTTTGACGAAATAGTGTCTCTTAAAGCGTAAAATTTGAGGTTTTTGACAAAAAATGGTATCTTAAAACGTTAAATTTGAGGTTTTATATGAAGAATTGGCTCTTAAAATATTGATTTTTGCACTTTTGACGAAAAATTCCCTTTAAAAACTTTAAATTTGAGGTTTTTGAGGAAGAATTTGGTTGTTAAAAATGCTGATTTTGAGGGTTTTGACGAAATATTGTCTCTTAAAACGTTAAATTTGAGGTTTTTGACAACTGAAAATTTTGGGATATTCGCAGAAAAATGTCATAATTTTTTATTTTTTTTTATGAGGAAAACCTAAAAAAAAAGTCTTAAAATCGGTCTTTTCTTTTCCAAACATTTATTTTTACTTCGAAACTAAGCTTTTTACAACCGAACCGTAAACTTGCGCTCGATATTAAAATCAGAACTTTGTTTCACGAGAACGTCGCGGCCCCATCAAAGTTTTTCAAAACTTGAATATTCTTCAAATGAAAACATGTTTATTGCTTTTTTGCTTTCACGGACTTTTTCAATACGTGGAGCCTCGATAACATTCAAAGTCTGAAATTCCTCTGAAAGAATCCGCGCGGATTCGTAAAGCTCGTGCGATAAAATTAATTGGAGGGAATATAAACTTGAAAGTTAACGTCGTGGGTTTTATACTTGAAGATCCAATCGTTCCCCCTTCTTTGTCGCCGTCAAAACATTCAATGCCTAAGGGCTATCAAATTCCTTTTCCTTTCAACTCTACCCCAAGTTTACCAATAACAAACGGCAATAAAAGGGATTTTTAAGAGAAAACGGGCGTGGCTTTTTAAAAATTTATTATTTCCAGGATCGACAAAGCGTAAGTTTCTTTTATAACAATAAAGAAAAGAGATTTTGTTCACCATAAATTCACTCCATTTTTGTCAGCAAATAGTAAAGCATTTAAACTCTGGCTGGAAAGGGTCTTTTCTTGTCATAAAGGAACAAAATATGGCTGAAAAGGGCCTTTTCTTGTCAAAAAAGGTTCAAAATTAGGCTGAAAAGGAAATTTTTTTTTGTCGAAAAAAGGTTCAAAATCAAGCAGTAACGGGTAGTTTCCTTTTAAAAATTGTCCAAATCTGTCTGAAACGTGACTTTTCTTGTCAAAAAAGGGTCAAAAACTGTCTAAAAAGTGTCTTTACTTGTCAAAAATTGTCTAAATATTGCTGAAAAGGGTCAAAATCTCGCTGAAAAGGTTTTTTTTGTCAAAAAAAAATTCAAATTTAGGCTTGAGAAAAATGTATTTTCTTGTCGAAAAAATGTCAAAATCAAGCTGAAAAGGGTATTTTATTTTCAAAAAGTGTCTAATTCTTTCTGAAAAGTGACTTTTCTTGTCAAAAAGGGCCAAAAAACTGTCTGAAAAGTGTACTTTACTGTTGTCAAAAAGGTTTTTTTTTTTTTGTCCCGAAAAAGTTCAAAATCTAAGCTGAAAAAGGGTATTTTATTTCCAAAAGTATTAAAATCTGTCTGAAAAAGTGAATTTTCTGTCAAAAGAGGACAAAAACTGTCTGAAAAGTGTCGTTTACTTGTTAAAAAGGTCTAATCTGGTGAAAAAGGTTTTTTTTTGTTTCTTTGTCAAAAAAAGGGTCAAAAATTAGCTGGAAACGGATCTATACATGATCTTTACAGAATAACCTGTATAAAATCGCTTTATTAAGTCTCAAAAAATTCTAGTTATTAATTTGTTATTATTTCTACGTATGTTATACTATTAAACATTTTGTTTTCAACTCAGAAAAAGGATTGAGAGATGTGTCATCAAAAAAAAAGCCATTCCTAAAAAATGACAAAAGAAAAAAAGGCCTTTTTAGGCTTCCTTTTACGTTTTAAATTGACAGAGTACACGGATCTCTAGAATCAATGGTTTTCTCTCTCTATTGTTATGAAGGGGAATAACTTAACTCAGAAGACTTGACATTTTTTGAAAGGCACTTCTCTTATTAACCAATGTTATGTTATCACTAATTTATTTTACGACGGAGAAAAGAGGGGGTTTTAAAGTTTGTCTTCCAGATGAGGTCAAAGGAAACGAAAGTGTACTAGTTGAAAAAAGGTCAAAGTCACGATGAGAACTTCCAGGAGATTTGAGGATGTAAGATGGTAAATCAGGAGATGGCCTAAATAGTAACACGCGATCATGAATGTGGGTAAAAGGGGCTTTATCGGGATATCTTGGGCCATCAAAGAGGGGCCATTCTACAGGTTGATTAACCTTATGAATCCCATGGTCAAGTTGTAGGATGTTGACGTTCCAAGTTGAAACGCTTGTACAATTTTGGACCTTCCGACTTATATTCGAGATTATTCAATAGGAAATGGTTAATGCGCTCCGGCAGGTTCATAGGTGTTCTTTGATTTCGCTTGAACGTTTTGATATTAGAGAGGGGGTGGGGAGTTTTGTGAGCCCTTTGTGCTGAATCTGGGTGTTCCATGGGCACAGACATCCCTGAACACGGAGAGTATATATTTGCATTCCTCTTCGTTGATCCAGATTTGTTTTTCGAATTCCATCCATCGAGAAAATCCTAGTGATTATTAAATGGTGGAGAGGAGAGAAAAAAATTCATGAATGATGACGTCGTTTTAAATGAAACGCTTTGGGTTATCTTTTAAATGCAACCCTGTCTGTATTCGCTTCTTGAAGAAAAATGACGTCACTTTAAAATCCACAAAAAAGAGATTTTCATAATTGAGGTAAACGAGAAAGGGAACCAGGACAACGAGGAGGAGGAGGTTGTTCTTCAGAGGATGAAAACCTTCAAGAAACACTTTGACCAAAAGACCACAATTTTTTTTTGCCTGAAGAGGGACAGAGTTTAGTCAAAAAAAAAGAAGGATTCATAAAAGAACCAAAAATCAAAAATAAATTTGTTTTTTCCAGTTGAAATTATCAGGAAAATTTTTACTGTCCACATTTTTCAGTCCTTTCACTTATAAAAAAGTTTCACGGGAAATCCTGTGGTCATGAAACTCGATTTAAAAAGCGATTTCAGTTAATGAGTTGGGGACCCTTTGTTATTAAATTGTCAATTTTCTTCGTAACTAAGGGAACGCGAATTATTATTTTTTTTATATTTTGGCCTCATATGGTACAAAGCTACAAAGGGCTGTTTTATCTCGGGCAAAATTTTTAATTAAAAGCCTCTTAGTCAGCTTAGAAATGGCCTTCGGTCCCCACCGGTCCTTTCACAAATGGATTGTTGCGGTTTTAATATTAGAGTAAGATTATGAGTAGGCAGTAGCCCCTTCCTCGCCCGCCGCCACGACCACCCCTGGATAAATCCTTGGCTTTTGCCCTCCGCGCTTTAATCACACCCGGACTTGAGTTTGTAAACGCTTAACACACCTCATTATTCTACTTTATTAAATATTCAACGCTTCGTCTCAACGTAATTAGGGCATAAATTTACACAAGTTAGGAAAAGAATGTATTCTCAGTTATAATCTAAATTTAAAGGAGATATGCTTATCAAAAACGTCCGCAAGTCCAGGTAGTATTCTTGATAAGAACCAAAAGTCCAAAACCAAAACACAACCCACAACCACAACCCAACACAAACACCCACACCACAACCTAACATCCATCTATAAGTGGCCTCCCCACCATCCATCTAGAGGTGGCCGTCCACATCCATAACTATAGGTGCGCACTCTCAGACCATCTAATGGTGGCCCCTCGACATCCATCTATTATGTAGGCATCCACATTCAATACTAATGTGGCCTCACAACCACATATCGGCCCGACATCCCTCTATAGGTGGCCTCCACATCATCTACTAGGTGGCCCACCCACAAGTCCTCGACATCCATCTTAGTGCGCCTCGACACCAGATAACTCACATCAATAGTTTCCTCCACATCAATGTATAGGTGGCCTCGAATCCATACTATAGAGGGCCTCGAAATCCATCTATAGGTGCCTCGACATCCATCTATAGGTGGGCCGACAATCCATCTATAGGTGGCCTCGACATCCAATCTATGGTGCCTCGACATCCATCTACTAGGTGGCCCTCGACAATCCATCTATAGGTAGCCTCGACATCCATGTATAGGTTTCCTCCACATCCATCTATAGGTGCCTCCACATCCATCTATAGGTGGCCTCCACACCATCCAATAACTAGCCTCACATCCATCTATATAGTGGCTCCAACATCCATCTAATAGGTGGCCTCACACTCCATCTATAGGTGGCCTCTAGATCCACTAATGGTGGCCTCGACATCCATCTATAGGTGGCCTCGACATCCATCCAATGGTGGTCTCGACATCATCTATAGGTGGCCTCGAAATCCATCTAATAGGTAGCCTCGACATCCATCTATAGGTGGCCTCCACATCCATCTAATGGTGCTCGACATCCATCTATAGCGTGCCTCGACATCAATGTATAGGTTTCTAGAAATCCATGTATATGTGGCCTCGACATCCATGTATAGGTGGCCTCGACATCCATGTATAGGTGGCCTCGACATACATATAAGGTAGCTCGGACAATCACCATCTATAGGTGGCCTCGACATCCATCTATAGGTGGCCTCACCACATCCATCTATAGTGGCCTCTATATCCATCTAATGGTGGCCTCGACATCCATTCTATAGGTGCCTCCACATCCACTAATGTGGTCTCGACATCATCTATAGGTGGACCCGACCATCCCCACTAATGGTGGCCTCGACATCCATCTATAGGTTGGCCTCCACATCCATCTAATGGTTGGCCTTCGACATCCATCTATAGGTGGCCTCGACACCATCATAGGTGCCTTACATTCCATCTATAGGTGGCTCCACACAATCTATAGAGGCCTCACTTCTGTCTATAGGTGGGCAACATACCATCTACCTTTTATGAGGTACGATTTAGTCAAACATATCATATTTGAAAAGATGGATGACCCTGAAAGATATTTGAACCCTATTATGAACTTATACACCAGCGCAGCCTAACCAATATTCATATCCAAATGATCTCTGAAAGGGCAACACTATAGAACTTATTAGTTGAAAGAGTTTACGGAAACATCTATTGCTATGGTTAATTGGCCGTGGAGAAACAAGAAGAATTTGAGTGACAGCATTACGTGATATAATTAATTAGGGCAATTAACATCCTTGTCTGCGGAATTATTTGCAAGGGATTTCGACAAAGGAATTTCGTCGGGATTTTCTTCTTGGATAGGGTGCGAGTCTTGAATCTTAGGATTTCGAAATTCAGGCGTAAGATTTCCGGGCAAATAACCCATTCCATTTGAATAGGTATACGTGGTTTGACAGGGAGATGGCCGTCGAGCAAGTTCTGGCGGTAGGGGAGGTTGCGGGCGGTATACAGCGGACAAGTATGGCGGTGTTCTGCCTTCCATTTGCAAATCAACAGCACAGGTGTTAAATTGTCAATGTCTCGATGATAATGAAAAGGACGAGGGTGTTCTCGTCACGAAGGAACCATAGTACTTCCGCGGATTAAAATCTCTCTTTTGACATGATAATCTTCGTTAATTTTATCACTCTTTTAGGGTTATTATTTGAAACACAAGTTCTTTGATTGTGATTTACTTTTCTGTTTGAGTTCAAAATGGATTTCAATGTCTATATGAGGTGAAGGCAGCTTTTGTTGATATTGGAGATCAAGCATATCGAATGATTGGGCTCGAGAGGCTACCGAGTGAGTGATTGTGTGACTGCGGAGAGGTCTCATAGAATCCCCTAATTTTGAAAAAGTTTTTGTGACACTCTTTGTAGTTTGGAGTGTATCTGAGTCTTGTATATTTTATTGAAAAACTTCACTAGAATCTTCCACTGAGACATTATTGAGATTCTAAAGATTAAGATTCATCCGATTCAGATAGCTGAGCTACACCTGGTTAGGCTACCAGCTTATTGTGCATACGTCAAAAGTAGATTTGGGATTTTCTTTCGCATCATTTCACATAACAACAAATGAGTCCGCGGCAGCAGGACTAAAGAGGTAGATTTCTTTCAGATGGTTAGATCTAGAACTTTCTATAATTCGAAGAAAAAAAAATCATCTGTTTCCCTGGTAAAAATTCAAAAAATTTCTTTTTTACCTAGGTTCAAATCTATTGCGCCCAGCTGATCCAAACCAACTTTAAATCTTTCTTAGCCATCCCCATAACATCACTTTTAAGTTTGAAAGCGATTGGATGAACGGTTTGCGAGATTCGCAGGTTAGGCCCTAAGTAAAGTACCAAAACCGCTGGTCCGATTTCAGCCGTTAACGAACTCATAAATTCTATTAGTTTAAAAGCCCTAAATACCGAATTTCATGCTGGTCAAGTAAAAATTACTCAAGTTATCGTGCGAATATATACATATATACATATATACATATATACATACATATATATATATATAAACTTTTGAGTTGAGGGTGGTTTGGGGGTCCAGGGGGTCTGAAATGAAAACCTATCACAAAAATTTTTGAATCTGAGACTACTGCCCCCATTGCAATAGTAGATTTCTGAAAGACAATCTACCATAAAATATGTGTATAAAATTATTAAGAAGAACGATCATAATACACTTATGTTCAAATGTAACTAATAATCGTACTTTTCACTTCATGAAAATTCAACCTTTACTTTCGATTGATTTAGTATCGTCATTAAATTTTAAATCTCTTTTAGATAGATGTAAATCAAAGTTCTAAGTTATAACGGTTATGAAACAAAATATTTCATTAGCTCGAACAGGATGGCTACCAAAATCCGGTGAACCATAACATTTTCCTTTCACTATGTGGCAATATGCTATTGAATTTAACAAAATGGCTTCATAATAAAATTAACCATAGTATTTAGTCTATGAATGATCATGGAGTCAGATAACTAGGACTGTATACCACTGGAAAAAAGGGGTCCGGGTAAAAATTACGGATCAAGTGATAAAAATCTTTGAAAGGTCAGTAAAAGAGGAGCGCACTGTGAAGATGAAAGGGATGATTAAGGTAGTCGCTAGTCGATCCGTCAAAATGATGTATTTCCTAGGCGTTTTTCAGAAGGGGCCTGTCTGCCTATCTCCCTTGCTCACCAAAAGAACGCCAAAATGAAGCTATAAAGAATTCTTCACTTTATAGCAGACGATTTCGAGTCGATAAAAACATAGGATCCTTTCTCGACTGTCGGATACAAACGTTTCCATTATTGAAACGATATCGAAAATTATATGAGTACGAGAATGACTTCCACATTTTCTTTCACATTGTATGTATAAGGCTAATTTTTTGTGACATTTGTACAAACTTTTCGTTTTTAGTTATTTCAGGGTTTCGTCACCGCTTATATAGAAGAGAAATCTTGGGTGTTAGACCGAAAGGGATGAAAGAGAGGCCATAGGATTGACAGGCCAGTAGCAGAGCTTCAAAGAGATCCATGGAACGCTACACTCCCTTCTCGGAGATTATTTTCAGTTTCAATTAAAAGACGAAAAAACTCCCAGCAACAATAAGTACTGAAGGAAATGAGCTTTGTCGGACGATATGTACTCGAGATCGACACTTGTGACAGTCTGGAAATTACTTCTACAGTATGCCAGTTGATGGACGGGCTATCCTTAAAAGTAGTTACCTGTGTCTAAGCGATGGCAATCGAGCTGGAGAATGAGGCCGTACAGCAAAGAACGTCCGAGAAGTCACATCATCGCACAATCCGGGCCCAACGTCACTGGTGCTCACTCATAACGGCAGAAAGCGGCATCACCAAACACGCACAAAGATCGCACACCGCCAACGACAATATCAAATAATTCGCCACATTTTGTAAATGCCTTTCCACACTATAGCGCTATTGGACGAACACGTTTCTGCAACAAAGAGACACAAACTCATTAAATCTTCTGTCGGTCCACTTTTTCCGAATTATAAATTACACTTGGATGTCGCGTTTCCGAATTCAGACTGATGGCCTTATTAAGAACAACAGCGGTCCCTTTCTCCACTGTTACGTCTTAGCCCTACTGCAGAACGTCTCTCAAACCGCCCTCCCCGCCCTCCCACAGAAAACCACTTTCAACATTTCCTCATCATTCATCATCGACTCTCATAAATTATATTTCACACGTTATCCCATCTCGGCACACGACTCACGTCTCTATCAGCTTAATAAGGGTAAGTCGTTCGCTGTCGCACACAAACCTCACTGTCACCCGCCATATTATTTTCTCCTTCGAAGCGCGCGCGCTGCTGGTGGGTCGCCTCCTCTTCATGATGCTCTGCTATCTCCATGTTAATCGATATTATCTATTGAATTTACATGGATTTACATTACCTCGACGTTCTAAATTTTTAATTTAACCTCACGGAGGAACAGAAACGTCCTGATGGAGATATACTTTGAATTATTAACATTTTCCTTGACTCTCACAAAAAAACGCTGAAAATATGAGACTGAAAACATCAGTTTCTTGAAAATAGGCCTCTAATTTAGTTTTGGGTTCTCTGTCGCAGATTACAACTCTGAGTTCGCTGACAGAATTTTCTCCGGAACCTTTCAAAATAGCACAAAAAAGTCAAATCTCGCGTGTTAGCAGTTTTGCTTATTACTCCAAACCTATTTGTCCAGAGACTTGACTGCTTGTAGACAACAATGAAAGCCTCATAAAAGTTAGACTAAAAATCCATATAAATTTCGTTCAATTCGGGTCATCCGTTAAGCAGCTATTGATGGTCAAGT